>JAJJMB010008785.1:1207555-1329317 GCA_023531105.1 Papaver atlanticum
CCACGTGGATGAAGGTAATTGTAAATTGGCGTGGCTAAACATCACATTTAGCCACGCTATATGGCGTGTCTATAGGATATCCAATGAACGGCTCACAACGTTACATGTGGATGATGTAGGATGCATCTAATTTGACGGTCAATATTGCAAAATCTTAAAAAAGATTCAACGGTTCCTAATACAGCCACGTGGTTGAAATTGGCGTGGCTAAACATAACATATGGCCACGTTAAACCTATATGGCGTGTCTATCAGATAACCAATGGCTACGCCAAAAAACAAAGTGTGTGTCTATAGTGAACCAAATAGCCACGCCAAAAGAAATTTGCGTGGCTATAGTGAACCAAATAGCCACGCCAAAA
Source organism: Papaver atlanticum (assembly GCA_023531105.1). Classification (NCBI taxonomy): domain Eukaryota; kingdom Viridiplantae; phylum Streptophyta; class Magnoliopsida; order Ranunculales; family Papaveraceae; genus Papaver; species Papaver atlanticum. The sequence goes on from JAJJMB010008785.1 coordinate 1,207,918, forward strand.
GCAATTTGCGTGTCTATAGTGAACCAAATAGCCACGCCAAAAAAATAACTCGAGTGTCTACAGGGTACCAGTACTTAAGTTTTTGGGACACTATATAGCGACGCCAATGGGTTTTGGCGTGTCTATTCTAGGCAGCAGTAGGCACGCAAGGTAGGCGTTGCTATAGAGTACCTAAAGCCACGCCATCATACCTAAAACCACGCGAGCAGAAGCCACGCCAAGTCCAAACCAAAACGGCGTGACTAAAACCCTATGCACTTAGTCCAAATTCCATTTATACTATCAGCCAAAATCCGTTTTGTAAGTCTAAATCAGAAGCAAAAGATATAGATAGTGTTTAGAGTTTTTAGAAAAGAATTTTTCTGATATAAATGCCAAGAACTTACCATCAGAAAGGAAGGTGGAGGAATTGAAAACTAAAATTTGAAAATCATTTTGAGAAGTTTTGAAAGTATGGGTCAACAGGAAAAACTAATTTTTTTAAAAATCTTGAAAGGTTTTGAAAATTTGGGTCACCATTAAACTGTTGTGTTAGAGCATAGCTCGGTTGAACCCACCAAGCGTTGGTATGTCAAGTTTGGTTGTCATATTTTAGTGAATCAAAACTCATTTAAAGAGTCGCTTGATTATTTACTAGAGTCAACTTCGTATAGGTTAGCTAGAAAGTTACTAGGATATGAGACTTACAAGTATTATGTGAAGACTTAAAGAATTTGAAGAAGTAAAGAACTACAATGACGACATCATCCTTCCACTTGAGGTTAGTAATATTTGACTTGAACTATTTCATTCCTAACGTATCTTTCAAGTCGGGCATATTGAAAACATAACTGCGAAGCTGTGAATGATTATACTCTAGTTAGACATAGTATTAAGGAATTACAATATGAAGTATAACGTCTATCTTTTGAACTTCGTATATAAGACATTGACATAATCGTATGAATGTTATTGTGATTATGTATGGGTATGGGTGAAGATTTCGTCCTAGGAAACAATATATTACATTCGTTTAAAGGAAGTACATTCATAAACTTGTTTTGTGAATCGAAAGGGAAATCGCTAGGCTTATTGGTATTGTTATTCATTGCAAATCTTTGGATTACCAATATGTGTGTTTAGTATAACCGCTCATAACTTGTTTATGTATCTTGGTAAAACTATTCACAATGCCTGACTTTTGTATTGATATGACTTTTATTAGTGAAACCGATCCATAGTAATCACCTGAGATGGTATGATCGATATGTTATAATTGGTATGACCAACTCTAGACATTGGGGAACCGATCCTAATAAGAGGTGCAACCGATCACAAGCATGAGGAATCGATCCTTGTAAGAGGTACAACAAGTCTTAGTAATTGGTAACCGATCCTATGACTTGTGCAACCGAATACAAGTTAAATACCATAAATATGTGGTAACCGATCCTAGTACCTAGTCAACCAATTTTTGGAAAGCTAGTGTGACTAATCCTAGTACCCACATGGAGGTAGAACCGAAGCTTTGTGTTTTGGTAGAACCGTGAAACCCATTAATGGTGATTTGATAGGATAATCAATCACATAGTTCTTGGAAGTCAGATGAACAAATTCTAAACTTGTTTGGAAGTGTGGAAAATCGGTTCCAAAATTGTAAATATGAAAAAGGATTTACAAAGTAAAGATGTCGACACACTTTGAACATGTGCAGTAACTCTTATCTTTTATTGTTCAAAGATATTCCTTAATAGCTAAAGGAGAATCCCGATCGAAATAAATTGAGAATCTTTTAATTAAGGTTTTTAGTTTTATATGCTTTTAATTTCCAGCAATTAAATGCATATCTTTAGAAAATAAAAATTAGTAATGTGCATTTACTAATTGGAGATTTTCTACTGAGATTTCAGTCAATATTTGGACAGTGCATTTCCAGGAATTATGAAAACCGATTTTGGCGTTTATTGCATATCTTTGAGAATATTCGGTTTTGGAAATTCCTTGGTGTCCAAACTTCCTTGGTCTATAAATATTGAAGTTTTCATTTCAAGCAAACTAATCCTCAGAGCCAGCAAAACTACCTAGTTGTGTTGTTACTGGTGGAGCCATCTATTCGGAGAGAAAAGTACCCTAATTAGGCGAAATCTCTTACGACCGCTCGTTTTAAAGACTTCTCTGGGATTGGGATGCTCTACGAGTACCGTTGGTGGGAAACTAGATAATTGCAGTTTATTATTAGTTTTCGATTGATTTGATTGACTAACGGTTGTTGAACTTTGATTGCACCTAGTTTGTTTATGCTTGAGAATCTTCTCTTCTGATATAAGATTCACTCAAACTAGATCGAAGTGTCGACGGGGATCTTTAGACTGTTTGTAGACCTAAAGATGTCTTGTGATAATCCATTGTTAACAGACTCCGTTCTGTGTGTGGTTGATCACAAGTGATTCAAGTTGTTTGTGTGCAGGTGTTTATTGAAGAGCTAAGAAGATTTGAAGACAAAGAAGATTTCTTATTTGAGTTCATAATCTTTGGTGTGCACAAAACTTGATCGGCTGGGGATCCAACTATAATCGGTTTATCTTTATGATAACCTTGATTGATTAGTTTAGTAGATCGGCATCAATACAATTCTTTGTGACTCAAAGTATTGATTGCATAGTCTAGAAAATTACTTTGGTAGTTGTTTAATAGATAGATCTAAGAACCTGACAAAGGAGTTTATTGGGATAAACGGAAGAGCCTTTTGTCAAACTCATATCACGTTGTTTGAAAAGAGTTGTTACCGAACAGATTTGTTGTTCCTTTACTGTTTGGAATACGAACCAAAGGAATTGTTCCAAGTGCGTGACTTATTACAATTTGGAGGCGCAGGGATACCGAGGGAACTAGGTGAACTATAGGTTTAGTTGCTTGGTCTCAACTATATGAAGTTGGTTTAGATTTTGTATAGCGGCTTAATTCTGAGAGTATTCAATTCTGGACAAGGTCCCGGGGTTTTTCAGCATTTGCGGTTTCTTCGTTAACAAAATCTTGCCGTGTCTTTTACTTTTCTATTTACGCAATTATAATTGATTTATTATAATTAAAAGTAAAATACACAAACGTTAATTCCTATTTACTTGATAGCAATCCTATTGTGTTTGGTTAAGTCCGAACTTATTATCAAGTAAACATACTTCGTTGTTGTATTGTCTCGATCTCGTATCCATAGACGATCACACGAAGTGTGAACAGATTAGTTGTATTGTCTCGACTCAGTCCATAGATAATCATTTTTGGAGAAAGGACTTATAGGTGGAAAAGTTTTAGTTTGAGGTATATTTGGGTACCCTCGTCTTTTCATGTTGCCTATCATATTCCTCCCATTCTGGTACCCCTTCAAGCTAAGGATATGATACAAGCGGATGAACTATTCACTAGCCATTACAGTTTCAGAGAGATTTTTTTGAAGAAAAGTTTGAAGAAAAATAGCCATTGTAGAAGAGAAAGGGGAGAGTGAAAAACGGGACGCCACCAGCTTTTGTTTTGTTTTTTCTTTTTCAAACTTATCTGCAATGCTATTGATTTGTAGCCGCAGAAAAGGCATATTACAAGGAAAAAGGTATTGATCTACCCGATTCCGTATTATCATTTATGGCCAGCAGAATACTAAATATGACACACAAACCAGTGAAGAACATAATATATATTCATCTTCTTCTACAACTGAGTTTGTGAGATAATAAAAGTATGATTGTTGCAAAAACTGCCAGAACTAATTGGTATTCAAGGAAGCCTTTGGGAAACATTTTATCATACTACCACAACAATTCAATCATGAATGATAAGATCTAAATTTTTCATGTAAACTAGATATTCAACTAAGATGATAAACAGATTAAGTTGAATATCTTAATCGAAGCTAACAGTTGTTGAATTATTGATCTGTTCATTAATTAAAATTCACAGTTCACGAACTGGCACAAAAAGGAGGTTCTTGTACATTTTTTTTTAATTTTCTCTTTGCTTTTTTTGTGTTTTTTTTTGAGAAGAGTGGAGGTTAAGGAAACCCCGGCCAGAAATAAACAACAAGAAGAAAATAAAAGAAAAGAGAGAGAGAAAAAATAACAACAAAACCTAAAGCACATAAAAAAAAAAAACTCAGGCGGAGAGAGGCCCCTAATGATTGCACCTATCTATAATAAAATTTATCCATGGCATCCTCCATAACTATTTTTTTTTCAACTCATCTGTGAACAAGTGCGGACGAATTTTAACAAAATGACAATTAGGTCTCATACTGACAAGCAGGTTAGCAGCACTGTTAGCTTCCCTGTAAGTATGGGAAGGAGCACATCTTTCAAACTGGGATCTCAGTTTTTTAATTAATTCCCAAGCATGATGGCAAGTCCAAGGTGGCCCAAAACTAACCTAAATTAGGAAATAAAAAATGCACTAAATTTTTGAACTAGTGAAAAAGGATCGACTCCCTGGACATTTTTTTTTCCTGATAAGTTTGTGAAAGTTCGCGAACTAGTTGGCAAACTGGATGAGTTTTTTATTTCCTATTTTAGGTTAGTCGTATCTAAGAAGAGATTTCCTAGTTAGCTATGAAACTTAGAGGCTAAGTTTGTAGCCTATATAGTTTTCGACCTTATTAGAGAGACTGAGCAAGGTTTTTGTAATAGTTTTTTGAGACAAAGCTAGGGTTTCGTTGTAAATGAAAATTGGTGAGGAATAAGAGACAAGATAATCATCTTGGGTAATTATTACGGTGTAACAAAGTATTTGCTGGATTCACACCAAGGTGCTCTACGTTGTAATCGTTTCTTCATAATGGATCTGAGCCTGTGCGGCTCAGATAAACGTAAACAATATATATACATTTTATATATTGTTGACCGACTATAAATCTTGTGTGTCTTATGAGTTTAATTTACTTTCTCGTTTTTTTGTTATTGGTCGTGTTTTGTTTACTTAGTATTCACCATATCATTCCAAGATCCTTTCTTTTTTCGTGGTTTATTAGAATTCCTTACAATTAAGATCATAACAGTACTTGGTATTAGAGGGGGGAAAATCCAATCAACAATAGAGTTATAGAGCCTTGCAGTATGTTTGCTTCCATCCTTATGTATTTCTTTCCAAACAAAACCAGTATATTAACTTGGTGAACAATATGTTGAGAGCAAACTTTATTCATTTCACCAATTTATTCTAGTTGCTAGTCTTAACGACGGTATTCGAGCAACTTACAAATATGGAAAGAAATAGATATTTATCACCTCCGTACGGGGGGTGTTTATTGTAGTAATTTTTCCTACTATTAAAAAAACTTCATAACTAGGCTTGATATTCCATAACCGCCACCCAAGAGCCTCCTTTGGGACATTTTACATTTGCTTGCCGCCAAGAATATTCTAGTTTAAAGTTTAATGGGCACTGCTCTCTGGATCAAACCGAAATAAATATGGGTTTATGGGTCACAAATCTAATAAACTTATCTTATTTATAAATGATAAAGGTCACAAAACCTGTTACGTCATACAAAACAAATAAACTTGGTTGTACCATATAGTTTGTATATGGACCCAATTGCCCCAGCCTAATAATTCTTCCCAGTATTAGGCCCTTGGGTAAAAAAATGGAAGGATGACTATAACCCAATCAGTAATTATCCTTCTACAACAAAACACCAGGTACATATTCAAACTTGGAGGTTAGAGATCCCTAAAAAGAGGGAGAATCAGTTACTGAGAAGACCAGGTACATATTCAAACATGGAAGCTGCAGATCCCTAGAAAACGGGGGAATCAGTTATTAAGGAGACCAGGTACATATTCAAACCCTAGATGTTAGAAATCCCTAGAAAAAGAGGGAGTCAAAGAAGACCATGTATAACCGGGAAGTTAAAGATCCTGGAGAAAAAAGGTAAATTTGTTTGGACTAGGATGAACCTGCAGCATTTAGTCCAGATACATAGTCAAAATGTATCCATACAAATATTGATCTGGGTACAATTCCTCCACAACCTATAAATAGAGGTGGAACTTCAAATAGAAAGGTACACATTTCTAATCCTTCTCTCCCCATAAAAACCTTCTTATAGTTCTTACTCATTGAGGCATCAGAGTATCATTTGTAGGTACCCCCTACTTTCATCTACCAACAATTATCGAAGAGCAAAAGTCAATAAGGATCTGATTCACCAAGTAGCTGGTATTACCTCATCTATCAAAAGCGTATCACGAGGAATACTGCTGAGTTATCTAACGACTAAAATTTCATCTTCATATACGAATCTCGAGGATTGTTGCAGAAACATTTTTGCTATAACAAAACCATATAGGTAAACATATGGAAGCAGATGGAACAACTCTCGGGAGTCTTATAACGAGAATTCAAATATGATATTGTTGCTCGGTTATCTAATGATGTAATGATCAGGTGATATTTGGGTGGTAAAGGTCAACACTAATAATTTGATATTCATAGATGATTTGACTATACTACTTAAAAGGAATATACATGAAAATCCCAAAGATGCATTGGCAATATTATACCTTGACGGCAAAATCTTAAAAATATGAAATATTGTGTTACTACCCGTCATATCTTTCTAAAGACCATGCACACACACAAACATGACATGGATATACCTCTGCAGTTGGCTCACCACGTCTTAGATGGTAAAAAAAATTCCACAAAATTTGAATGTAAAAATTTATGGAGAAAACCCAAGAATGATCCCTTTCTCTTCTAAAAACCCACCATTAAGATGATATATATCTAAAACCGTAAATATTATCATTGTAACATGGTAAGTTTTGTGTTGGCTTTCTATTTTCATATCTTTAAGGATGCCCAAAATATCTTTTATCCTCTTATTTTTAATAATAAACTAATTAATATATATACCAAATTTTTACAGATTTTTTAATTTGTTATGAAGGTTCTCTTGGATTACGTTTATCTCTTCTTTTTTTCCGTTACGGTTACTTTACTTATCTTATTTTCGACCACAGTAAAAAGACACCGTTGTAACCTTAATTGTAATATGCTTCACGGTTTCAAGTTTTTTTAGGTTACTAATTAGTAGTTTGATCCTTATTGTTCATGAGTTACTATTTCATAATATTTACATGATTTTGGTTTATATGAATTTTTTATTCGTATAACTTTCTAAATTTTAGGGTTTGTTGTTATTGGTCGTAGTTGTGAAGTTTTACTAAGCCACACGAGTGAAAATGCAGGCGAAAAATAAAATATTCAACTGAAGTTTCTAATGTGAAAAATCAGACTTTCACTTTATTAATCTCATGTGAAAAATTCAACTTTCAACTAATTTTTTAATAAAAAATTTAATTTTCAGAAAGTCGATGTGAGCTTTTGTCAACAACTCTGCTGATAACAAATATTTGAACTTTAATATCAATTGAAGCTAGAAATTTATGGAGGCGAACCAATTATTTTAGGAAGAGACTAAAAGAGTCAATTAGTTAAAATGAAGTTATTTAAGGAAAAGGTCAAAGAGGTAAGAGTTAAAGAGCATGATAATAAATGATGAGCAAAATCAAAACCTTAAAACGAAATAAAATAAACCTAGTAGCTAAATGAAACCATCATCAATCCTCTTCTAGTTTGTCCAATTTATGATGTAGTAGAAAAAATGATGAAACCCTAAAACAAATCAACTGATGATGAGCCTGCAAAATATGCATTGCAAGCTCAATTAAAATACCCCTTTCCACAATGAAACCCCCATTAAAACAATTCTTGCAGTAATTTTTTTTTTTTGGATTTAACATCTCAAGTTTTTTCTCTAAATCTTTTTGCTCTTTCTGAGATCGAGATTTCTACATTGCAATCGATTCAAAGCATCTCTCTCCCTCCCTCCCCTTCCAATTCCCACCCAAAACTTATAGGTTGACCAAAGGAAGCACCACCTATGACGCGGGCTGGACGCGAATGGGCTGGGATTTTTTTTAACCGTTTTTTTTCTTTTCAATTTGCATTATTTTTATTTATTTTTTAGGGTAAAAAGTTATCTTTTAATTAAAGACCTATTATAACTACAAGCTTCTAACTCGGTGTATATGCAATAAATAGATAACATAAGTAATATATATATATATATATATATATATATAATATATCTGAAAAATGGGAATAAGAAAAAATCACCAAGACAGATAATTATAGTTGTTTAATTTATATGAGCCTTTGTGATCCCTAATTGTACCGTAACGAGGTGGATGATAGCACAAAAAGGTGTTTCATATGACGTCTAATACATCTAACACGTAATTTAGTGTTTACCAATTAAAAACCTATAATTTAATATGAAACATTAAAAAACTAATAAAAATATATGGGTTTCGTAAATTATAATCTCCGCATGCTAATACGTTTTCCAAAGAGACAATCCATATTATAGAAACATAGGAGTTTCATAGCATACTCAAATATCAAACCAATTGACTTCTCTGTTCATGTAAACCTTCTTGAAGTAAATTCATCAAACATTATAAGTTCTTTATATATATATTCTCTTATTTCGTATAAAAAAAACTATCGAAATAAACACTTCTTATTCCGAAATAATTCATTCATTCCTCAAATAAAAACACCACTGGATAAAAACACCCAATTTTTTTCTCTTAGGGTTTCAAGTGAGGAGTTCGATTGTACATCTGCATCAAGTAAGTTTGAGGAGTTCGATTGCTCAAATTCCCTTTTCCAGTTTGTGCTCCAAAACTACCTAAATCTTCAATCAATCTAGCGACTTAATTCTCTTGTGATTGAAAATCTCAATTGTTGGAATTGGAAATTGTTTGGTGTTGAATATGGAAGAAGTTTCCAGAAAGATTAATGTTGAAAGACGATGCTCAATTGATAAGTTCGAAGGTAAAACTAAAGAGGTTCTCGAAAATAAAGTTTGGGGCAATCTCTTCGTGTTTGATAAATCTGATTTTGCATATTCCGGGCTCACTACAACTTTCTACTCCAACATTTCTTATAAAAGGGGAGATGATCATTTCAAGACTCGGATCGGGGGTAAGGAAATAATTGTTGACAGAAATTTGATATCGTAAGTTACAAAGTGCCTGTTAAACTATCATTTTACTGTTCTGCAAACAGATAGACCATCAAATGCAACCATATACAGTAAAACCTCTGTATAAGAATATCCTAGGGACCATATAAAAATATTCTTATATGAAGGCTATTCTTATATGGAGGTCTAACTTGAATGTACCAAAAGAATTTTTTTCATATGTGTATCTGGGCATATTCATGCATATGCATAGGAAACACAAAAATGTATTCAAGTAAATACAAAACTATTTAAATGAGGATTTTCTAATATATTAATGTATATACAAAATTTGTAGTAAAACAAATTCACATACATCACAATTATCACATCGAAAATTGACAAATGAAATCAAATAAGTATGAAGATATTCGTATTAAATTGTGCACAAAAAATCAAAAAATCCATTTTGAAGCAAAACAAACTTGTAATATGGTTACAAGAATCTCTTCATCTTAAACTTTGATGTATGATAAGTGCTATATATTTATATTATGATGTCAATTATTCTTATATGGAGGTAGGTTCAAAAAGACGGGACCAGAAAAAATTATGACTTATTCCGATATGGAGTTTATTCTTAAATATAACTGGCCTAAGTCGGAACCATACATTTTTATTCTTATATGAATTTATTCATATATGTAGTATTCCTACGGAGAGGTTTTACTGTATAAACTTTTGTGTGGTGATGATTTTGAAATGCCCACATCGGTAACAGAAAATCCTTATGGTCAATTACCCGTTTCTCAAGATGTTCCCGAGCACATACACGTTCTTAAGAAGCTGGTTGTTAAAAATGTATAAGGAGGTACAAGTGACATAAATTTTGGGAATAGAGATATAGCAGAGTTGGCATATACTTAGCGAACGAGAAGTCGATATCTGCAGTTTTATAATCAAAAGGATGATAACAATCAAGGAGAAAATAAAATTTAATTTGGCATTTTCATGTTTGATTACAAGGGTTTGTCAGTATTGTGGAATAAAAATAAATCCATATGAAAGTACTCAAATAAATCTCGATGGACCAGTTGTTCGAGGGACTATCAATCGGTCTTCTTCTTCTAAAAGAGCCAAACCCACAATTCCGACATTCGTAGACTCCACAGAGACTGTGGGGGAATACTTCTGTAGATGCTGAAATTGCTATTACGCACGAAAAGGGATTGAGACACCAGAAGAGTGAAGATATCATACCTTTATTCATGTGGTTACCAGATGAAGAAAACATTATATATATATATCGGTAATTCAGTATTAAACTATTGGAATCAAATTTTCATTACTCTGAATAATTCTTAATCTAATTGGATTCAAACCAATACTTCAATTATTACCTTCCCAAGATACATAAGCATCAAACTCGTCAAAAGTCATTCAACATTTTAATTAACCCCTTGGTCGCATCTCCATGAGTTGGTAAGTTTGATAATTATATTGAGCGAATCTCTTATCTGTTTTCAATAAATTTTAATCTTGCCACTTCCAATTTGAAGTCTTCGAAAGTATCTGTTATCACTTCAAACACTTGTTCAAATGTGTTTTTCTTATTTAACATCTCTATTGGAGCTTGAAGCACATATAAATTTATTCCTAGTTGAAAAAGAATTGCCTATTCTAATCATCATTTATGTTATCTTTTTAACTATCAGAGTTCTAACTTAGCAATGTGAATTACTAACTTATATTTCATGTTGGTTTCTATGAAAAGGTGTAACGCATGTTCTTGAATGACCGTGTTAAAGACTATTGTGTATGGGTTATGTTTGTTTTTTCTTATTTGTAGTGTATCCAAAATATGGGATATTCTGAAAAGCTATGAACAATCTGTAAGTTTCCAAAATATTTTGTTAAGGGCATAACTTATCGTTGGTGTTGTTTTTATATGAAAAACGGAAATTTGAACGCACATGATGGTCTGCAATCATTTTGTAAGTTTTCTTTTCTGTTGTAGGAATAAAGAGAGGGACACCTTATGGTTGTGTGACCACTATATATTACATACCAAGAGAGTATGTAGTCTGATCCTGTAAGGGGATAAATATCAATATTAGCGTAGTACAAAGCAACGGGTTATTCGATTCTCCATTTGGTCCAATTAATTCCTCATGTTGCTAGTAGTGTTTGTATTTTCCTTATTGACACAATCATCATAAAATACATACAACTCAATAATGTCATAATCCTGTATATCAAATATAACAACGTACCCATGCACTTCCAATAAAAGATGATAAAACTCAGAACTACAACCATCATAAATTTAAAAAGAAAAAAAAAACTCAGAGTGAGAGTAGCATGGAGGAACCAAATTAAGAACTGGGATAAATCTGAGCTTCTCACATCCTAAATCAAACAATGAAATAAGAGGGTACCTAGTACACCACAAAATTTTCATGACTATAGATGGATAAAAAAAAAAAGATATATCTGTACCTGATTGTAAAACAAGGTCAGCCTAGTATGTTCCCAAATTGTACACGAACCGATTTAGTGATTATAATGAGTTCAATTTTTTTCTTCATTTATATGTGTTGTGAATCTAACTATCTAGATAAAATGTGTTTGTACGCTTAAAAAGTATAACCATATGTAGATAGTACATAATAACAATATACATACTAATTATACGTGTCCGCGTCCTAACTTTTAGAGAATTTGTCAGTTTTGACGTCTGCATCGCGTCGTGTCCGCATTTCTATCTCGACTTAAGTGCAACCTAGGTTTGGATGCATGCCATTTAACTAAAGCTTGGAGTCTGTCTTATGGCTGCAACTGCTTTATATGCACAAAATGAGATTATACCATTGACAGAAAATGATATATATAAATAGTTGATTATATTAAAAAAATAAAATAATTTCTTGTTCATTTTATTACATATGTAGATTGCTTTTTAGTTGCTTACATATGTCAGTTATCATTAACTTTGAAGATCTGTTTTTTTTATTTGGCAGCAAGAATAAGCATCAGAGACCCACTGGATGACCAGATATTGGATGTTATTGCATATCGGGTGACATAGATGGTAATTGTAAGTCTTATTCTACATGGTTGATTTTGATATATACATATATTCAACTTATGGTTGCTGACAATCCATTCTTGTACTTGAGTTTGTTGCATCAACAAACCTTTCAAATTAGTTGCTGATGGAAAGAATTTCTCACCAGGATGCTCAGCAGTTTGAGACAAGAGCATTCTCCTAATACCATCTTGCACCTATAGTTTTTTTGTTTGTTTTTTGTTTTGATCAGATCTTGCACCTATAATAGATTCATGGATACTAAATTGGATCATGATTACTTATCTCACACATATAATAAATACACTCTTAGATGAATTGGTATTATATTCCTCCGCTAAGCCACTGATAGTACTATTATTGAAATATTGCATAATTCCGTCACCCATTAACAAGAAAAAAAAATGAGTTGAGATTCCTCCTACATCCATATCATCTATTAGATTGTAAGCTGGTTCATCTCGTTTACCCATAAGGCGATTTGTCATATTTGTATATCTAGAGGCATGAAAGGATTTAAGATTCCAACTCTACGTGTAGAGCACATTTGTATTGCATTTGTCAATTGGCTTGGATTAAGGAGCAGGGACCTAGTCGAGATTTTAACCTCCAATGGCCCAGTGGTTTCCATTATTTTGACCTTATGTAAAGTTGATTTAGCGTGATATGGCTATTAAAAATCATTTTGAAGATCTTCGTATAATTTTTCATAAGCTTTTGGGCGGTGCAAGTTATGATACACAAAACGAAACATAGAAATGAGCTGATTGATAGCTATTTTGCATGCTCGATTTATTAAAATACACCCCTCGTTTCGTTTTAGACAAGAGTTTGGAGTTTTCAATCAAATTACGAAATGGAGACATGTATGAATATTTTCCATCTATGCCCTTGAAAAAAATCATCAATCATTCATTGTTATTAGTATTGCATTTGTCACTTGGATTGGATTAAGGAGCAGGGACCTAGTCGTGATTTTAACTTCTAATGGCCCAGTGGTTTCCATTATTTTGACCTTATGTAAAGTTGATTTAGCGTGATATGGAAATTGAAAATCATTTTGAATATCTTCGTATCATTTTTCATAAGCTTTTGGATGATACACAAAATGAAACATAGAAATGAGTTGATGGATAGCTATCTTGCATGCTCGATTTATTAAAATACGCCCCTCGTTCCGTTTTAAACGAGAGTTTGGAGTTTTCACCCAAATTACGAAATGGAGACATGTATGAATATTTTTCATCTATGCCTTTGAGAACAGTCATCAATCATTCATTGTTATTAGTGTTTTTAAAAACAAATTTATACTTCCAGGACAAAATGTAAAGATATTGTTGGTGGATTTGTTGAAATATATGAAACATCTATTGTGGAACATGAAAAATATCCAAAACCTTATTTAAAGTGGAACGAAATGAGTAGCAAAGTAAATTTCTAAGGTCCACTATTTTGGCTATTTTATAGCTCCCACATGGGATTACCTGGATTTGCCAAATTTTATATGATTAAAAGTTATTTCTGTTTGGTAATAATAGAATGCGCGATTGGGGATAATAAAACTAATTGGGGGATAGAGGAAAAGGACAAAAACCGGATCCAAATATCAAATCAGGGTCACCCCTTATCTAAGTATTTTACCTAATACCTAATCTACCCCTCACTAATCAGGTTTAGTGATTAATTATAATTAGTAAATTCATAAGATTATTTGATAAATGATTAGTGTGTATTTTTATTTGTATTTGGGTGAGTGAGGTGAGAGTAGAAGGAGGGGAAAAAATTGAGAGAACTTTTTTTGGTGAAAATGGAGGATGATTATGAAGAGAGAATTGCTGCTAAGAAGTTTGAAATTTTGATTTTTTTTTCTTTAAATCCACCATTTTTGCAGCTGAAAAAGCTCGGTGCCGGCATGGACGTGGTATGAATACCATGTCCATGCCGGCATTGTATTCATACCACGTCCATGCCGGCACCGAGCTTATCCCCATTTTGAAATTCAAGCCGGCATAGTATTCAATCAAAAAACTATGCCGGTACAAAAGTTGTTTTTTACCTACCGCTGTGTTCGACCTACCGCTATCCAGAGTGCGAGACAACGTCTCGAAGAATTTTTTTCTGGTTTTGAAATTCAAAACCTATTCCGTTTTGAATTTTTTTCTGGTTTTAATCAGTCCACTGCCGGCACAGTTAGTTAATTCTCGAGCATGCCGGTACTACTAACGGCATAGTATGTTGCTTAAAATTCTTTGCCGGCACATGATGTAAAGTATCCAGAAAATTGAATTTTTTTTCACTTGACTACCGGCATTGATAGATTTCTATCGAGCGTGCCGGCATTTATTTACGGCATTGAATGTTAGATACCAAGCATGCCGGCACCATTTTCCGGCATGGTCTTTATCAATTCCGGCATGGTCTTCATCACTTCCGGCGATGTAAAAAAATATATTTCCGACATGGTCTTCATCACTACCGGCATGGTCTTCATCACTACCGGCATGGTATTCATCACTTCCGGCATGGTCTTCATCACTTCCGGCATGGTCTTCATGGTCTTCATCACTACCGGCATGGTCTTCATCACTTCCGAATGTGAAAAAAATTAATCGTTTTCAAAGTGGAGAATATTTAGGTTTCAAATCCCTAACCTTAACGAGAATGCCGACAGTGAAGATGGAAATGGGGGATATGATTTTGTTTTTTGATTTTAAGTTATTAGATTTTTATTTTGAGGGAAGGGTATTTTAGTATTTTTGTCCCCAAAAACACCCCTTAGCAAACACTATTGGTTGGGGGAAGTAATTTATATCCCCAAATTAGTTTTCATATCCCCCAATTACGCGTTCTAATAATAGTGTAATACCCATGTGGACTCTGATAACTGCCCTGCATTTTTTTACTTTAAATTATTCTTACAAGTCGATTGAGATTTAATTTTTAGTGTGCTCACTTTTTTGTGAAAATATTTTTTTAATTATTATTCGGGTTATTGGTGTGCATCATTATTTCTTTATCACTGAGCCCTGATACAAAGTAAGATCGAGAAGACATAGTGGGATGATGCATGCCAAGGATGGGAAGTTTGAAAAATCTTACCAATTTTTGTCATGATTTATATGGGCTGATATCAGCTCTATTAAGGTCGATACCAGTTCATATAGGACAAAAAATTCCTGGCGATTCTGACCATTGGATCGATAGACTAGTATGAGTCCCTAGTAAAGTTGGTATCAGCCCATATAAATCATATGAGTTATGTGGTGTGTCCATTTTTTTTGGCGTAACACCAAAAGTGTGATTAGCACTAAAATTTGCTTCCAGATATTCAAAATTTTGTGGTGATATACCAAAAATATCGTAACATAGTAACAAAAACGTCTCCCAACCAAATTCTTTAGGCTCCGCCGCTGACTCTAGCCTAAGATATCAATTCCAATTTTCCAAATCAATGAATAAAAATGGGCACCAGTAGCCAAAAGAGTGTCAAATCCAAACTGTGGGTCTATGTTGAAAAGCTATGGCATGTTACCGGACGTCCTTGTGTTTGATGCACTCGATTAAAACTCTCCATTTTACAAACCTCATTACTCTAGGGAATCTAGCGATGAATTTATCAGTCTCATTATTTCTCTCTCAAGAGTCAAGACCCCTCCTTACTAGCTAAGCTAATAATGTCATCTCAGTAGTAGATCTGTTTTCATTCTAAAGAATCTCTTAACGGATTGAAAAATTGAGGACCGGAAACTTCTTAAAGCCGAACAGTGAAAGCAGGTGGGCAAGCGTTAAGAAAGAAGGATCTTGCTACGTCTTCTGGTGCTCTTCAACTTGCCTCAGTTGTTCCTTTGGAAAGGCCTGTCGTATGTTTAAATGATTGTTTTAGTCAAACCAATTGATCTATCATCATCCTCATTATGACAACGTGACCAACGTTATATCAATATAAAATTTTAAGCAACCACCCCCACCATATGTAGCTGGGAATAGAAAAACTTGACAAAAACAAGCTTTTTCATTTTTGATCATTTATTTCTGGATCAATTGGATTCATTATCATTTTCATCATTCGTTCAGTGTACACAAAGATGGAGAGTTCTACAAAGTACCCACTCTTGACGGAGAGTAAAGTTCATGTTAATGGTGATGAGGATGAGGATGATCAAGGCATATGATTGAGGATTTCTAGTGATCAGCATGAACAACCAGTTCAACTCATAAAGAGGGGATGGAAATCAGCGATTTATGTCATCGGTAAGTTCAGTCAACCCTATCTTTCTGATCCAATTCCAACTATGGCTTTAAGAATCCATCTGAAGTGGTACATATGGTTGTGTGGTATAAGTTAGGTGTTGAAGTTGCAGAGAGATTTGCATTTTATGGAACATCGGGAAACCTCATTACTTATCTCACTGATGTACTGGGTCAGTCCACGGCCAAGCTGCTCAGAACGTCAACATTTGGTCAGGTGTAGCAACTCTGCTTCCGTTGCTAGGAGCTATCATTGCTGATTCTTAATTGGGCCGGTTCAACACAATTCCCATCTCTTCCTTCATTTATATCCTGGTGGGTTATACAAAATCACTCTAAAATGCATATGTTTCAGTTGAAGTTGGAAATTCAAGAATCTTGTAGAGTAAATTGTGGATTAGACATTCACATTCTTAAGGCATTTGCTTGAGATTCTGATTTGGGGTTTTTCTGAATGTAGGGACTAGTTATGTTAACGCTTTCCGTATCTACTTTGATTCCACTAAAATTTCAATTTTGGGTGTTCTTCGTCTCCTTATATTTTGTTGCAATAGGAGAGGGTGGACATAAACCATGTGTACAAACATTTGGCGCAGAACAATTCGATGAACGTATTTCAGAGGAAAAGAAAGCAAAGAGTTCATTCTTTAATTGGTGGTACTTTGGATTGTGTAGTGGATCTACAGCGGGTATGCTAGTTGTATTTTACATTCAAGAAAACGTGGGATGGATGATCGGGTTTGGTCTTCCCGCAGTTGCAATGGCATTTGCACTGGTTGTTTTTTTGTTAGGTTCAGAATTCTATCGTAGTCATGTTCCTAAAGGAAGTCCATTAGTTCGAATTATGCAAGTGTTTGTTGCAGTTTACGGTAAACGCCATCTACATGTCTCAAAGGATGGGGTTCCATCGTATGAGGAAGAAAACCCAGATGCTGCAGGTTTGGCATCCAACGGACAAATCTTCGCTCACACTAATCAACTCAAGTAAGTGCATTCCTAAACTTTTTTTAACTGACGATCACCCCAGTGATGAACGCTGAGGCCCGAGTATGAGCATATGACTGTATGAGACTCTAGCTAGTTAATGATAATTTGTCTCAAAAAATTTCAGATGTTTGGACAAAGCTACAATCATGGACAAGATGGATACATCAAGTGACACGAAAAATAACTGGAGGCTTTGCTCTGTTACCCAAGTAGAAGAAGCAAAGCTCCTACTTCGTCTAGTTCCCATTTGGTTGAGTTGCTTGTCTTTCAGCGTAGTTTTTGCACAAGGAAGCACATTTTTCACTAAGCAAGGAAGTTCAATGGATAGGACGATTCTTCATGGCTTTCGCATACCGTCAGCTTCACTTCAAGTGATAACCGGTTTGGTAATAATCTCCACAGTCGTTATATATGATAGAATTCTAGTTCCAATAGCAAGAAACTGGACAGGAATCCAATCTGGAATGACAATGCTTCAAAGAATTTGGATCGGAATATTTTTTGCAGCACTTTCAATGGGGGTAGCAGCTTTAGTAGAGGCAAAACGAGTTCAAGTTGCTGCGCAATATGGTCTCACTGATCAACCCAATGTAACAATTCCTATGAGTGTTTGTTGGCTATTGCCTCAATATGCAATATTAGGAGTTGCAGACGTGTTTGCTATCGTTGGCTTACAAGAATTCTTTTATGATCAAATGCCTGATGAGATGAAAAGTATGGGAGCTGCAGTTTATCTAAGTGTTATGGGTGTTGGGAGTTTCTTAAGCAGCTTTATCATCTCAATTGTAAAATTTGCGAGTTTAGAAAACGGAGATGAATGGTTGGGGAACAATCTTAATAGAGCTCACCTTGATTATTACTACTGGTTATTAGCAGGATTATGTGCTTTTGGACTTGGTGTTTATATAGCTGTTTCTAGGTGTTACGTCTACAAGAAAACTGTTGCGGATTTACCAACTTAAAGTTTGTATAAAAGAGATTTATTTTGGTATTTGCTTCTTGTGCATTAATTTGTAATTTTGGTTGTTGATTGGCCGGTCCTGTTGAAATTTTAATTGTCAGATAGGTAGCTGGATGTAAGAACAAATATGTTTTGGTTGGCCACTAGAATGCAATGCAGCTCTTGCCCAAAATCCTGTTTGCATCTTTACTAGCTAACAATGTCATCTGAAGTTGTAGAGCTGTTTTCGTTCTCAAGAATCTCATAGAGGATTGAAAACTTCTCACAGGTGAACAGTGAAGCAGGATTTGATTCAACCGTTTTCTCAGTTGGGAGTTCTAAATGGTATAGATTACTAATACTCAAAACCATTTTTTTTTTCTAAAAGTTTGTACTGTGTCATGGATTGATATAAAGTTTTCTTAAGCAGGAAAGCGCGTATCTTTGCAAAAGGAAAGGGTGAAGTGTATGATCAGTTATCATTGTTTCTTGTCCCAGTCGACACAGCCATATTGCCGTATGCAGAGATAACTGCTGTAGTAACTTGTCAAACAGACCGCTGCTACAATGTGGCAAAGGGTGATTCAGGAGATTTTACGGGAGCCATTTATAAAATAGCCGATGTAACAACAACTGTGTATTGTTTGGCGAATAGAAATGCAATACACAGCTGTTGCCCATTTTGATGTTTCAAATGTTTGTGCTACATTGATTTCTTAGCAATATTTAGCAAATGTCACCAGCTCCTGAATAAATTCTCTATTTAAAGATTAAGATAAGTTCATCAGGATCAGCAAATCCTGTTTTTCGTCTCTTATCAGAAGCCTATGGTGGCTTTGCGAGTTTACGAAATGGAGATGAATGGTTGGGGAACAATCTCAATAGGGCTCACCTTGATTGTTACTACCGGTTATTAGCAGGTTTATGTGCTTTTGGACTTGGTGTTTATATAGCTGTTTCTAGGTGTTACTCGTACAAGAAAACTGTTGCAGATTTATTAGTCTGATTGTTTTGTATGGAAATTACAAACATTGTAATGTCTATCATTTAAAAGTAAGGTTTAAGTGTACTGAAACTTCTAACAGGATGTTTTTGATTACTAGCGTCAGTTCAGTTGTAATGGATGCAGTGTTAACAGTTTCTTCTAACGTTGGACATAGTGAAAATCAAAACATAGCTCAACAACTACTTAAGCGACGGAATGAATGGGAATTTAAGCATCTTTCCCAGAAAGCTTCCTCCAGAGAAACTCTCCAGCTTGTATTCAGTGTTGTTTCTTTCCTCGGGATCCAACAAGATCTGCAAAAAAGCACCAAAGATACAAACATGTCAGGAAAACTAAGTGTTTTCATGGTTTTAGCAATTTGCAACCCCTTGACTCACTGCATTGTGTGTTAAAGGCTATGTCGCTGTCAGGGACGGAGGGAGGTGGCACCAAATTTTGAAATTCAATGAAAACCGTCTTGGTTGTTTTGTAAATTTATGTACTGTGGGTGCAAATAATAATGACATAATTGAAATTCGTATAACTATGGGTTTAAATGTTAACGTATATCACTTATATTTAGCTATTTTGGTGTGCAATGTCTTTGTTGCTGGCTATTGGCCTCAATGTGCACAATTTTTTCACCGATTGAGGATTTATGATACTATCGCCAAAGTGGTAAGCAAACCATGTAACATTCCCATATTTAGCGAGTTATAACCCCAAAGATGTCACTATCCATCCACAAAAAACCCATCAAAACAAAAGTAACACAAAAACCCTATCAAAACAAAAGTAACACAAAAACCCCAAAGAATTTGATAAAATTTGATGAATCATCATATTTTTTAATGAAACCAATTTTGAAATTTGGGGTTTTTGTATCAATTTTTAAAAATTTGGGGTTTTTGTTTCCATTTTGTTTAAGATGGAGTTTTAATGGATCCCAACATTTGAATAGGGTTTTTGTATCACAAGTTTGGTCACCTTGGGTTTTTATGACTAGTTCTGTTCCCATATTGATCAAATTTTTTATTATGAATGTCGGAACAAAATTTGTTCGACCCCATAACATATACTCGCTGGTCGCTGTCAAATATTATAATTTAAGGGAAAAGAAAAGAACACTTATGCCGCATTGCGGCAGTGAAGCTCAAAAGGCTGCTTCTGCTGGTGACGGTAAAAGTGTATCTTTTTATTAGGAAACTATGCCGTTTAACTCGTTCAGAACTAAAGCAAAAGACAGTCTCACTGCCAAAGAAAATGCGTCTAGACTCTAGATCCTAATGCTGGCAGAACTCAATGTACCTAGCTTGAACTGAGGCAAAGCCATTAGGATTATTCAAAACTTATGGACTGAACTCTATAGTTATGACAAAATGTGATTTTGTTCTACTCGTTCAATGATGGAGGTTTTCCAGTTTTGGAGGAATGGACATTGTTAGTTAGGTGGATGCAAGGCTCAATCTTAGATCCAACGCCAATGGATCTTCACTCTCTGTTTTGTAAGGGGAGGCTAGATTTGAGATGACATGCTTCCGTCTGAGAGGCTACCTGTCAAATGGGTGCGAAGCCAAACTCACTCTTTAAGCCTGGGATAGAGCTTCACTCTAGAGTAAGCCTACTTTTGGAACCTGCAGCTTGATCAGAGAGTGAGCCTACTTGAAAGCGCCTCACTTTTGGATCCTGCTTGTAACGACCAAAGACAAAATTAAGCTATAAATGCATACAATAAACTCGTATAGATATATCATTCCTCATTACAGAATATCTCAAACTCAAAGAGCAATGTTTAAAAAAACCGAAAGAAAAGAGAATTCACTTTTAGTAATCTAAGGATTATACATGCCAGACATTGTGTATCAGAAATGCGAAGGATTTCATATGCAGTACAATTTTAACTCGGATGACTTGCAACTCCTGAATCTACTTATTTTAGACGATAAGAAATTTCACTGTGGTTCGAAGAAACCCAAGATAGCATTCTCAATATCCTCTACTTCATATCTGATGTACAACTCAGGGTGTCACCCATTCTCTATTTCGCCTCTAAACCGACCTAAAAAAGATCGATAAGCTGGGATCAGTTTCTCTGACAGAGCAATTCGAAGATCCTCACGAAGCTGTGGCTGGTACAGACCATGCGACTTGATTTTAGCGAAGCTTAAAGAAGACGGAGTTGAAACTCGTGAACCTTTCTCTTAATATCTTCTGATTCTTCTTGGAAACAAGGCCTTCGTTTCGCAAACAGCTTAGAATCCTTCCCAAAGTCTGTCTAATGTAACCCGTAGCTGATTGCGTAACTTTCCCTGACAACTTCTTTATGTAATCATCACCAATCATTTCCTGAAGTTCCAGTGACCCTTTCTTAACTTCCGACACAATGTAGTTTCTATTGTTCGTGAGGAATAAAGCTGACATCGCTGGGTCACGGTAATTCTGAGATTTCCCATCTAAATTGTGAAGCAAATTCGAAATAATCCAAACCAAATGAAGTGATATTGGTGATATATTCTTAATATCTAGTAATTCCAATTCAGATATTATGGGGTGAGATGGTTCCAACTCCATTACAGGCTCGGACACAATCAATTCAACAAGTATTTCGTTGCAATCTGGAATCAAAACTGATGTAATTCATAACATACCTCGAAAAGGGATGGATTGAGCCACCTAGTACAGGATCCTGCGAAGGCTCCTCTATCACGTGTTTCTCGAAGGCAATCAAAATCCCTCTTGCAGCATCAGCCAATCTTGCAAGAATCTCACTGGCACGAATTGGAATACCTTCAGATTACTTCAAATTGAATACCTCTTTGATACCTGGTATAAGCTTCGACAGTGAATCATACAAGTCCAGTATCTTAAACAGCTTATGAGGTAAGCACTCACCAATA
Source organism: Papaver atlanticum (assembly GCA_023531105.1). Classification (NCBI taxonomy): domain Eukaryota; kingdom Viridiplantae; phylum Streptophyta; class Magnoliopsida; order Ranunculales; family Papaveraceae; genus Papaver; species Papaver atlanticum. The sequence goes on from JAJJMB010008785.1 coordinate 1,230,061, forward strand.
CTAACAGCATCAGCAAAATCCAACAGTTGCACTGAAAACCCTGTGACAGTATAAAAACAAGCTTCTGATGCAGCACAACCCGTCCCTTTAAACCCTTTGAAAATCTGCTCACACAATTTCTTCTCACTTGGAAACAGAATCCTAAAACAGATATTTGCTGCAAGAATCCATTTCTTGATTTTATCGTATACAGCATCCCATTCTAAATTTTGCACAATACTCAAATTCTCAACCTTTAGATGATTGAAATTGGATTCAATAGCTAATTTCCGTTTCTCTGTATATACTTGCTCACATTCCATGATATAACCAGCATCAACCATCCTCTTCGTGACACTCTGAAGATCTTTCATCGCTTTGACGGGATCAAATCAATCTCACGGATACTAGTACTACTTCTATTGGATTCTCCTGAGACCCAATGGTTAAAGCTAAAACTTTTTTGTGGCCCAAACTTTTTTGAATGATCTTCAGTATCTATACCAAACTCTATGCCACCTGTTCTTGAACTCAAAGTATTTCTTGAAGAGTTTGCCGAGTTGATCCATGAGTTAACATCAAGAAGACAATCCGTTTCAATGAACTTAGTCGGCGTGTTCATTAAGTTCTTGAACTCATCAAGTGCCATGGCTGCAGAGATGTCTTCTGAGAACGAATTTTCGGCGGAGGATGGGGATTTCTCCGACGACATTTATGCCTGAAAAGATTGTGTGTGAGAGAGAGAGAGAGAGAGAGAGAAGAGAGATTTCTGCAGTGAGGAATTTCTCTTTGTTCCTTAAATAAAGTGCATTAAAGTAGAAACCCCGCAACAATCCGTTTGAAATGCGCAAACTAGTTCTCTTTTTGTGAACAAAACAGAAAATTGTGCGAAGCATTTGGCTTCAAAACTTAAAAAAGAGAGGTAATGCTAACTAGAGAAATACTGATAAAACTAGATGACCGCGGAATGCCATTTCCTGCATTGATGTTTTTGACAAAACTGACTGTTAATAATTTCCATCAAAGTCCGCCAATCTTCTAGCTTTCCCTGTGAAGACATGCTATTCTTTAGTAATCCAAAGCAATACTCATCTTTCCAACTAATTCAGCATGGGAAAGTTTATCCATCAAAAATCAAAACAAAAACAAAAAATTGAAACTTTATGAAATCATACCTTCTTTTGCATTTGAACAAACAAAATTTCTGAACAACCACCTTTGATATAATCTTCTTCATCAAATAACCCTTCTTCTAGATCAGGGAATGAAGTGGCAAATGAATTAGCAAAGGAAGGAAGGAAGACTGGAAGTGCAGAACACTCACCAACTGATATTACCCCCCCTCTGTTTAATCTCTTATGCAATGACTCTAAATTTCTGTTCAATGCTCATTATGTAACTCGTACTAACGCGAGTGCTAACGCTACAAGTTAACCGATTCTGCAGTTTGCCTAGAAAAAATAAAGATAAATAACCCTTCTTCTTAAACAATACTACTACTAGGCTTTTAACGCTAACCACCGAAGCCTTTTAACTCCAGAAGAAAAATAAGTCTGAATTGAATAAAGAGCGATGAGTTTTGTCTTTATCAAAATTATATATGGGTCGAACTTATCTCATTGATGTTACTGGCCTACTGGGTGAGTCCACGGCGAGAGTTGCCCAGAATATCAACATTTGGTCAGGTGTAGCAACTCTGCTTCCATTGCTTGGAGCTATCATTGCTGATTCTTACTTGGGCCGGTTCAAATATGGGAGCATTCCAGAATACGAAACTTCACCGTCCATAATTTTAATTTCAACCGTTAATCTTCAACGACTGATATTCAAAATCGTAGATGGTGGCTTTATACATCTCGGAATGCTTTCATTTTTGGTTGGAATGTAGAGACTTATAAGAAGAACATGTCACCAAAAAATTAGCTTCAAATTCATTGCCGGTTGGGCTCAGTAAAAAAAATGGTGCTAAAATGTGAAGATTATATCAATATAAGTAATCCAAATTCGATTCACGTCAATTTATAATATCTAATATTTTAACTTTAGTGTGATATCATATATATAAATTTTTCAAATATTATATTGGTGTCGACCAATTCCTTACACACCTATTACGCATAAAAGCTCGAAAGTAAGTAGATATAAATGAAGGAGCGTATCCTATATACCACAGATGGAAATTCTCATTTTCCAGACATTCAGATGGAAATTCTTATTTCCCAAACAATTCATAAAGACAAACAAAGCATTACAATTCCTTTCCAAGCAATGGAAAGATTAAAAGAATCAACAGTACTTTCGGAATTTAAAATAAAACAATGCATGGAATACACAATCAGATAATGCATGAATTTGTTAAACATAAGCTTTTGTAAAAGAAAACAACGGAATCACAAAAGAGTTAAATGTAAATTCCCACCTCTTTTGATGACAAGCCATGCCTACCTCGAGATCTACGATCCACTGGTTCATCCTTTGAATCGATCGTTGTTAATAAAGACTAACTGTTAATCACACAAGAACTCTAAGAATCTAGCCAAAAGGCTCACACAAGGCTCATAACATAATTTCATACAATTCTCTAGGCTAAGTGAACTATCTAATGGTCCTAAGCCATTTATGGTTCTACACCTTTTCATTATCTATCTTTAAAACATATAAGAGTTTACTAATTCCATTAGGTTGGTTCTATAGTCCATTCAATAATTCTAAAGAATATCTACAACTTTGCAGAAGAAACCAAAGGTCAATTCGGACCATAAGGGGTCCAAATATCAAACTAAGGAAACTAACTCTAAGCCCAAGTTCACTAAACTAGGCCTAATAGTCAAATGCCCAGTCCACTTTGGTCAACAAAGGGTCACTAACAGTCACAAGTCAACTAACAGTCAGTCGTCAGTCAAGGTCCAGGTCAAGTCAATGGTCAATGAAGTCAAAGTCTGGTAACCAGTCAAGGTCAGGTCAATTGGTCAAGTCTAGACAAACTAGAATCGGCCAACAGTCCAGCTCAGGTCGACACGGTTCAACTCAGTTGGCTAAACTGAGTCAGCTAAGAACAGAGTCAGTCAGACAACTGACTGGGGTGACTAACAGGCTTAAACCAAAACATCTATTGCAGCATCTCAATCATTTCAAATAACCAAACAATTCATTTACAATTACAAAATCTATTTACCTTAATCTGCAGTTGCAGGCTTCATTAAGGCCACTACTAACAGCATTACAATCAATTTCTGCTCAACATCTCATAAGCACACCCATGTTCAGTTCAACACAACCATTAGATCCTTTACTTACTCTTGCATCTCAGTTCAATACAAACACCACTATCCTTAACTTCATTTCCCTCAGCTCATACATCATTCAGAGTTCATCTCAGTACCTACACTGCCTGCACATTCAAACTTCTACACACCTCATACACATCTCCGACCTTGTACTCATCAAACCATCACCATACACAATCAAACTCATCTCAGCAACAACTTGAATCAACCAACAACACTTCAATTACTCTTACAACTCCATTCCATACTCAACAGCTCAACCTCATTTCCTTGTTATCAATTCCAACTATAATACTAGGTAATCTGCACCTCAGCTCAACAACAACCAATAGAACATTCCACCAACACCTTTTCTGAATCAAACAACCTTAATTCACATTCTATACTTATCAAATTCACCATTCTTCTCCTTCTCTGCATTTCAGCATAAACCTAAACTACCACCACAAATTATCCCCATACTTAACTCAACCTCAGTACCTGCAATCTCCATTCATAAATCACCAACAGCTACAGAATCACTACCACTGTTACCAATTGAACAACACCTACAACTTCTCAACTTAAACTATTACCAGATTAACATCACTGAGATATGAATCCATCATCTGAACTTAATTAAACCTAAACATCAACCTAATTTACTCAAACAGCTCAATAATCATTTCCAGTCTCAACATGCATCTTCTTAATCAAACCCTACTTCTAATTTCCATAAATTCAAAACCAGGAACCCGATTTCAAAATTGGGGAAGAACAGATGAACCCTAATTCTCAAATTCACAATTAACTTGAAATTAGATCTCCAAATAACCGAATCAACTTCAATCTAAACGAACCCATCTAAGATACATCAACTCTTAACCAAATTCACATAAAACATATTCAAATCAAAGGAATCCTAAATTATCTTTTCTTCACAGGAAACCCTAGCTCTTCAATTTACCTTCAAAACAGCTTCAGAACATCAATTGAACATCAACCCCTTTGTTCTACATCTGTCAATAACTCGATATGCTTTTCAATTGCATACAAACTTAAACTCAGAATCCCAACTCTATGATTCTCTTTGATTTATCACCTCAACCAAACCCTAACAATCTCTAATTGTTCTCCTTCAAGATTCACGACAACAACGTCTCCCTGATCAACTACACAACAGTATACGCATAAAAACAGCCACGTGTTGGTAATCATACACGTGAACGTCGCAAGAAGAAGAGAGCATCAAGGAATGATGCCACCTCAAGGCATCTAAGGTTACACATCACCAACAGCCACGTGTTGAACCAAAAGCTTATCCAACGGCTCAGGAGCTAGGGAGTACTCGACGAGAAGGTATACCAGGAGCACAATAGCAACTCAGAAAAGCACTTTATCAGATCTCGAGGCAGATCCGAATCGGACGAATGAGAGGAAACATGGCTGACACTGAGACGACACCTGCATTAACAACTGTTTAGAGCGTGCAGGTTGTCCCAACCACCCGTATTAAATGCAACACGCATAGAGTACGTGAAGAAACCTTTGTTTAAATCTTAACCAATACGAACCATAAATTAACCTCAAAAACACTGTCTGTGCAGTATTGACAAAAGATTTTTAACCCTCATAATGTAACTTGACTTCTATCATACATGCTTGAACTTAGATATCAATTGGCATGCTACTTCAATTCCAAAATATGTTGATAAAATAAAGGTATGCTCAAGGCTTAATGATGACCAATTCCAAAGAACAAGATTAAAATTACCTAAATCTCATAGTAAAAGGATTAATAGTTCATTGGAGCACTTTTGCAAACAAGTTATGGGAAGTAAACATAACCACTAAAATTAACCATTTTCTTTAACCATATTCTTTGGCATGGAAGCATATCATTTCATTAGTATGAATTATATCATTTCATTCTTTCATAGACATTCACATGAGATGTAAACATCGATCCAAATTAGAAATTAACACAAGCAAGACTCTATCACAAGAATGCACACACATAATCATAACTATAAATATAATAGAAACCCCCAATTTCCATTTATGAATCAACCCATTTATCACAGGATTCTATCAAGATGTAAAGCCCCAAATTCCTTAAGAACCCTAAATTGATTGAATACAAAATACCGAATCAATTAAACTCTCAATTTATATCTCACAAATTTGCTTAAAAACAATTGAACATATCACCTTAATCACCTTCAACCTTCAAATAAAATCTTTGAAATCAAATAAAACCTTTCAAATCGATTCAAAAGTAGAAGCATGAAGCTAAACTCAAATAAAATCTTTGAAAGGAAATAGTCTATGATAATAGTAATACCTTTTACCAGTAAAATACTTGGAAGAGAACAACTTTTGTACTTAGTAGAAGTAGTTGCGGTTGTAGGAACAAAGAGTAAATGAAAAAATGAAGTGAATCCGCTCAACCGAAGAGAATACGAGTTTATATATGACCTAAATCTACATATGAAATTTACTAAATTAACCCTTTATCAGAAACCCGGTTACCCGCCGGGTAGGACCTATCTGGAACCGTTTACTAAAGGGTCTAATCGGGTCTACCCGGTTTGGACCCGAATTCACTAATGGGTCCAGTTTTGGGACCCATACCCGGACCCATTTCACTCGGTTCCGGGTATTTGGGTACCCATTGACAGCCCTAGGTATTGCCCACCGATCCCTCCCATCCAGACTGTAGATGAAGATCATACTATAGCCGCTGGTGGACAAGCATAGATAGGAACTCTGAACCAAGGATCAAACCATTCCATCCAGCTAGCAGCAGAGCTCGAAGAGTTGAAAAGGAATCAGAAGATATATGTAGATGATGTAGCACTACTTGCACGAGAGAACCAAGAGCTCAAGGATAAGATCGCCCACAACGCCGAAGTAGAAAACCAACATGATGAGGCGAATTCCAAGGCACCACAGCCAAACCGTGACCGAAGGATGGTAGTGGTCAACATCAATAACCCCGAACCACTAAACCGACGTGTTGCAGAAGGGAACAGATTGTCCGATCCCAATTATGTGCCCGAAGATTCAGACTACTTCGATAGTGATACCCGAAGATCAGGACGATCAGCCATGAGAGACGAGCATTTTCTCGCAATTGAGAGTCTTCGTGCTGAAATGATATCGAAGATCATGCAATTGAAGACGAGGCAAGGAGGAGGAAGGTTAGAAGAAGTAATGAGGGAAGCCGTTACAACACCACTGACCGCACGTATGGCGAGAGCCCTCATTCCTCCAAAATGCCCGATCCCAGCATTTGACTGTTACGATGGATCCATCGATCCCGCAGCTCACCTTCGTTACTATAACCGAATTATGGCCCGATGGGATCGAGACGACGTGGTCCTCTGCAGATATTTCCCCTCAAGCCTGAAAGGATCAGCATTATCCTGGTTCGATAACCTACCGCTTAATTCCATCGATCCCTACAGTCGACTAACAGAGATATTCTTGGAAACATAAATGTACAATAAGATTGTCAACGCAGGAATGGACAAACTCTTCTCACTAGCGGTCGCTTTTAAAGAAACGATCAGAGAATACACAGATAGGTGGCACAAGATCTGTCAAGCAATAGGGAAAGTAGACCCGGTAGTTAGCATCAATTGTTACCAGTGGGGACTGGATAGGATGAACCCATTGTTCGTTGAGATTCATGGAAGTATTCCCACGACCGAAGGGGATCTCCGGGTGATCATCGAAAAGCACGCCAGGCTGGAGGAAATCTAACGAGACAACCCTAGGGCACAGATGCAGAAATCTCATCGTACGAACTCAGTGGAGCAAGCCAGCGGGTCAAAGAGAACCAATTCGACCGAACGCTTCAACAAAGATAAAAGAGGACGAAGAGAGGATCATCAACGCAACGATCAGAAGTTCGAAGATCAGGTCTACACGAAGCTCAACACCAGCTACGTTCGCATCTTAAGGGAGATCAAGGACCGTACCAACCTCGAGTATCCATGGTCCAAGGGAAAGCAACCACCAAGATCCGAGAAATCAAGGGACTACTGCGAGTACCACTACTTCAACGGTCACCAAACGGAGAAGTGCAAGAATCTCAAGATAATGATCCAGAAGCTGATTGACGCTGGGGATCTCAAGCAATATGTTCAAAATTCAGAACCCGAAGAAAGGACCCATCGAAGCAAACAAGTCCACCTACCAGAGAACGACCGAACAATTAACACAATCTCTTGCTCAGAGCTCAACGGCCCGTCACTAACCGATCAAATAGGAAAGAGATTGAGGAAACAATTCGAGTACTATTGTGAATTGTACAAGATTGACGGAGAAGAGTAGATGGACACGAAGATTGGATGAATGCACCACTGACTTTCTCTGCCGATGATGTTGGGGAAGATATGAAAGACCATAACGATCCTGTGGTGCTCACGCTACCGGTCTCAGGATGGACTATAAAGAAGATCTTGATCGATGGAGGGAGTTCAGTCAATATATTATTCTACGATACCTTCAAGCGAATGAAAATAAACGATGAGCAATTGATGTCTTCTTACTACACTATTTATGGGTTCAACGGGGCAGCCACGAAGCCCCTAGGGGATATTGTCTTGGAAGTCAAGGCTGGACCGATGAAGGTCAGCACCAGATTCAGCGTGGTAGATGCACCGTCCCCCTACAACGTCATCATCGGACAAAGATGGGTGCATAAACTCAAAGGAGTAGCTGCGACATACCACCAATACCTTAGATTTCCAACACCCGAAGGGAAAATGGAAATCAAAGGCGATCAAGTTACTGCACGAGAATGCCAGGCTCTACAAAATCAACTCAACAATGAACAAGAAGAGCAACACAAAGCCCAAAGGGGAAAAAACAAAGTAGCGGCAAAAGACAAGGCAATCGACCTGTATCTTGAAGAAATTTCAGGGGAAATCCTAACGAAGAATAGCACCGTTCTCACTACCGAAGCAGGCGTCTCAGGGGCAAAGGAGGCTGAAAAATCCACCAAATAGCAATTAAAGAACGTTCCTCTCCTAGGGGAACCAAAACCTACATTCACAGCAGTAGAACCCACCAAGGAGATCAACATAGGAACAGAAGAAGATCCTAAGATGATCAAGATAGGGACTTTGATGGACAAAGATCGAGAAGAAGCACTAATCAAACTACTCAAGGAGTATGCGGACATCTTTGCATGGAAGCTAGGAGATATGCCGGGAATCGATCCCAAGATCATACAACACGAACTTCGAATAAAGCCAGGCACAAACCTCTTCAGGCAGAAGTTGCACAAGGTAGCACCAGAATATCATCGAGCAGTTGAGAAAGAACTTAACAAACTTATGGAAGCAGGATTCATAAAGGAAGTTAGGTATCCCACGTGGATCTCGAACATGGTCATTGTACCAAAAAAGAACGGTGGGGTAAGGATATCATCGACTTCACCAATCTCAACAAAGCGTGCCCGAAGGATAGCTACCCGCTCCCAAGCATCGATCAATTGGTGGACGTCGTAGAAGGACACGAAGAACTATCATTCATGGATGGATACTCTGGTTACAATCAGATAGCCCTGGCAGAAGAAGATCAACAACACACAGCATTCTTCACCCCATACGGACTCTACTACTACACTCGCATGCCCTTCGGACTGAGGAATGCAGGGGAAACATACCATAGGATGGTTGATACAATCTTCAAACCATGGATCGGGAAAACTCTGGAGGTCTATGTTGATGATATGCTTGTAAAAAGTAAGCTGCGCAAGGATCACCTTCGGGACTTGAGAGATATCATCGGCGCAATGAGGAGATACAACATGAAAGTGAACCCGGAAAAGTGCACCATCGGTGTCACATCAGGAAAAAAAATCGGATATTTGGTGACGAAGAGGGGCATCGAAGTCGATCCCACTAAGATTCAAGCCATCGTGGAAATTCCATTGAAAAAGTGGGGGTACAACAACCTCACCCAATAATTTTCTTAGCAATCTGTATGGACTAACTCCAAGATACTTTTAAGAGAATCAATTAGACATTCAGACTCAATCATAACAAAAGTATATCAAAGAGTTATATCTCAATTTCTCGATTCAATCCTTACTCAAGCAAATAGAAATCTGCGAGTCTAATTGAATACAAGAGAAATTAACTTGAACGGTACCAAAGACCAATGTTCAAGTATCAATCAATTTCAATCAACAACCAAAGGTCGGATTTCCCAATTGATTGATTCAACGCACAACCTGTGATATTTCAATTATATAACAAAATATAATGCGGAATATAAATAACAGAGACACCAGAAGTTTTGTTAACGAGGAAACTGCAAATGCAAAAAAAAACCCGGGACCTAGTTCAGATTGAACACACACTGTATTAAGCCGCCACAGACACTAGCCTACTACAAACTAACTTCGGTCTGGACTATAGTTGAACCCCAATCAATCTCACACTGATCCAAGGTACAGTTACACTCCTTACGTCTCTGATCCCAGCAGGATACTACGCACTGGATTCCCTTAGCTGATCTCACCCACAACTAAGAGTTGCTACGACCCAAAGTCGAAAACTTTAATAAACAAATCTGTCTCACACAGAAAAGTCTACAAGAATAGATAAATTTGTCTCCCACAGAAATTCCTACAAGTTTTTGTTCCCGTCTTTTGATAAATCAAGGTGAACAGGAACCAATCGATAACCCGGACTTATATTCCCGAAGAACAGCCTAGAATTATCAATCACCTCACAATAATCTTAATCGACTAGCGAAACAAGATATTGTGGAATCACAAACGATGAGACGAAGATGTTTGTGATTACTTTTCTATCTTGCCTATTGGAGAAATTAATATCGAGCCAATTTTATAATTGTACTCAATACGATAGAATCATCAAGATCAGATCACGCAACTACAGAGAAAATAGTTAGGTCTGGCTTCACAATCCCAATGAAGTCTTCAAGTCATTAACCTACAGGGTCTCGGTAGAAACCTAAGGTTAAAGGAGAATCGACTCAAGCTTATACAACTAGTATCACACAGGAGGTGTGGGGATTTACTTTCCCAGTTGCTAGAGTTCTCCTTTATATAGTCTCAAAATCAGGGTTTGCAATCTAAGTTACCTTGATAACAAAGCATTCAATATTCACCGTTAGATGAAAACCTGATTAGATTCAAGCTAATATCTTTCAACCGTTAGATCGAACTTAGCTTGTTATACAAAAATGAAATATACGTCATTTAGGTTTGTGTAACCGTACCTAAACGTGTACAATTCGCTAGTTCAACAGTAGTTAACCAAATGGTTAGCCATATGAGCACTTTCATATCAACCTTATTCATCTTCACCATAACTAGTTCAAATGACTCAAATGAACTAGTTCAAGAGTTGTTCAATTGTTTAGATCTCATAGAAGTGTACAAGACACAATCGAAGCAAAATTGGTTTTGATTCACTCGAATCGATTCATGAACTTTATAGCCATGGTTTGCAAATATGCATTCCTTAGTTTATATAAATTTAAGTTTACGAATAAACGAATTTTAGAAAGTAACACACTTAAGTATGCACATGGGTATGCGTACTTAAGTAACCGGATTTGAGTTTGTTTTAGTTCCCAAACTCAGCAGAAATTCACGGACGTGAAATTTCCGCCAGTACGTATACTTAGGTAACCGGATTGAGTTGGTTTTGATTTCCAAACTCAGCAGAAATTCAAGGACGTGAACTTCCGCCAGTATGCGTACGGGTACGCATACTTACCCAGTCTCCATCAACCATTTAGTACACACACAAGTATGCATACATTTGGTTCCCGGTTTTGGACTTATACAATAATGCGCGAACACATTATATGCTTATATCCAAAGATGGTTACATGTTCTAAACTCTTTATTTCAATTATTGAAACATTCTTAGAGGATGTTAAATAGAGGTTATTCACACACTATTTTTCATCAAAGCAATTTTCAAGATATTGAAATGATCAACATGACTTTCGTCACTTGTAAAGATGAACTTGGCCAAAGCGAAAGCTTACCAACACATATTTTGAGAGCAAGATAAACTCGGCTTGAAATAGCAAATGAGTATAATCAAAGTCTATATAGCAATACGACTTTTGTCTCAAGATAGGAGATAGAGTAGATAGACTTTTGAGTGATAGATAAGTTCAAGTCTCCACATACCTTTTAATCGATGAAGTTCCACCAGTTCCTTGAGTAGTTATTCGTCTTTGTATGATGAACGCCGTGGAGTCTATAGCTCAACTACACTTTCTATCCTAGTCCGAGACTTAGCTATAAGTAGACTAGAAATCAATAATTATAGTTTTTGCAACTAAACTTGACAACAAGCTTGAGATAGCAACGCTTGCGAGTTCGACCAAGAAGTGGTCTAACAGCCATCCCCAAAGAATTTGAAGGAAGTCCAAAGATTCAATGTATCCATAGCAGCACTCGGAGATTCATCGCTAGATCATTGGACAAATGCAAACACTTCTTCAACATCCTCAAGAAAGAGAACAAGTTCGCATGTACCGCTGAGTGTGAAGGAGCTTTCCAGAAGATCAAAGAATACATGGCAACGATCCTGATCCTCATAAAAACCTGAACCCGATGAGGTTTTTGCACTATACATAGCGGCAACCGAAGATGCATTCAGTGCTGTATTGGTTAGAACCAACACGAAGGTGGAGCAGTCGATATATTACGTCAGTAAAACTCTCAATACGGCAGAAAGAAACTACACCAAGATTGAGCAACTTATACTGGCATTAGTATGGGCGACGTAGAAGCTGAGAACCTACTTCTTGACTCACTATGTTCGTGTCCCAAGCAAAGCCCCGCTGGAGTCTGTTCTCAAAAATGCAGGAAAGGTGGGAAGAATAGCAAAGTGGAATACGCAGCTAGAGCAATTTAACATCATACACGAGATCCAAACTGCCCAAAAATCACAAATTTTGGTGGATTTCCTAGCAAACCTACCTCTAGATAATGGCGAAGAAGTGAAGGACATACCATGGGTGGACGAAGATGGAAATGACCGGACGATGTGCTCGAACCATCCAGCCAACGAAGATGGGAAGTCTTCGTCGACGGATCCATGAACAAGGAAGGTGCATGAATAGGGATCGTTATCACAACACCCACTGGTGATAGGATGGTGTATGCACTAAGGCTGGAATTCGAAGGGCATACCAACAAAATTATTGAATATGAGGCGGTAGTACATGCTCTTCGGTTGATTATAGAGTTAGGAATAACAGACGTGCGCTTAATAGCGACTCACAGCTGGTCATCCGACAGATAAAGCTGGAATACAACACCTATGATGAGACTCTAATATACATGGCTCTGGTCCAAACTCTAGCATCGCAAGTGCCCAATATTAAGTTCTGACATCTGTGCAGGAATGACAACAGACATGCCGATGCCTTAGCCTACGTATCATCAATGCTGAAAGACAAGCGTCAAAGCCATCAGAATAACAAGAGTATACCATCCTTCGGTCATTCTGCCCCAAACCGTCGCCGCAACGAACCATGAAAATGATGTAGGGGAAGACATTGCCGAAGACGATGCAGGGGAAGATATCGCCGAAGAATTTGCCGAAGATGATATCCTATCAAGAGCTAATGAAGACGAAGACTTTAGCAACGAAGAAGAATGGAGGACCGAAATCCACCTCTTCCTCGAAGAAGGGGCACTGCCCGCTGACGTGAAGCAAGCTCGGAAAGTGCAATCAAAGGCAGGGAGATACCAGCTTCGAGATGAAATCTTGTATAAGAAATCATTCCTCGGGCCTCTGCTTCGCTGCTTATCCAGAGAAGAGGGACATCGTATCTTAAAGGACATCGTATCTTAAGGGATGAGGTCATTGGCCGACAAAGCCAAAATACAAGGATATTACTGGCCGCAGATGATACAAGACGCTACTAGGATGTCTAGAAGATGCGAAGAATGTCAGCGGTTCGCCAAAAGGATTCATGCCCCAGCAACATAGTTAAACTCAGTGGAAAGCCCCTAGCCATTTGCAAAATGGGGAATCGACATCGTCGGACCATTGTTCGAAGGAACAGAAAAAAGGAGATTCTTGATAGTAGCCACGGATTACTTCAGCAAATGGGTGGAAGCCAAAGCTCTAGCCAGGATCAGAGATGTAGACGTGTTCACTTTTATCTTCCAGAATATCATTTGCAGGTTTGGCATTCCCGCAGAAATTGTTTCCGACAATGGAAAGCATCTACAAGGGAAGAATATTTACATGCTCTTTGATACATTCAAGATCAAGAAGAACAAGTCCACCCCCATCTACCCTCAGAGTAATGGACAAGCTGAAGCCACGAACAAGACCATCGCCCTCATTCTCAAGAAAATGCTGGATGAACATAAAGGACGATGGTGTGAGCAATTGCACAATAGCCTGTGGTCATACCGAATCATAAGAGGATCAGCAACCGGTGAATCTCCATTCCTCCTCACTTACGGAGCCGAAGCAGTCATCCCAACGGAGATATCATGCCTACAACAAAGACCGAAGCATGGGAAAAAAATATCACAGCGGATATGATGCTAGAAAGGCTCGATGATCTAGAATAGCGAAGGGAAACAGCGCTACAAAGAATGGAGAATTATCAGCGTAGGCTAGCAAGAGAGTACAATAAAAAGGTTAAACTTAGAAATTTTGTAGAAGGACAGTATGTGTTATGGACTATACCACAATATTAACGAGAAAAGAAATGGGGTAAATTAGCACCAACATGGGGAGGACCATTTGTCATACATGATATCGCAGGGAAGGGATCGCACTACCTGCGTAACTTAAAAGAAGAAATCCTAAGGCACCCTTGGAATGCGAAATACCTCAATCCATACTATCCATGAAGCAATGCAGCTCTGCATCTGCGTGAAGAATACTAGAAGAAGAAAATAGCGTATCCGCTCGACATGTTTCTGTCTCTGGACGAGGAGTAGCAGACCTCGTCACATCAATCAAACAAAAATCTTTTGCACCATACAGTTCAGCAAACAATGAAGAACTTGATAACGATCCCTTATGTACATGCATATTGGGGAAAGTATTTACGTACAATATCTCGGGACTCCCGTATCAGTGTCTATGAGTGTATGACCATGGGGAAGGATTCCAGTGGAAAGAGATACCCAACCTAATACAAGGCAGCGGTTCGGCGGAATGGGTGCATGTAAATAATTCAATAACGCACCACATATCCGAGAACACTGCATCAACCCCCACCGTCAGGTGATCATCTGGCCCAGGATTAGCCGACGGGGTGATAGGTCCAAAACAAATAAAGAAGGTACATACCTTCGTTATTTTTGCAACACACTCATCGTATTTCATTAACATTTCTTTTAAGTAAATTAAATATATAAAGTAACACTGCAGATAAAGCAAAACTATGCATACTTAAAAAGACTGATGATCCATTTCATAAAAAGTTGATTACAAGTCTGGGGAGTAAGCAAGAAATCCAAGAGATATACAAAAAATAGCCCGAAGCTACATAATCAACAACGATCAACTCTTTACTCTAGCACGAAGATCTACTTTTCTTCTGAAGGCTCGGTACGATCAGCAGGTCATTCCTTTTGAGAAGATGGGACGCCCCCCCCCCCCAGAGGACGGACCAGAGGTGGACTTGAAAGGTTCGGGTACAGGACGACGTTTGTACCTCTTGGTTATGCCATGCTCTTTCAAAAGACCCTGTTCTATCTGAGCCAGCGTCTTGTTAACTTCCAAAGAAAGTTGACGGCGAGCTTCGTGCATGATAATAGTAATCTTGAGCTCAGACTGAGTCAACAACGATGCCAATCGCTCCATTTCCTTTGCTGATTCCTTCACTGCCACATCTCGAGATCCTGCTAATCCCTCAAAGTACTTAGTTTGTCCTTGCTGCTTAACTAGCTCAGATTGAGTCTTTTCAAATTTCTCATTTGCAAGTCCAAGCTATCTCTCGAGCTCTGAAACAAAAGAAAACAAACTATCAGAAGAAAGAAATCAGGCAACTATCCACGACCAAACGAACATATACCTTCGACATTAGCCGAAGCTATTTCAAATTCATTTACTACTGCATCCCGAGCGTCGTCAAGGAAATCGTATTCGTCAGAAAGTTTATTATAGTCGAGTCGAAGGTTTTCGAGGTCAAATTGGCACTGATCCAACTCTACCTGATTCATGGAATCCAAATGATGAAGACGATTGACTTCGTTATTCATCTTTTCGATCCCTTTGGTAAGTCTATACAAGTTAACTTCTAAATCTTTCTCTGATTCCACCAGACGAGCAACATCGGCACAAGAGGAAGTTAAAGCTTTACCAAGAGAATGCGCCTCCGCCCTAGCATCTTCCCTTTCTCGAACAAGCCGTTGTATATAATCCCGAACCTCAGGATCATGGGACGAACGGGCTTGACGAAGCTCTGCTTCTAGATCTGTTATTGGCCTCTAATCGACAAGCTCCATCCCGGGCCTCATGAATAGACTGGCATGTCCACTCCATGGTACCTTTAAACTGACAACGAGCGGCAGACAATGAATTTCTCATTTCAAACATTTGATCCTGTTGTTTCTGGTAACCCGCCAACAACTTGTTATGCTGATCGGCACGAGAATTCCACTTATTAGATATCTCTACTACCTTCGACACCAACTCCTTGATCCGAGATGCTTGACGAGTCCTCTTGTCCCGAAGCCATACTAACTCTCCGGCATCAGCCGCTTAAGAAAGGGCCGGCTAACTCAGAAAGAACAATAGGAAGACGAAGGTGGAAGAAAAAGAGAAGGGACAAACCTTTAGACGAAGTACCCACAGACGAAGCTTCAGCACGAGCCTTCTCTAGATTACCATGAAGATAAGAAATTTCTTGATGAAGCTTTTTTTTAGCGGCACCATCCCGCTGCTTCCCTTTCAGTTGTTCCTTCAACTCTAGTATCTCCTTGTCCTTAGCCGCGAGAGATTCCTGAGCAGTGAATAACTCGTCATCCCTCTGACGTAGCTTCGCCTCCAGCTTGAGTGCCTTAGCCCTGAAGAATTGGTATAGGGTGTGATTGCAATGCTCGCTCCTTGCCAACTGCAGCAACCGGGGGCAAGTGAGAATCATTAATGAAGGAAAATTGCACTACTTAACCATGAAAAGAACACGACATCTTACCTCAAGAATACGCTGCTGAGGAAAGCCGTATTGATGCCCATCATCTATGGACATTATCTCAGAGATAGAAGCAGGGGGAGAAGTTAAGATACTCGATGGGGCTACGGCACCTAAGTTGCGTTGCCAATCTTCGTTAACCTTATCCAAAGTAGACAACTCCATATTCCGATGAATGAAATCATCGGAGTCCCTCTCACCAGGAATGACAGGGGAAGGACTAGGCACATTCATGAGACCCTTCTTCTTTAACCAATCAAAGGTCTCGTTATCTCCACCGCGCATCACGGAGTTCACAAAACCTTCAGAAGAGGTACCAGCAGTGGTCTCCTTGCCCTTCGCCACCTTAGTGGCACGAAGCTCGGCATCCTCGCCATCATAACTATCCTCTTCGTCCCCCCTTCTCTTCTTCGTTCTTAGCCTCCACCTCCCAGTTATCATTAGGAGATAACAACGAAAAATCGGAAGTTATCCCCATCGCAGCACCAATATCAATTTGACCACCAGCAGAGTATATCTTACCGAAGGAGAATTCCTGGTTCGGCTCTGAGGTATTCATCGGTTCAGGAATCGCTGTTTGAAGATCAGCGTCTTCGTTTCTCGGGATCTGCCATGAGATCATCCTTGTGCCCCCCAGGAGCAATCTCTTCTTCAGTATCTTCATTATTATCAGGAGTAGTCTCAGTACGTTCTTCTTCATCGGTCTCCTCCTCCTCTTCATCATCAAATTCTTCTTCGTCACCCACAGGACTGGTAACTTCAGGAATCCCCTCTTCAACCTCCACAGTATAAGATTCAACGGGACCAATTTTATTCTTCCTCAAAACCTACAGTAAGCACACATCAATCTCTGCTTCAAGGGGAAAAACACATACAACACACTATGTTAAATCATACCTTGATAGTAGTGGTACCCTTCGGAGGAAGACCAGCTTCAGAACTCTCTTTGTCGTCAGCATCAACAGCTTCAACAGTAAAGTCAAAATTCATACCGGCGAAATTCAAAGCCCAAGGACAGAAATCACCGTAGTGGGATGGGGCACCGTCACGAGGTTTGCTTCCAGTAGTAGGCTTCCATCCATGCAGACCAGGGATCCAACCATGAGACCAATGGCCAATAATTTCAAGTGGCGTGGCATGCCATTCATGATCATGATCGCGACAAAGACGCTCCTTGAGGGGAAAGAGCTCCGGTTTATCAGTTCCTTCGGTACCAGGAACGTACCGCAACTTCGAGTCGCTTACTTCACTCAAAAGACGAACCTCACCATGGGGAGCAGTCATCGTACGAAGACCAACACTCCACCGCTTTCGGTTCCTACTATTAACATAGTCTTTAAAAGAAGCATTAAAATTCTCAGGGGTATACAAACTCTTCTCCTCGGGATCAGGAGTATAACACGTCATCATCGTCTCATCCTTGCTCCGAAGGTAACATTCACGAAGAGTTCGCAGGTAGTTCCCACTCAATTGAACTACTGAGCGGTAGTGGGTATGATGAGTAGAGCCCTCATGACGCGCCAAAACATCATAGTAGAATGAATCTCCTTACTTATACAAAGGAAGCATTAAACCCGCTTCAAAGGCACCCACGGTCGTCAACAAATGCTGGGAATCATACTTATAATTCTTTATCTTGTCATAAGTAAGATCATCACCTTGATTGTAAAAACGAACCTCAAAATTCTCAAGACCATGCTTTACTTTAAACTCTTCGAGGTTAATATGCTTGAAGAAAACAGGAGCCCGCTTTTTCTTCTTCGGAGCTGGAGCAGTTCGTTCAGAAGGGGCAACCCTAGAAGATGGTGTTTTACCCGATGATGTCTTCTTAGGAGGATTCATCTTCAAAGCCTTTCTCTTTGTCAATGGATTCCTCGATAAATCTACATCCTTTGGCAAAGACTTCTTCGAAGAAGCAGTTTTTGGTGGAGCTTTAGATTTCTGTGAAGACGACGGGGAAGTAGGAGCGATAGAACGTATAGGTTGAACTTCCAATGGCTCCGAACGCTGTGAAGAAGGTCTAGCTGTAGGACGATCAACCGCATAGCGATATCCTCTTGTTTGATCTCCCCTCTTTTGAGAAGAAGCCTTCGGATCAGATGACGAAGAAGTTCTATGAGGACGAAGATCCGACTTTGAAGACCTGGTCGGCCCACCCTTCGGCGGAGATATTTCAGGACTCCTAGTTGGAGGAGATCTATAAGGACTCGTCGGCGGAGATTTATAAGGAACACGTCTACGATCATTACCCGACATAGCTATCTAAAAGGGGCATCAAAGAGTAACGAAGGTTAAAAAAAAAGCTGTGATCATCATTTTTGCATCAAGAACACCATTAAAGCATAAGAAAAACAAAACCCAAAAATAATCAAATCACATGACTCCAGATTTCGTGATGAAGAACAGGGGCAAGTATATATACTTTCATATATCATGTTCTCCATCACGAAACCCAGAAGCATCAAAAACAGAAGCAGAGTTGATTAAATCATGAAACTGACAGTAAAAATCAACCTACCTTCAATAATGGCGACATCAGGGGATTAAAGACAGGGATCACCAATCAAACGCACTCAGACACAAGAATGTTTCCAGGAAATGATCAGTACGAGGTAAGAGTAATATTAGCAGAAGTAAAGAACAAAAGGACAAGTTACTTCTGAGCTCAATAATGAAGTCAAGATAAATGCTTCTCAGAGGACAAAAGGAAAGACATATGAAGATAAAGATGAGAATAATAATGAGAATGAGGATAGAAGTTATTTCACCAATAACCTCTCTCATATTTATAACTGCAATAAATAGGGATGAAAACCTCCCCGAAACTCGAGGAGAAGTTATTGCTAGGAGTGGGAAACGTTCCCTAAAATCTAGGGGAAGTTATTGCGGGAAGATGTGGAGACTTTTTTCTCCAAACTTTGACCAATTTCAAACTTAGAAGAAAAGAGGCAAATTGTATACGCAAAAAAACAGCCACGTGTTGGTAATCATACACGTGGACGTCGCAAGAATAAGAGAGCATCAAGGAATGATGCCACCTCAAGGCATCTAAGGTTACACATCACCAACAGCCACGTGTTGGACCAAAATCTTATCCAACGGCTCACTAGGGAGTACTCGACGAGAAGGTATACCAGGAGCACAATAGCAACTCAGAAAAGCACTTTATCAGATCTCGAGGAAGATCTGAATCGGATGAACGAGAGGAAGCATGGATGACACTGAGACGACACCTGCATTAACAGCTGTTTAGAGCGTGCAGGTTGTCCCAACCCGCATTAAATGCTACACGCATAGAGTACGTGTCAACACTCAGGGTCTCCAATAGAAATCCTAGACACCATCTTGTATTTACTTTAATCTCGATAGCATTTTATCATCACTGCGAACTTTGATTGTGGACACGATGATACCATCGTTACATCTGTGTTTACAATAATATCACCAATCGATTCTCTCAAGCCCTACCTCAAAATCATCTCGCAGGAGCGGAACAGGAGGAAGAGAAGAGAAAGAAGAAGAAGAAAGAAGAAGAAGAAAATAAATAAGAGTTTATCTTCTCGATTCGGTCTAGATAAGACCAACGAAAATGATAAAGGAACCCATCACTTGGATATGGGAAGCCACAGTCGGTCTACGTGCAAAAAGACTCTTTTGGCCTTCTCACTAATCTGATAAATCTTCTTCGTCCGGTATCCGATTGACACGTTCGAGTAGTCCATTATGCGTAACTTTTCGAGATCTATCGAGTGATACTAATTTCGTATCCAAATCGTTGTTAGATTAATTTCTATTAATTAACGTTCGTGTTAAACTAATCGAGTCCTTAGTGGCTAAATCGTGTCTTGACTATTCCAATAACGTTGACGAGCTTGAGGGTCTTTACATTTACCTTATCCTGTCTTTTATAGTTTTACTTCTTTTCTTGTACATCAC
Source organism: Papaver atlanticum (assembly GCA_023531105.1). NCBI lineage: Eukaryota > Viridiplantae > Streptophyta > Magnoliopsida > Ranunculales > Papaveraceae > Papaver > Papaver atlanticum. Next base: position 1,250,424 of record JAJJMB010008785.1, read on the forward strand.
TCTTCTGTCTCTATTTAAAGTCTGTCTTGTACTCTCTTTGAATTATTCAGAAAACATTAATGAAAACTACTTTTATTACAAACACAAGTTCTATCATGGTATCATTCGTTAGGATTAGATATTTTAGGGTTTCTTTTCCATAGAGTAACTCTTATTTGCTTCCGCCGCCACCATTCAACCTTAATCAAAAAAAATCAATAAACTTTACTAAACTTTACCAAACTTTACAACACTTAAACACCACAGATTTCTTATCTTCTCAAACTTCAACAAACCTTTGAACAATTCTTTTACCCGCTGGATAATGCCTACATCACCTGAAAAATCTCAGTTATACTATGAGATAACCACAGAACTTCCCTTTACAAATATTGCTCATTTTGTATCTCTTAAACTCGATGATTCAAACTATCTAGTTTGGAAATCTCAACTATCTTCCATACTTATCAGTACCAGTCTTTTTGGGTATGTAGATGGATCTTTACCAAATCCTTCTTACTTCAAATGGATTAAATGGGATCGATTTGTAAATAGTTGTTTAAATGCTACATTCTCTTCACCTATCATATCTGATGTTCTTGGATGTACTACTGCAGCTGCAGTATGGACATACCTCCATACCACCTTTACAAATCAATTCACAGCTAGAAAATCTATGCTTAGAACTCAGTTTCATAATATACGTCGTGGATCTCTATCTATTTTTGTCTATCTTCATAAGATCAAGACTATCACTGATTCGTTGGCTGCTATAAATGATATTGTTCCTCCAGGTGATATTGGTATGTATGTGTTAAATGGTCTAGGAAGAGACTACAATGATTTCATAGTTGCTGTTCAAAATCATGATACAGATCTATCTTTTGAGGCTCTCAATCTCGTCTCATTAATCATGAGCAGTGGTTGAAGAGTCAAGCTCTTGAAACTTCAGCTGCTTTAGATCTAGCTACTTTTTCTTCTTTTTTCACTAAGAAAACCTTTGGATCCGGTGGATTTAGTTCTCAATCTGATTTTCCAGAACCATCTACACATCAACCTACTTTTATTAATTTTTTAACTATGGAATGTCAAATATGTAAACAAAAAAGGTCATTCTGCTAGTGCTTGCAAGTACAGATACACTCCGTCTAGATATGGTGCACCTAAACCAAAATATCCACCTAACAAACCTCAACATCATCAAGCTCATTCCTGTATACAGGTTCATGCTTCATCTTTCTCTGAGATGTCTTCTTTTCCAGCAGCTACAGAGTGGTTACCTGATTCTGCAGCTTCACATCACATCACCAATGACTCATCTCTCCTTACAGATACTTCTAACTACAATGGTTCTTCTCAGGTAATGGTTGGAAATGGTCATTTTCTCCCCATCACATTAATTGGTAATTCTGTTCTTCATACTTCTACAGCTTCTTTTAATTTGACCAATGTTTTGTTATGTTCCTAGCATTCAAACAAATCTTATATTTATTGATCAATTTACTGTGGAACACAATTGTACCTTTTCTTTCCCACCTTGAGGGTATGAAATTAAAGATATAGATACAGAACAAACCTTGGTAGAGGGTGTTAAGACAAATAATTTGTATCCAATCTCTTCACCAATTCAGGTTGAACCCAAAGCTTTTGCCTCTCTTCAAAAGAATCTTCATATTACTTTACTACCTTCTCCGTTTGATTCTATTTGTCACTTATGTCAATTGGGAAAGAGTAAAAGGCTTCCATTTCAACCATCTACCAGAACTTCTAGTTCACCTTTTTCTTTGATTCACTGTGATACATGGGGACCTTCACCATATCTCTCTACTCTTGGTTATAAATATTTCATACTCTTCATTGATGATTATAGCCGTTTTCATTGGATTTATCCTATGAAGGAAAGAACTGAAAATCTTACTTGTTTTAAACACTTCAAAACTATGAATGAGAACTTATTATCTTCAACTGTTAAAGTTTTTCAATGTGATGGTGCTTTTGAGATAGTCAAAGGGCAATTCAAGAACTATCTAGATGAAGTTGGTATTACTATTGCTTCCTCCTGCCCACATACACCTCAACAAAATGGATTGGCAGAGAGAAAGATAAGACATACTACAGAGGTTGGCAACACCATATCTCATCAAGCTTGCTTACCAAAGCAGTTCTAGTTTGATTCATTTCTCACAGCAACACACTTGATTAACAGAACTCCTTCTAAGCTACTTCAGGTTACTACTCCATTTGAGGTACTCTTTACTCACTCACCTGATTATTCTTTGCTCAAAGTATTTGGTTGCACTTGTTATCCATATCTTGGAGATTATATACAAGATAAGTTGAGTGCAAAGTCTTCAAAATGTACCTTTATTTATAGTTCTAACCACAAAGGTTACAGATGTTATGACAACACTTCAAAGAAAATCTACATTTCAAGAAATGTCATTTTTGATGAAACAACTTTTCCCTTTTGCACTTGTACTACTACCGTTGTTGAGCCATCCTAAGTTGTCCTTTCAATCCCACAAAATCCTATCATATCACCTACTGAGACAACAACTTTACCAACAACTTCAGCACCATCTTCACCACCAAGACCTATTATTCATCCTATGACTACCATATTGAGAGTTGGTATCACTAAACCAAAACTCAGACCTGATTACATCACAAATTACTCTGTCCCACATGCATTGTGTACTACTCTTACTAACAAATCACCACTTGAACCTAAAACTTATAAATCAGCAGTCAAAGATCCTAAATGGGTAGCTTCAATGCAACAAGAATATATTGCTCTTCAAGAAAATGAGACTTGGATATTGGTTCCTTATGATCCTTCTATGCATGTTCTTGGTTGTAAATGGGTTTACAGAGTCAAGCTCAAACCAGATGGAACTGTTGATAGATTCAAATCTAGGCTTGTGGAAAAAGGTTATCTTCAACAGGATGGTTTAGACTACAATGAGACATTTAACCCAGTTGTAAAGTCCACAACTATAAGAGCAGTTATCACTATTGCTTTAACTAAACAATGGAGCATCAAGCAATTGGATGTATCCAATGCTTTTATTCATGGAAATCTTTCTTAAACTGTGTACATGGAACAACTTCAAGGATTCATTGATTCTTCTTGTCCTTCTCATGTTTGTCTACTTAAGAAATCCATTTATGGATTGAAACAAGCACACAGGGCTTGGTATGAGAAATTTAGTGGATTTTTACTTCAACATGGATTCAAGAAAGGTATCACAGATCAGTCCATGTTTATCTACAACAATTCTGGAGTGATAGCTATTCTTCTGCTCTATGTAGATGACATTATCCTTACCTGCAGTTCAACTACTTTAATCAGTTCTCTTGTTTCACAACTTGGTACTGCCTTTGCAATGAAGGACCTTGGAGATCTTCACTATTTCTTGGGGATTGAAGCTGATATGACTAACTATCCTCAGTCTATACTCTTAACTCAACACAAATACACATTAGATCTTCTCTCCAGGTCAAAAATGTTGGACTATAGACCTTGCAATACTCCAGTCACTACAGATAAAAGATTATCAGTTCATGAAGGAACTCAACTTGCAGATCCCCTGCAATATAGAAGTCTTATTGGGGCGCTGCAATACCTCACTTTAACTAGACTTGATATCAATTTTGCTGTCAATTATGTGTGCCAGTTCATGCATGCACCAACAAAATCCCATCTCCTTCTTGATAAGCGCATACTCAGATATCTGAAAGGCACTTTGGATGCTGGTATTACTATGTTTGCTGGAGATATAACTTCTATCAGTGGTTTCTCAGACTCATATTGGGCTGGATGTCCAGATACAAGACGTTCAACCACTGAATTTTGTGTTTTCTTAGGAAGTTCACTGATCTGCTGGTCATCCAAGAAGCAACCCACAGTTGCCAAGTCATCTACTGAAGCTGAATATAAAGCAGTTAGTTTACTTTCATCTGAGGTCATGTGTCTTTCTCAATTGCTTGAAGAATTTGGTATTTCTCTTACTCGACCATTCAAACTTCATTGTGATAATATTGGTGCTACCTATCTGGTTTCAAACTCAGCTTTCCATGCTCGCACTAAGCACATTGAAATTGAATACCATACAATCAGAGAACTTCTTGAAACTGGAGATGTTGTGGTTGAGTTTATTCCGTCTTTTGAGCAGCTGGCAGACATTCTCACAAAAGGATTAACCTATTCCGCTTTCTCTGACTTGCGTTTCAAACTCATGCAGTACCTTGCTTCAGTTTGAGGGGGAGTGTTAGCGAGTATCTAGTTTATTTACTTTCTCTTCTGTGTGTTTTTACCTTATCCTGTCTTTTACAGTTTTACTTCTTTTCTTGTACTTCACTCTTCTGTCTCTATTTAAAGTCTGTCTTGTACTCTCTTTGAATTATTCAGAAAACATTAATGAAAACTACTTTTATTACAACCACAAGTTCTATCAGTTTCATTTCTGTAAACCGAGTCGTTATTTCAATATGTATATATACAGCTATCCTTGGTGGTGTGTGTGTTCGAAAAATGTAAAAACAACTTTTTTGATAGTGATCTGTTTCAGCAGTGACCTGCTTTTAATAGGAGGTTAGTGGAAGTGCTGCTCACTCACAATTTGGAAGCTAAAACACAGACTAAGTCAAGAGCAAGGAAGAGATAAAAACAGAAGTGAGGGAGGAATGGAGGGAGAGCTTTGAAAATTTATTGGTACTGAATTCGAGTAAACGTGAAGATAGGTGGAACCAATATGAGAATCTTTGGATAGCAAGGTGAGTTTGACATGGACAAATTATTGTAAACGAGTACGACATGCTGGTTATAACCATAATCTGTTTTTAATCAACTGAGCAGAGATATTGTTAACAGATCATAGATGAAGTACATGACATAGTTACCTGCAGCGTGAACTTATATAATACTATCGGGCCAGGTGTCCAACGGGTGGGTGATATATCACCCACGTCCAACCCGTGAAAAAAGCCGGGTTTAGATATTCACCCACGTCCAATCCACAAGAATGCGGGCCGGGTGTCCACCCGCTAAAATTCGGATTGGGCCGCGTGAAATCCGTGGGTATGGTTGTTTTGCTCACCCCTAAGGAAATCCCACAACCACACCAAAAATAAAATTAACACACAAGCTTACTAAAAAAAGGTAAAGAAAATAGGAATCAAGCCATATTATTACTCTTGAAGGATCATATACAAGAATAATATCTCTTTGAGTATACAAACCCTAGTTTTTCTCTCTATTCTCTCTGGATATTACTTAGACTAGAGAAAACCTCATTACCCTCTACAATGCTTCCTTTCTTCTTATATAGGCCTTTTACATAGTGGATAACAACTAATAAAGTGATTTCTTCCCCTATAAACTTGGCTAAATCTTCTCTCTGATGTCTCTTTATTGTACTATTCTTGGTCGACGATCTTGTCGCGATGAGATCATGCTGTTCTCGTGAGCTTTAAATTTGTCGTTGTGCTCGATCTGACGGATTGTCGCGATGATATATATTATTCTGGTTGGATTCCTTTTTTATTGCATGCCTTTTGTTATTGGGGAACTTTCTATTTGTCGTGTTCGTTACTTTCTAAAACATGGCGAGGCGATATTTTATACCTACATTTGCCTCTTGTCGTGCTGGACTTCTGAAGGAAGAGTGGTATGAGAATTTCATATTTTCTCGCCATGTCTCTTGACATTCCACATCTGTCATCACGTTCTCCGTGAATATCGTGTAACCGTCTACACATATTCTTTTCACCGCTCTATGTCTGACATGTCTTTATTTTTAACTTGTTACCTTGTCTATCTGTTACCCATCCGTATAAAATCTTGGAGAAAAGATTTTCATCTTCCTCATCTGTCTTTTCAACTCTTTTTCTCTCTGTATCTTCCTTTCTCTCCAGAGATATTCAAACTTTCTTTAACTTTTTCCTTGAGGTTTTTTGATTATTTAGTTATGGCAACTCCAGTGGTGAATCCCTCCGTTGCTGAACCATCAGTCTTCTCTTCTGATTTTTGCTTTAATTTCTGAATTTTCGGTTATCAGGGTTTAGGCGCTGTTTTTTATTGCTCTGTTCTTAATGTTTTAGGTTTTCTTCTTTCTGTTACTGCACTTATTTTGACGCATCTGACTTCATTCCCATACTTGAATTTTTGACCAGTGTTATTCCACCAAAAATTGTCAAGAAACCCTTGCCGGAGTTGATAGCTGATCTTGCGGAGAAGGGATGCAAACTTTTTGCCCCTACTGGCTCAGAGCCCCATACATGCTTAGATTACAAGTGGTTCACCTCGGAAGACTGGACTTCAAGAAAGGTGATTGTGTCTATCGGGCAGCTGCATGCCGGATTACCCATCCCTCTCTACGATCCTTCAAGACCTCTGTTCTACGAGATCTTATCTCGCGTTGCTCCTCAACGTGGAGTCTTCCAGCTCTACGGCAATGTCATTCGGACTCTCATGGAATTTTCTGCTCGTGCAGCGAGATTTACCGGTTATCCCGACAAGTCTGAAGAGTTTAATCCTTTAGATTACACTGTGGATTCTTTCTTTTAACAGTACTCCGTGAAGGCTATGGACAAGGAGGGCACTGAGTGGGGCATCCGCTTTGGACGTTCCAGGAAAAAGCTTACCAAAAGGCTCATGACTGATGTAGATTTTTCGAGTAACAATAATTTCTATTATCGCCATTCCAGTGACGAGCACTGGATGAAGTACCCTCTTGTCGTCAAAGGTTCATATATATATATAGCGGAGATCGCATTGGTCCTGACGAAGGTCACAACATTAAACCCTATTCTCCTTGGGTATTAAGCTGGCCTGACATGGATCCCGAAGTAAGTTCCCTTTTATTTGCTACTTTTTCTGCTTTCCTTGCGACTTGTTCTTATCGTCATTCTTTCTTCTTAGCATCTAGGTCATGTGTTGAAAGCAAAAAGGAGTCGTGGACGATCCTCGGAGACTAAAGAGGTAAGAAATACTACTCTACGAAGCTTTAAACAATATTGTTGCCTTTATTTCTTATCATGTTTTTTCTTCGAAGGATGATCTCGGCGATGGTACCACTATGCTTCGCAGGGGTAAATCCAAATCTCTTGGGTTCAACCTGACTGGTTCGGTGGTCAAGCGTACCAAGAAAGACGATCTTACTGTTCAGAATCAGTCTACCTCTGCCTCTATGGTTAATCTTGTTGGTCCTACAGCCGGGATCACTTCTCCTGCTGGCTGGAAGAACTCTGAGATTTTTGCTAAGGAGTCAGACTTAGGAGGTTCCAACAAGTCTGATACAAATGTTTCAACTTTCAACCTCAAGAACCTGATACTCGACAAACATATTTCTGACGAACCTGCTGAAGGCGATCGCACTGTTGTTCATTCTCCTTTTAGAAACCTAGATGTTCCCTTTCCTACTCCTAAAGTCGCTTCGACTCTACTTCTCGTACTGAGAATCAATCTTCCTGCGGGAAGTTGCCAGTACATCTCCCTTGTGCCTACCCAACATCGACACCGATTTCTGGTCTGAGCTTTTTGGAAATGTCAAGCTCCATTTTGTTGACCCTGACATGATGAATATATGTGCTGGGATGAAAAAGTTGTGTTATACTGCTTCTCTCGATGAACAGTCTCAACTCGATATCGCTGCAGGTCTTCCGTACTCTCAGATTGCTGGTTCTGAGACTTTGGTAGGTTATCGTGCTATGTTTTTTTCGCATAACTCATATTACTATTGGTTTATCACCATCTCTTAATTGTTTCCTTTGTCATGAATCAACTAGGGATATCAATTTCGGATGGCTCTTTTAGCTAGTCTTTGCAATATGTCTCAAGATCTCAACCTTGCTGGAGATCGGATTAAGACTCTGGAAGGGGAACTCAAGGCTGAGAAAGAGCATAGCAGAGATGAGGAGAACAAGAACAAGGAGCTTCGTGGTAAGATATCTTTTTCTGCTGCTGATACTCGTTCATATTTGTGCTTCAATTATTAATTTTTAGTTTGTTCACATATAAGATGCCCGCGTTAAATATGGATTTTGGATAAAAGACCTTCAATACAAAATCGAGGATTTATCAGTGGAGAATTCGAATCTCCTGAGTCAAGTTGATATCTTCAACTCTGAGCATGCTAAATTGAATGATCGCGTCAACGAGTCCAGTGCTGAGAATTCCTTTTTGAGAAGGCAGATAGAGAACATGGTAGCTCAAGTTGATGAATTTGTAGATGAATTAGAAAATACTGACGAGTTAAACATGACTTTGGCAGATGAAGTTCGCACTTTGAGGAAAGATAAGTCTGATTTATCCAACCAAGTTGAGTCTTTAAAGTCAACATTTACCACTAATTATGATAAATTGTCTAAGGTCTGCGATACTCTGACAAATCATCTTCGCACTAAAAAGATTGAAATTGCTGATTTTAAAGAAGGAAAGAAAGAAATGATTGCCGAGAAGAATAAAATTCTTGAGAGTAAAGGTGAGGTTATCAAGAAACTGAGAATCCAAGAAGAAGAGAATTATCAATTAAGGTTTTCCAAGCATAGTTTGACGAATCAGAATAAGTCCCTTGTCGCTGACAGTTCTCATAGGATTTCTCGTATGAAGGGTGAGGTCGGAGATGATTTTGACAAGGATTTGTCCAAAATTGAGGATGCTCAGATCAAGATGGTTGAACTTGCTAGTTCGAAAGAGCTTTCTGAAATGAATCTTAGATTGACTCTCGAGCAGAAGGAAGGTAGTTCACAATTAGGCTGCCTCAGCATCTGTTCTAAATTTGAATTTTATATGCTCTTTTCTTTTAGGCAGTGACTAAATACATCCCTCACTTAGGTTAAATACAACCGAAATTTACTTTTAAAAATTTTCATTTTCATATTTTGAAAATTGCTAAATACAACCTAAATAGTAAGTCAACCCCTGGTTATAACCCTAAAATAACTACCGTATTATTTATTTTGGCTAAGATATGAAACAGCCCTAATTATAATTGACCATGATGAACTTTTGATGCAACTGTTCATTGTTTTTTTTTTTTGAAATGAATTGTTATTTTAAAAAGAAGAGGTGTTTACATAGATATACTGATTAGATCTAAGAGCTCCAAATTCAGATCAGAAGTGAATGATTATATCTTTGGGTTTTGACTGAACTTTTTAAACAGAACTCAAAAGAAGTTTGTTTTAATTCCCGTCTAGTTCATGCCATTAAACAAGCATCCAGTTGAGAGTTTCTATAGTCATCGATCAATTTTTTTCTTTTTTATACTTCGATCCTTGAACGGCATTTCAACAAACAGTACCGGTAGCATTAAGATCTCCCAATCTCAACAACAACTTCCCAATCGTCATCCATATTCTTACTGGCTCAAATTTTGGCTCGATTTGTTAATGATGGTATAATCCATTTCTACTTCCATCCATTTTCTTACTTGATTCATAAATTTCCGGCTCCATTAGTTTTTCTTTTTTTGCTTTTTTTTTTTTGCTGAATCACACATTTTATTAATAAAGGCAAAAGCCTACAAAATTACAGGACTGACTTAAGAAAATTCAAAATTCAACAAAACAGAGAAAAATGAATCTAGAGATAACAAGACATTTTTTACAGACTCAATGAAATCTGTAATAAGCTACTCCAGGCATTTCAATTATCTTGAGAAAAGAAGGCCTTCCCATGTGTACAATTCTTTCTCCAGCATTCAAAATTGCACATTTTTTAGCTAAGGTGTTAGCAGAGAAGTTGACTTCTCTGAAAACTTGATAAAACTGAACATCTTCAAATTCTTGTAAAACCTTCATCCACCTTGCTCTAATGAACCAAGGAACATTTCCTTGTTTAAACAAATTGATTACAGATAAGGAATCAGATTGCACAATTACCTTTTTACAATTCAGTTGTACTGCCCATTCCAATGCACAGAGAATAGCATACACCTCAGTTATGAAATTAGTAGCAATTCCAATTCCACCAGACAGAGTACCTATCACCTGACATTCGCTGTTTCTTGCAACAATTCCAAAACCTGCAATGCCTGGATTTCCAAAGGATGAACCATCACAGCAGAAGAGAGTGTATCCATTTGCTGGAGATTTCCAATAACATTCAGTAATCCCACTGTATATAATACTCCTATTTCCAAGCTTGAAAAAAGAGATTATTTTGTTATCATAATTTTGACCCCATCTGTTACTTTTCATTCTATAACCACCCTCATGAACTAATTGAAAAATTCTACTTTTGAATATGTTGAGATTAGGCTTCACTTCTCCAAATAATTTTTCATTCCTTTGGAACCATAGCTCCCTTAATGTGGCACAAGAAGCAGTGAGCCAAATTTCTTTCACCAGAGGACTTTTATTTTTAGCTGCTTTGCAGATATCTTCAAAGGAAGAAAGATTTTTGAATGCAAATATTTCATTTAACCAATTCCATATAGCAGTACTGAACTTACATTTCCAGAGTGTGAGCTCCATGCTATCTTGCTCCTCCAGACAGATGCAACATGCTGATGCCATTTCAAAACCCCTTTGTCTCATAATTTCATAATCAACATATATGCCCTGTAACAGTTTCCAAATGTTGCTAGCAATTCCAGGATATAAAAAAAGCTTCCAAGTGAATTTAGTCCAGGTGAGAGGTGGTTCTTTAGCTCTTATCTTCTCAACTGCAATCTTAGTTACAAATTTACCATTTCTTTCTGCACCCCATATTCTTTGATCTTCTCCACCACTAAAATCAGGTAATGCTGTCATAGAAATGTGAAAAAGTGGGGGTACAACAACCTCACCCAATAATTCTCTTAGCAATCTGTATGGACTAACTCTAACATACTTTTAAGAGAATCAACTAGACAGTCAGACTCAATCTTAATAAAAAGTATATCAAAGAGTTATATCTCAATTTCTCGATTCTATCCTTACTCAAGCAAATAGAAATCTGCAAGTCTAATTGAATACAAGAGAAATTAACTTGAACGGTACCAAAGACCAATGTTCAAGTATCAATCAATTTCAATCAACAACCAAAGGTCGGATTTCCCAATTGATTGATTCAACGCACAACCTGTGATATTTCAATTATATAACAAAATATAATGCGGAAAAGAAATAACACAGACACCATAAGTTTTATTAACGAGGAAACCGCAAATGCAGAAAACCCCGGGACCTAGTCCAGATTGAACACACACTGTATTAAGCCGCTACAGACATTATCCTACTACAAACTAACTTCGATCTGGACTGTAGTTGAACCCCAATCAATCTCACACTGATCCAAGGTACAGTTGCGCTCCTTACGTCTCTGATCCCAGCAGGATACTACGCACTTGATTTCCTTAGCTGATCTCACCCACAACTAAGAGTTTCTACGACCCAAAGTCGAAGACTTTAATAAACAAATCTGTATCACGCAGAAAAGTCTACAAGAATAGATAAATCTGTCTCCCACAGAAATTCCTACAAGTTTTTGTTCCGTCTTTTGATAAATCAAGATGAACAGGAACCAATTGATAACCCGAACTTATATTCCCGAAGAACAGCCTAGAATTATCAATCACCTCACAATAATCTTAATCGACTAGCGAAACAAGATATTGTGGAATCACAAACGATGAGACGAAGATGTTTGTGACTACTTTTCTATCTTGCCTATCAGAGAAATTAATCTCAAGCCAATCTTACGATTGTACTCAAATACGATAGAAACAGCAAGATCAGATCACGCAACTACAGAGAAAATAGTTGGGTCTGGCTTCACAATCCCAATAAAGTCTTCAAATTGTTAACCTACAGGGTATCGATAGAAACCTAAGGTTAAAGGAGAATCGACTCTAGCTTATACAACTAGTATCACACAGGAGGTGTGGGGATTAACTTTCACAGTTGCTAGAGTTCTCCTTTATATAGTCTTCAAATCAAGGTTTGCAATCTAAGTTACCTTGGTAACAAAGCATTCAATATTCACCGTTAGATGAAAACTTGATTAGATTCAAGCTAATATCTTTCAACCGTTAGATCGAACTTAGCTTGTTATACACAAATAAAATATACGTCATTTAGGTTTGAGTAACCGTACCTAAACGTGTACACTTAGTTTGTTCAACAGTAGTTAACAAAATGGTTAGCCATATGAGCACTTTCATATCAACCATATTCATCTTCACCATAACTAGTCCAAATGACTCAAATGAACTAGTTCAAGAGTTGTTCAATTGCTTAGATCTTATAGAAGTATACAAGACACAATTGAAGCAAAATCGGTTTTGATTCACTCGAATCGATTCATGAATTCTATAGCCACGGTTTGCAATTATGCATTCCTTAGTTTAGATATATTTAAGTTCACGAATAAACCAATTTTAGAAAGTAACACACTTAAATATGCGTACTTAAGTAATCGGATTTGAGTTTTTTTTGGTTTCCAAACTCAACAGAAATTCACGGACGTGAACTTTCCACTAGTATGCGTACGGGTACGCATACTTAGGTAACCGGATTGAGTTGGTTTTGATTTCCAAACTCAGCAGAAATTCACGGACGTGAACTTCCGCCAGTATGCATATGGGTACGCATACTTACCCAGTCTCCATCAACCATTCAGTACACACACAAGTATGCATACATTTTGTTCCCGGTTTTGGACTTATACACTAATGCGCGAACACATTATATGCTTATATCCAAAGATGGTTACATGTTCTAAACTCTTTATTTCAATCATTGAAACATTCTTAGAGGATGTTAAATAGAGGTTATTCACACGCTATTTTTCATCAAAGCAATTTTCAAGATATTGAAATAATCAACATGACTTTCGTCACTTGTAAAGATGAACTTGGTCAAAGCGAAAGCTTACCAACACATATTTCGAGAAAAAGATAAGCGAGATAAACTCGTCTCGAAATAGCAAATGTGTATAATCAAAGTCTATATAGCAATACGACTTTTGTCTCAAGATAGGAGATAGAGTAGATAGACTTTTTGAGTGATAGATAAGTTCAAGTCTCCACATACCTTTTAGTCGATAAAGTTCCACCAGTTCCTTGGGTAGTTCTTCGTCTTTGTATGATGAACGTCGTGGAGTCTAGAGCTCAACTACACTTTTCTATCCTAGTCCCGAGACTTAGCTATAAGTAGACTAGAAATCAATACTTATAGTTTTTGCAACTAAACTTGACAACAAGCTTGAGATAGCAACGCTTGCGAGTTCGACCGAGCTATCTGACTGAAAAGGTAAAGAATACGTAACCTGATTTTGCATTCCCATACTTGCCTCTGTTCTTTTCCTTTGATGGAGGAGATATTTTTGAATTCTCTTTTTCATGAGTATTTTCTTTGTTGTTTGCTTTATTGTTCATCGTATTCTCTCTCTTAGAGCATAATTCATACATTGTTTATGCATTTCATAGTTATTTTGCATTCCCATACTTTTGCATTTCATTCTTTAAGGCGAGGTCATTGATATTTGATTACCCTTTTTGAGTAATGTTTCAATGACCCAATCCTGTCGACGAGATCGCAAACGCTTACACACTTTTGTTAAGTGATAGTCCCTTGATCTCGCCTTATCAAATTTGAGGTCTTATTTTGCCTCCTACTTTAGGTCTTATTTTGCCTCTCTCCTGTTTTGTAGGTCTTATCGTTGCCTCAGGGTCATCATTATTATTATCATTTTCTGAGGGCGAGGTCACTGATATTTGATTACTCGTTTTGAGCAATGCTTTTCAGAGACCCAACCCTGTCGACGAAATCGCAGTTCCATGTGCTCTTTCGAGTCATTGGCCATTGATCTCGCCTTATCATAGTATTTTTATTTTCTTTATTTTCTTTGATATTCGGTGCGGCAATGCGACAGGCCTAATGTACCCCGTGACTAAAAATCCCCATAACATTGTTGTCTTTGGCACTGTACAACCCCCTAGTGGAGGGTGCCGTCCTTTTATATTCCCCATGACTTCTCCTTCGAGGAAGATAACCCCTAACTGATATAGTTGGGCTCCTCCCGTCCGGTTATGCCGACAATCAGTGTTGTCGTGATCTCTTGTCCCTTCGTCGATGAGGCTCTTGGTTACGAGATCACACCCTAGGTGGGGTTTCTTGGGGACCGGATGCATTCTGTGCCAGGACTCTATCTAATTGGCACGATCAGCACCCAATATATATTTTTCATTTCCAAGGATTTTCCCAATTATGACGTGCGTTAGGTCTTATCTTTGCCTCTTGCATTTCTTAGGTGAACTAGGGTGCACGCAAAAAATTGGGTTCCTAGCCTCGTGTTTGAGGATTTGTATTTTTGTTTCTTTTGCTCTTGCCTTGCCTGCGAAGGTCTTTTTTTATTCTTTCGCACTTGTTGTGCTCTTCTGTATTTGATTTATCGTGCTTGCTTTATCGCTGCTTTGTCGCAGTTATTTTCTTTATTTTTTCTTCTTCTTTACCAGAAATTGTTTTCTTAAAATACTTCATTCTTATTAAGATATTTTTTGTTGATCATAATATTCTTTCAATCATACATTTTCATTCTTCATAGTATTTTTTCCATCGCCTTTTCTTCTTGAGCTTTCTTCCTTTGTTCTGCCTTCTTTTTAGCCTTTCCTCCATAGTTCTGGATATCTTCTTCACTGCAGCTTTTGGCTGCGATGGCATCTCCTGGGATTTCCCCAATGCCTACTGGCATCGGAAACCGAATGCATTGATGCCATGTCAATGCGACTCCTTTTATACCGTGAACCCACGGTCTCCCAATTAGTGCATTATATGGAGACTCGATGTCCACGACACAAAACGTGACTTCTATTTCTAATTGTCATGCATAGATGGTCATAACGATTTCTCCTTTTAGTTTCGAGGCTACTCCGTTAAACCCGTATATGTTGTAGACCGAGGGTATCAGTTCTGAATCAGAGTATCCCATAATCTTGTATGCGTGATGGAACAAGATGTCGACTGAACTTCTAGTATAGACAAGAATTCGATCTATCGCCCATGTTTTCTTCTTCGTAGCTGAAAAAGCGGGGGTCTAATAACCACACCCAATATTTTGTTCGGCAATCTGAATAGACAAACTCCAATATACTTTCAAGAGAATCAACTAGACAGTCAGACTCAATCTATAAAAAAGTATAAAGAGTTGTAGTTGAACCCCAATCAATCTCACACTGATCCAAGGTACAGTTGCGCTCCTTACGTCTCTGATCCCAACAGGATACTACGCACTTGATTCCATTAGATGATTTCACCCACAACTAAGAGTTGCTACGACCCAAAGTCGAAGACTTGATAAACAAATCTGTCTCACACAGAAAAGTCTATTGGAATAGATAAATCTGTCTCCCACATAAATAAGTACGAGTTTTGTTCCGTATTTTGATAAATCAAGGTGCACAGGAACAAATTGATAAACCATACTTATATTTCTGAAGAACAACCTAGTATTATCAATCACCTCACAATAATCTTAATCGTATGGAAGCGAAACAAGATATTGGGGAATCATCAACGATGAGACGAAGGTGTTTGTGACTACTTTTAATCTTGCCTATCGGAGATCACTCTCGAGCAAATCTTAGAGAAGATAGTACTCAATCACGAAAGAACAGAGCAAGATTAGAACACACAACTACAGAGAAAATAGTTGGGTCTGGCTTCAAAATCCCAATAAGTCTTCAAGTCGTTAACCTACAGGGTTTAGTGAAAAACCTAAGGTTAAAGAAGAATCAACTCTAGTCGCAACTAGTATCACACAGAAGGTGTGGGGATTAGGTTTCCCAGTTGCTAGAGTTCTCCCTTATATAGTTTTCAAATCAGGGTTTGCAATCTAAGTTACCTTGGTAACCAAGCATTCAATATTAACCGTTAGATGAAAACCTAATTCAACTCAATCTAATATCTTTCAACCGTTAGATCGAACTTAGCTTGTTATACACAAATGAAATGTACCTTCATTTAGGTTTGAGTAACCGTACCTAAACGTGTACACTAGGTTGGCTCAACAGTAGTTAATCAAAGTTAGCTATATGAACATTTTAATATCAACCTTATTCATCTTAACCACAACTAGTTCAAATAACTCAAATGAAACTAGTTATATAGTTGTTCAATTGCTATATTCTCATAGAAGTATACAAGAACACAATTGAAGCAAAATCGATTTGATTCACTCGAATCAATTCATGAACATTATAGCCACGGTTTGCAAAGATTGCATTCCTTATTATATAAATGTATTAGTTCATGAACAAACCATTCTAGAACAATAACCACTCAAGTATGCAAACGGGTACGCATACTTAGGTAGCCGGACTGAGTATTGGTTCGCTAGTATGCGAACGGGTACGCATACCACAAAACACAGCAGAAAATTCCGAACCCAAACCTTACGCAAGTACGCGTACCGGTATGTGTACTTAGGTACCCGGACTTTCACAAACCAACAGGTACGCATATGGGTATGCATACTATGGTTCCCGGACATGGATTACATATATGCAAGTACGCATACTATGTTCATAATCCAATTGTTATAAACTCTATTTCAATCATTGAAACATTCTTAGAGGATGACAATAGCTGTTTTCACGAACTATTAGCATCAAAGCAATTTTCAAGTTATTGAAATAATCATTACGAAACATTCCAAGTCTACACCAAATGATTATATCATACAAATCATGTAAGATGTTACTCGGCGATTTTCACATGATCATCTTTTAACTTTCGTCAAGAATATAAGATGAACTTGGTTGAAGCGAAAGCTTACCAACACATATTTCGAGAAATATGTAAGCGTGTTAAACTCAGCTCGAAATCCCAAATGTGTATAATCGAATACTATATAGTAATACGAATTTTGTCTCAATATATGAGATAAAGTAGAAATAGACTTTCCAAGTGATAGATGAGTTTCAGTCTCCACATACCTTTTGTTGATGAAGTTCCACAAGCTCTCCTTAGTAGTTCTTCGTCTTCAATTGATGAACGCCGTGAAGTCTAATGCTTAACTACACAATCTATCATAGTCCGAGACATTACTATAAGTAGACTAGAAATCAATACTTATAGTTTTGATCACTAACATTGACAAACAAGCTTGAGATAGCAACGCTTGCGAGTACGACCGAGCAGTGGTCTAACAGTAGTGATATCTTCTCTCCACTTGGAATTGGGTCTGATAGTCATGGTGACCACCTGGGGATCAGTGTGTGATCTTCCACCATTTGGAGCTTCTTCAGTTGAGAAAGTAATTGGTTGTTTTTTCCATTTGGAGAGAATTGAAGCCTTTGCGACACTCATGATTTCATTGCCTTCGTAGTCTCTTTTGTGCACTCTGTTTATCATTTTTTCATGGAATTCCGAGATACTCCTTTCCGGGCTATCGTGCTTGATGTTATGGTTGGTTTGGTGGTGGTGGTGGAAGAATTGGTACTTGTAGAAAAGGGTTTAATCGTCCTTGTTGTATGAACTTTAAAATCATTTTTCGTACATTTCTGCAATCTTCAATAGAATGACCATGAAACCTCTGATACGAACAGAATTCATGACTCTGGGGTCCAGGAAGGGGTTCCACCCCCAAATTTTGAGGTACTGGAATTTCCTCAGTCAGAATAATAGATTCCCAGATTTTATCGATGGTTAGATTAATCCTTGGAAGCTTCACTTCATCGTACACTGGCTTTCTTCCTCCATTTCTTAGATCATTATATCTACCTCTTTGATTGTATCCTCCTACCTGATTATTGTATGGTTTTCCTTGGTTATTTCCTTGATAGGTATTTTGGTATTGCTTATTCTTGTACTCTCTATCGAACCATTCCTGGTCTTTACTCGAAATTTCAACTTGTTTTCTTTTTTCATTGTTCTCCACCTCCTTCTCGCATGCTTGTTCGTCCTTTTCTACTACATTCGTCATTCTCGGAAGAATCCTCGAGTTACCTTATTTTACTTGGACATGATCTTCCACCTCCTTTTGTTTCTCTTCTAGAGAAATGTACTCTTCCTGGTACTTTAGCAATTCTTTAATCCTCATGGTATCTTTGATCTTAAAGATTTGTATGTATAAGAGATCCGTCGGAAACAATGCATTAATGAATGCTGGAATTAGGTTGACCTCTGATACTCTTTCCGCAAGCTCGCTACATAAATTCCTTCATTGGTTTACCAAGTTTCTCAGTCCTACTCCCTTTCTTCTCTTCACATTGAATAGAGTTTCAATTCCTGGTCTGAGTTAGTTGTTATGCATGTAGGTTTCCAGGAACACACTTTGTAATTCTTCAAATGATACGATGGTACCTTCTGGAAAGGCGTTGAACCATTTTAATGCTTGACCGGATAAGCTCGCAGGGAAGTATATACACTTTACTGCCTCATTAGCTTCCCATTATAATAGTGATAGATTGTACAACCTGAGATGCTGCACCGCATTTCCTTCTCTATCTAATATACTACTGAAAGTGGGAAGTACACATTTGTTTGGAATATCCCCGTATAAAATTTCCATAGTAAAAGTTGATCTTTTCGCCTCTTCTATTACCTCTGCTAGTTGTGTGACTCCTCCTCCTCGGGTATTGCCCATCATAGGTCGCATTCCCCTTAATTCATTCAAAACTGCGCGATTTATGTTTTGTTCATTCGCCTGTCTCGCTTGTCTTTCTTGCTCCTCTCTCCTACTTTGTTCTATCGCCATTTGTAGGTGTCTGTGTTCTCGTGCGCTTTCTTCGACTGCTCTTCGTAAAGCTTTTTCCACACTATTTTCTCTACGACGTCTTCTCCGATCTATACCTTCGTTTCGGTCTTATTCTCTTTGCTCTCCTCTTTCCCCGTGGATCTCCCCACGATGTTGTATTCCGCCTCGTCCTTGCATTTCGTCTTCTTACACTTCTCTTCTTTCTTCATCTTCTTGATGATGTCTACGGCTTTCTATTCCTCGTTCTTTTCCCCTTTCATCGTTCCCCTATTTATTTTGATCTCGGCGACGTTCTTCCCTTCGCCTAGAGGTGGTCCTACTTGTCTGATCTTTAGACCCTCCACGTGCTCTCGCTGCCCTTTCTTCGTTGAGCCCATTTTTTTATTCTAGTACCTCATTGTAATGTCTCACGAGATTCTCCCTTTCCTGTTCCAATTCCCTTTATCTTCTATTCTCCTTTGCCATCCTCCTCCTCAATTCTTCGACAGTCATGTTTTCTTCATTGTCTAATTCCCTTTTTTCCTCGTGAATTGGTTGTTCTTCTTCTTCCTCTTCGGTGTCAGTATCAGTGGTGTGAATTGACCCTTCTGCGTATATGTTTCTGTTTAGATTTAGGTTAATGTTCGGTTGCTGAATTAGACCACACCTTTATCCTGCCGCAGAGGTTTCATCAATATTCAACCCCGCTCCTCTTCTCTCCGCCACTCGCCTGCTTCTTCATGTGGCTATCAAGTGTCTCGCTCTTGCTGCCGCTCTAGCCATGGTTAGTTTTTAGCTTGCTCAACCGTGATTACACAGTTCTGACAAGATTCTATCCTCTAAACCCTAAATCGTATGATTCAAGATTCAGATCTTCGACTCAGTGCAAGTGCAATTTACATGCTGATTCAAAGAGTAACAGTTTGGTGGGGGACCAGAAAATAGATATTCAAGGATTGAAATCTTTAATCAAAGATGAACACCACTGAAATCTACGAAAGTTTTGATACCAAACAAAAAACTCTCTCTCTAAACTTGATTATCCTTTACTATCAATATAACAAGAACCGAGTCTAGTTTCGAAAAACTTAACAAAACCTTAGTAATTTCTTAGATCCAAAGACTAAAGAATGAGATATGACAAAAAGTTTTTCAAACACTTGATAAAGTTTCTTCTGCAGTAAGTTTCCAAATATGATAAGATCTAAAGCAAAACTCACAAATCCAAGCTTTTGTACTAAAAAAATAAAACTTATGTGAAGAAGAGAAAATATCAAAGACGGAAAGAACAATATATATGAAGATGGTAGTAAAGAAACTTGGAAATACTAAGAACTCAAGTCATGATTTGTAAAGAAAAACTCACAGATTCAGTCCTTTTGTCTGGCGCCAAAATGTAGCTGCAGGAAATCCCACAACCACACCAAAGATACGATTAACACACACGCTTACTAAAAAAAGGTAAAGAAAATAGGAATCAAGCCATATTATTACTCTCGAAGGATCATATACAAGAATAATATCCATTTGAGTATACAAACCCTATTTTTTCTCTCTCTACTCTACTTAGACTAGAGAAAACCTCATTACCCTCTACAATGCTTCCTTTCTCCTTATATAGGTCTTTTACATAGTGGATAACAACTAATAAAGTGATTTCTTCCCCTACAAACTCGGTTAAATCTTCTCTCTGATGTCTCTTTATCGTACTATTCTTGGTCAACGATCTTGTTGCGATGAGATCATGTTGTTCTCGTGAGCTTTAAATTGTCGTTGTGCTCGATCCGATGGATTATCGCAATGATGCATATTATTCTGGTCGGATTCCTTTTTTATCGCATGTCTTTTGCTATCGGGGAACTTTCTATTTGTCGTGCTCGTTACTTTCTAAAACATGGCGAGGCGATATTTTTTACCTACACCCTATATTTTGTTGCAATAGGAAATGGTGGACATAAACCATGTGTACAAACATTTGGCACGGAGCAATTCGATGATTGTATTCCAGAGGAAAAGAAAGCAAAGAATTCATTCTTTAATTGGTGGTACTTAGGATTATGTAGTGGATCTGCAGCGGGTATGCTAGTAATTGTATTTTACATTCAATAAAACGTAGGATGGATGATCGGGTTTGGTATTCCCGCAGTTGCAATGGCATTTGCACTGGTTATTTTTTTGTTAGGTTCTTTTATGATCAAATGCCTGATGAAAAGAAAAGTATGGGAGCTGCAGTTTATCTGAGTATTATGGGTGTTAGGAGTTTTTTAAGCAGCCTTATCATCCCAATGGTGCACTTTGCGAGTTTAAGAAATGACGATAAATGGCTTGGGAACAATCTTAATAGAGCTCAGCTTAATTATTACTACTGGTTATTGGCAGGATTATGTACTTTCGGGCTTGGTGTTTATATAGCTGCTTCTAGGTGTTACTTATACAAGAAAACTATCGCAGAGTTACCAACTTCAAGTTTGTACAGTTAAAAAGAGATTTATCATTTGAAAGTATGGTGTTGTTATAGGGTTTTGGTATTTGCTTCTTGTGGCTTGTGGTTGTTGATTGGCCTGCCCTGTTGAAATTTTAAAAACAAATATGTAATGGTTGGGCACTAGAATGCAATACAGCTCTTGCCAATTGTGTTTCGGATGTTCCTTGGTTGGAACCAAAAATATATTCTTCTATTGTTGATGTGAAGTAGTATCACACATATGAAGTGGTAGAGCTGTTTTATTCTCACATACCCAAAACAAATTGTAATCTAACTTCTTTTTTAACTTCATGCTTCAAAAAGAAAAGAAAAAAATCTCTTGGAGGATTGAAAACCTACGAGAGGTGAACACTTTCGGAATGACCTCTAAATAATTCATGTCATCAATTTTATTTAAAAAAAATTAATATTCAATACAAAATCATGCTAAAAATAAGATTTTATTTTATTTTATTTTTTTGATACGCGAAAGCCGGACCCAGACCCCTATCCGAACCCAGCCAGTTGAACTGGCCCCACTGCCAGACCCAACGCCGCTAAATCCACTATACAACTAATCTATTACAAATCTTTACGGCGACGGAGATTGAACCCCGACTTCCTCCTTACTAGAGTTGATAGGATTCCACTGAGCTATGCTCTTGGACCCGCTTATCTAAATCTAAAATACATAGCATAGCCTTGATTATTAGAGATAGGTTTT
Organism: Papaver atlanticum; assembly: GCA_023531105.1. Lineage (NCBI taxonomy): Eukaryota > Viridiplantae > Streptophyta > Magnoliopsida > Ranunculales > Papaveraceae > Papaver > Papaver atlanticum. The sequence continues at coordinate 1,272,255 of JAJJMB010008785.1, forward strand.
AAGAAAAAGGGTCTTATTTGGGCTTATATTTGAAAATCCTAACAAATGAAGGTCTAAAAGTGAACCACTATGGGAGATGCTCCAAATGTATATAGATAGTGTTCCCTTTTAGAAATTTCAAGGGATGAGAAATAGAATAGTAGGGGTTGGAAATAGGAAAAACCAAAATTTATTTACTGGATTATTGAAAATGCACCACTAAGCATCCCACGGGAATCTCACGCCATATCCAGAAAAAGCTCAAAAAGTTGGAAGCAGCTACAGTGTGGTAGGGCCGCATCGTGGAAATATGTGACCCATCCTATTTTGTAGACCCGTTTTAAAAACTGTTTACCATTTTATTTTCCTGGAGATTTAGAGCCTCGTTTAATTGGGGGCCATGCAAACTAATTGGGGCCCTCAGCCATTTTATACCCACCACAAGTATTTTAGGGGCGTACCAAAATGTAATGAAAACACTATTTTACCCTTCACTAAAAATAAATCTTAAAATCCTATTAACCCTTTACCCTAAGCCCCAATTCATTTCTATTTCTAAACAAAAAAATCAAACTCCCCCACTCTTTCGACTCCTCTCTTCTCCTCCATTAACGACTCCAAGAAAGAAAGAAAAGTCTTCACCCAAAAAAATTCAGTTATAGTAAGAGGGTCGTCAACCCGACAACCCTAAACCCTAAACCCTAAACCCTAAATATTTTTTGTATGCATGTAGAGACCATAAAAAATCGTTAGGGTATATGATGAGGAAGATAACGACCCTATTTCTGATTTTTCATTTTTTTCCCCTAGATTAGAGTCGTTTAACATAATATAGAAACTTATGACGATCCTCTATGAACGACCCTTTTTTAAACGTCAATGACCCTAGGTGAAACACAAAACATCCTCTCTGTCCCAAAAAAATTCAGAGTCATCTTGTTATAAACACACAAAATAACGACTCTTCCTGACCCAAGTTACTAAGAGTCGTCATGGTGTATCATATTACCCTGACGATTTTTCATAACCTGGAAATTTGCAGGTTTGAGTCGTCATTTTTAGTGTCAATACATTGACGACTTTGTAGAGTCGTTAGGGTATACACCCCTCGACATTGACGACTATTTATCTGTGTTGTGACATATATCCAATCCATAGGAGAATTTAAGATAGTCTTACCATCAACACAATCATCTTTGTTGCTTGAACCTTCCCAACATCATTTCCCCTACTTAAATCACTCATTTCTAAAAATCCTAAGTTTTCCTCTAAAATCTCCTCTTCTTCTTCTCAACTCACAAAAACACACACACACACACACACAAAAATCCAATTTTAATTCTAAAATCTGATTTTAATCTAGCATAATCTAATCACACTAATTAAATTAACTTAACTAATTATTAACACTAATCATTCAAGGGCAGTTTGGCCATTTAAAATTTTTGGATAAGGGGTGACTCAAAGTAGGTTTTAGTGACCTTTTTTTGTCCTCTAGTGGGAGGCCCCCGATTAGTTTCCATGACTCCAATTAAACGAGGATTTAGAGGAGCAAGTATTTAGGAAACTAATTTCCTTTTTCTTTTTATAACGCGCGCATTACAGCCCCAGGGTTGTCTACATCGATATAAAATAGGCCCAACAAAACAAATGATTTAAAAAAAACCCAAAATCCCAGAACTGTCCGAAATAACCCTTATTTTTTTCAGCCCAAAACTAAAAGAACAACTAAACACTCACATTTCCTCGATTCCATCGTTCTTCTTTTTTCTATTCTCTTTCCTTTGCTTCTCGTAAAATTAGAAACAGATCTACGAAATCGTTTTCATTTCGTTTGAACTGATAAAGAATCGATTCTCCTGAAACCTAAGATTAAAAATCAAAGTTGAAACAAATTATGACCTAAAATCAAAAGAGTAGAAACCAAAATTAGAAAAGCTGGTAAAAATGGTGAAGAAGAATGCTCAACAAGAGAAGAAGAAAATTATTAAGCGTTTGAACCCAAAATGGATCAGCGTTTTATCTGTTTGGTTTCATCATCGTTTTATCTGTTGTTCGTAAACTGTTCACTAATGATGAATTGCTCAGTAAAATAATTACTCGTGTTGATCTTATTTAGACTGGAATAATTTTTGTGTGTATTTTCACTTTTGTCAACTTTGGTTACACCAAACTCTGTTGGTGTGTTGATTAATTTTGATTGTTTTGATGAAACCATTGTTGGTTTCAGTATTTTCACTTTGTATAATTTTGGTTGCACCAAACTCTGTTGGTGTGTTGATTAATTCTGGTTGTTGTGATGAAACCATTGTTGGTTCCATTATTTTCATTTTTGTCAACTAGTTCCACCAAAAATATGTTGGTGTGTTGGTTAATTATGGTCAGATTTGATGAAAGCATTTTTGGTTTCATCGTTCTTCCCTTGTCAAAAATGGTTCCACTAATACTGGTTTGGTGGTGTTGGTTAATTATGGTCAGATTTGATGAAACCATTTTTGGTTTCACCACTCTTCCCCTGTTTGGTTCGACCAGTATTGGTTCAGCAGTGTTAGTTTATTCTATTTTTGGCTGAAATCAATTTTATTTTGTAGGGAAAAGACGTGAAGATTCATTTAGGTGTTCGTTGACACATTTTTGTGTGGAGACTCATAAGATAAAGGCTTTGATAGAGAATAGAAAAGAGCATATGAAGGCCCTTAGAGCATGCCCATTTTGGAATTTCTACAGACCATTCTATGACGGTGTAATGAAGGTAGAGGAATTGAAGAAAAAAATGGTAGCCGTGAAGATGGTCTTTAAAACATTTGACAAGCAAACTCCACGTTTAGTACCAGATTGTTTCAAGATAAAAAGAATGAAGAATCTGACAATGCAGACCATTCCCGAGCACTTTTCTTTAACTTTTGGTCTACAAATGATGGAACAAGTAACTCTAGTCAGAGATAAGGATTTGATCAAACAGGTGAACTCGTTCGTGAATGAATACTTTGGTGGAAAAAAGAAGATGAAGAAATCTACAATTTTGGATGCTTTGATGCTAGCTGCAGCGGATGAAACAAAACCGGATGACTTTGTCAAGTTATTTGTTCAATATCTTCTCATTTCAATATTCGTTCCAAACAAAGGAGGACAGAATCTTACATCGAAGTACTTGTACAATGTATTTGAGATGAATAAGGTATCATGGCCAGACATTTTCCATGAATATCTAATGGAGTCAATGAGCACAGCAAAAAACGTTGAAGGTGTGACAGGTTGCGTCCTTTACCCAGTGGTAAGTAAATTTTTGTTAATTTTGATTCATCATTTATTTCCGTTTCTTCATTTTATGAGTTCAACTGCTGAAATTTCATAGGAAGTGAACTCTAATTGCAGTCTCTCTTAGTCTCAGTAGGGTTGTGCAGACAGCAACGGGTTAGTTTACATTGTCAATACACACAGTGTACTTCTTAGTACTTCATCAAGTCGTTGACATGGTTGCACCAAATCTGACTAGTATTAGCCTCTGGTTAATAGTAATTTTTGTTGTTTCATGGTAATTTTGTTCTCGTTACTATTTTACCAGACGTGCCCCCAACTAGTAGTTATATGCGTATAGCCAAAGATTAGTTTACATGGATAACAAATGTGGAGTCTTTTATGTCCGAGGACTGTTGTATTGGCTAAACCAACTCCAACAAGCCGATACTTCATGTGCCAAGAAGGTTGCATCTAGTTTTAATCTGCATTTGAAATATTGTTTTGTTTTTTATTCCAGTATTGGTTGGCAGAGATGTCAAACATCACTGAAAAGAAAGATGGAGTATGCAATAGCTACCCAAGGTTCGCTAGATGGAACCTTGATGCACTATGCCACGCAATCATGGATAAGTTCAAGGATAATCTCAAGAAGTTTGATGCAGACATATTCTCAAAGGTAAAGGTAAAAGTATAGATCATTCTCTTCTGTTTGCACTTGTTTGATTGAGAAATCTTAGAGAAATTGTTGAATCTATGTTTAGTTTTTATTGTTTTTATCCAAAAAGTTTCTAATGAAACCAAAGCTGGTGATTATATTGTTATTTTTTTGCTGAAACCAATTTTTATTTTTGTTTTCTGCAGATGAATGTAGGTCACCGCAGTGGATCATTCTTGGATCCATACAGTGACCAAGAAAAGCGTTTGGTTCAGCGCTTACAGGAAAAGGGTATAGTTGTTGACGAGTATATTGTGGAGGATGAACAGCCGGTCAGTGATGGAAATAAAGAGCATATAGCAAGTGAAGAGAATGTTGGTGTTGATGGCAATGAAGATCATGTGGAAAATGAAGGCCGTATTGCTGGAAACAAAGACAACTCTTACGAGGCCAAATACAGGTGGGCAATAATGTTAATTGCAAAGCTTACAACAATTGGCAACAATGGACTCTCCGAAGAAGATAAAGCAGTATTGGCAAAATATGACGCTGGGGATGGGTTACAACCTCCATTGAAGACTTACTTCAGGAAGAAAAGTAAGATAGATCAAGTAAACTTACTTCGGAAAGAAGATGTTCCGTCGGAACCAGAAAAGGTTTCAGATTATTAAATTTGTTAGATTTGATCTGTGAATGATACTTAGTGATTATCAAATAGAAATGTTACATTTATATATGACTTGATTATTAAATTTGACAAACTTATATGACTGGTTCAAAATAGGTTACATTTTGTATCTTAAACATTATATTGCTTGTATGTTAATATGTTACATTTTGTATCTTAAACGTATATTGCAGGTGGTGAACCTGATAACAGATGTTAACAGGAAAGATGCAGCGGTGGAGGATAAAATGATAGATATAGCTGGTAATCCAGGTTTAAATAGTCATGTCCATAAATGAAATAGTAAAAATAGTTGTGTTGAAAGGAAAATGTTAGAGCCTGTTTAATGTGCAAGATTTGTATTTTTTTTTGTCTTTAATATAACTCGAGATGGATTTACTGCATGAAGGAACACAACAAGAGGATGCAAGAAAGAATCAAGAGTGTGAAGATGTTGTGATGGAACAAGAAAGGCTTCAACCTTGTGAAGAAACGATACAAGTTTTTGTAGATTTTTTGATGGCACCAAAAAAGGTTTCATTACCTGGAAATGTTGTTGAAGATATTTTGATAGAACCAGAAAAGGTTTCACTGACTGGAGATGCAGAAAAAGAACAAAAATCTGACAATGTTGGTGCTTTATTAGATGCAGAACCACAACAAGAAAATTCTGACAATGTTGGTGCTGGAAATGAAGACAACTCCAACGGTGAAGATTTTTTTATGGAACCACAAAAGTCTGATAATGTATTTGTTCAACAAGATGATGAACCCGACAGTATAGATGGAAAAGAAGAAGTACAACTAGAGTTAAGCCCAAATACGATTGAAGACATAAAGGTGGCGGAGGAAGTTGAATCCAGAATATATGCTGACCAACCTTCTTCTTCTAAGACAGCAGACGAGACTTCCCAACAAGTATTTGAAGGGTTTGGTCAGTTAACAATTGTTGATGAAAATTTTATTAGGAAAATTGAATCTGAATATGCAAAGAAAGGAAGTTTTTCAAAGCCAGCGATCAAAAGGGATTACTACTACTCAGTTGCAAGCATCGCGAGAGATGTAACTATCTTAGAAGATGATGGGCCTAGTTTCAATCTTGGACTGACACAGCAGGGTGACATCGACGAAAAGGATGATCAGAAAGAACTTCGTGACTTCACTCCCGAAGAACGACTAAGTAACATGATAACAAGAATAAAGAATGAAAGAAGGAAGATTGTACTTCCTATAAGGATGAAGGATTATGTTCCAATTGGAGAGACTAAACCTAAACCAAAAATACCTAAAAAGGTATGTGTTAAGACAAAGAATACTACACCAATAAAGGTAACAACTTTGAAGGTGAAACTTAAACCAGTTGATAGGTTGAAGATTATCAAGGATGTCCACAATGAAGATCAGAAACCCATTATGTGCGGATACTTTAAATAAAATTTTGAAAGGTAAGTTACAAAATGCCGAAACCAATAATATGTCTAACATCTATTTGTCTTTCTTCTTAATTGATTGTTTATAAGTTCTTCAACACTTTAACAGTGATAAGGCATGGGAATGCGAAAAATTTGGGTTGCACATATCTGGAAGGATGCTGAATGATTTGGTAAGAAAGGGTAACGTCTCGCAGTATATCATTGAATTCTACATGATGAAATTGCAAAAGCACATAGAGAATGGGGAGTTAAAAGCAGATGGCACTCTTAAGTACGATAGAGCAGTGTTTATAAGCACTTATGCTTGTGTAAGTATTTCTAAAGAATCTCACTCTATCATTTTCCGAAATTTCGTACACAAAAAACATTGCACTCTTAAAATCTCCATCAGTTAAGACATTATACTCGTAAAAAATCTGATTATGTTGAATAAAATTCTATATTATTTCAGGTATTGCACGTAATGGGGAGAAATTGTGTTGGTGCAATTGAAAGGTTCATTGAAAAAATGGATTACAGTGTACGATTTCTTTTCATTCCATTGCTAACAAAACTTGGTGAAGACGTGTACCAATGGACAATGTTAGCTTTTGACAATGAGACTGGAGAGTTTTATCACTACAACTCGATGAAATCAACTGAAGAAAAGTGCAGGCGCACTTCCCTAAGCATAAAACAGAGAGTTGTATCAGCATTTAGGGAACACGTTGCAGAGCTTGAGGAGCCGATTAGTAAGACAAAAAAATTAAAATGCTAACACCTTCGTGTTGTGAGCAAAAGGGGTAAGTTAAAGTCAACTATGTTGATTTTGAATATTGCTAAAATCAACAATGTTCGTAATTTCGTACCAACAATTTTGTTTTGCAAATGCTAACCATTGAGAATTTTTTTTTTGTAATTTCAGGGTAGATTGTGGCCTTCATGTTTGCTATTACATGAAGAGCCTCTTGAAGGGAAACATGAAGTCTCATGAGGAGAATATTTCAGAAAAGGTGGAAAGCATGATACCAAAGTTGTGCTACAAGATCCTGGTGGACAAAACACTAAAATAATTTTAAAATGAAGACATCAAAATTAGTGTACAGTCAACTATTTGTAAACTTGAATGAATGGTTTCAATTATAGTACTTTCAACTACCTGTTTGTAAAAGGTTTAAATGGTTTGTAAAAGGTTTAAATGGTGAATGAATGGTTTCAATTATAGTACTTTCAACTACTTGTTTTTTGATGAATGGTTTATGAATGGTTTCAATGTTTGTAATGGTTTCAATTATGTTTAACCGAACGATATTGGCGCAGAATGTTATGTATGTCTGTTTTTTGATGAAGCCAAAAAGGGTTCTAACATATTTTGGTTCCACTGTAGCAGTAAAATGATGAAACCAAAAAGGGTTCCACCATATTACAGGTGAAACCAAAAGGAAAAAGGTCGTATCACGGCTTGGTTTATAGGCAAAATTTCGATATATTTCAAGGCATGAAACATTTCATATTCGAAAGGGATAAGTCTAATTACATCGAAGTATTAAACTATAACAGAAAACACACCAAGGATAGCTCAGCAATCGACATTCGACACAATGGTAACAAGTCATGGCAATAATTCATAACACGGCAAAGTTAAAGTAAAAAATCCAAGCCAACTACAACATACTTGGAAAAATCAACAATGCACAGTTACAAAAGCAGTGATCTAACCAAAAAGGGTTCTAACCTATTTTGGTTACAAAATAACAGTAGAAATGATGAAACCAAAAAGGGTTTAACTGTAGGCGGAATGAAACAAAGATGAAACACCAGCAGGAAATCAACATGTTTAACTGTAAAAAATGTAGACAAAAAGATAAATGAACAATAATAGTCAAATAAAATACAAAAAAATGAATTGTCAAAATGTAGACTAAAGCATATTGTAGTCTAAACTAAAGCATATTGTAGTATAAACTAAAACTAATACTCAAAGTTGATGAATTGTAGGCGAAATGCTATTAGAATAGAAGAAGTCTGAACTCAAATTAAAAATCACATCTGCTTCATAGGGCATATCCTTCGATTATGAGTAGTCAATTCATTACAGCCACCGCAAGTTCTCATCTTCTTCTTGGGAATTGAACATGTATTAGGAATCCTTTTCTTCTTACTTGGACGACCTGACTGTGGCAAAACTTTAGGTCCATGAACAATAGACTTGGGTGAAATTGTCGTAGTCCTTTCAACTGTGGGAACTGGATGAATTGGTCTTGAATACGACTCTCGATAGGCCTTAGTGGTGAAGTAGTATTGAATATATTTATAAAGATCTTCTCCATTCCCCATCATACACCTAACAGCATGGGCGCAAGGGAAGCCATTGATTTCCCAGCTGTTGCAAGAACATGTCTTTTCTTTCAAATCAACCATTTGTGTTAATGAGGCATGAACTTCATACACAAATTCTGACGACTTGGTAACACTGTAATCACGGCCATGCATCTTATTGTTATAGAGTTCAGTTTCCATCTTTGGACACAGAACTCCTCACCAATCAAACGATGTCGCAGATTCTTCACGACGGGTGCACATCATTTCCATAAGCTTCAGTCGTATTTTATCAACCATGATAGCGATAGGCATCTCCCTCTCTTCTTTAATCCAACCGTTCAGACATTCAGCAACATTTGAACATAGCTCCCCATATCGACAGCCTGGGAAAAAAAAAAACTAACCCATTTATCAACTGGAGCTCTACTAAGATAATCTTGTAGCTTCCGATTTTTAACCAGCATCAACTTATCTCAACTCTCCTTAAAATCTACATGTGTATTTGCATATGCACATTTTTCAAACAACTTCAACACATAATTGTTATATGTCTTGGTGGCCTTAGGCAAGCATGCATTAATATTGTTTGTCATGTGCAGTAACACCACCCATGATATGCACCTGGAAAAACGATAGGGATTTGGTTGACTAAACCACTACCTCGATCACTCATAAATGTAAGTTGTCGGTCAGGAGAAACGACTTCCTTGAGATGGTCCATAAACCATTTCCAGTTCGCGTCAGTCTCAGCTGAAACCACAGCGTAAGCTAAAGGATAAATTCCTGAAAAAATAAAATCAAACGAAACATTAAAAAATGACAAAAACAACACAGGAAAAAATGATGAAACCAACAAAACAGAAAAAAGGTTTCAGCAAAAAAAATGATGAAAAAAACCAATAGAAAAAAGTTCAGAACATTACCATTATCCCCGTTTAACCCTGTTGCTGTCATCAGGTGACCGAGATATTTACTCTTCAAATGTGCTGCATCCATGAATAGCAAGGGTCAGTAGTGATTAAATCCACAGATGCATGCTCCGAAGGCAATAAACAATCTCACAAACTTTTGACTCCCATCAGTTTCCAAAACAACACGAGAACCAGGATTGGTTTTAGACAATTGTTTTGTAAACCATTTCAAGTAAGCAAATGATTTCTCACCCTCTCCCTATGCCATATTCAATGCATATCTCTTCCCTGCGTATGCATAATAACGACTTATGTCAAAGCCATATTCTCTTGTAATTTGTTCCATAATCTCCTTTGTCTTCTTCTTTGGGTTTTGTTTAATCTCATCCTTGATCAAGGAACTTGTTAGCTTCTTTGATACATGTGGTACGTTAATAAATCTAGCACCACAAGTATGTTTATTATTTAACTCCTTGATAATAAAGGGACTTCCTTCGACACTGATAGACGCATTTATGTGTCTATTTTCATCTCTATTGTGTATATTTTTAGTACCCATTTTTGTACTAATGTTGGTATTTTATCCCTTTGTAGGTATTTTTGGGGAATAAACATTTTTGGGAAAATTGGCTCGAAAAGTTGTTAAAGGCTCCTGGGAGGACACTTGCTATTCGGACTCTCATTTTGGATAAGGGGTAACCCATTTCCAAGCAGCTGCTAAGCAAAGACCGGCACTGGATAGGGGGAGGTCACATTTCTTCTCAAATTTTCAAAACAGATTTTGGCGGGAAAATTTTGTCAGAAAAACAGAATTTCTGTTCCGAATTTTGGATGATTTTTAAGGCGATTCAATGGCTGATTTTCGTTGGGTTAACTCTGTTAAGGATAAACAAGTATGGTATGAGTTGTAGAATCGATTAAACAGGGATAGAAATCCGTGTTGGAGCAAAACAGGGAGAATTCACAATTTGAGTTATTTTCGGTTTACAAAAGAATTTGTGAAGAGTTTACGGCAAGATAGGAGTGTATGGAGTCCTTATTCAGTCCTGGGAGAGTTTAAGAGAGTTTGGAAACCAAGTTGACGCGTAAAAAGAAGATTAAAATCCCGTAACTTGCTGTTGAAAAAGAACGAAAATATTTGGATTAACTCGAGTGATTTTGGGGTTTGGTGGATATATATAGGTTGATTCGAGTCATATTTAGGGATACGAACAATTTGGGGGAGTTTGGAGAAGTTTAGAGCTATAGAGAAGCGAGAAAAAAATCAACAGAGTCGAGTTCAGAACTTTCCTGCTGCTGCTGAGAAGAAGAAGAAGACGAAGAACATTAGACCTTCAGAGTTAGTCGCAGAGGCAGACTTATTTTCAGTGACAACGAGGTACGGTCACATCTTCCTTCAGTCACCGAAGCTCTTCAGCAACGACTCGGACTTCTGTTTTAGACCTTCAGCAACTACAGAATCCGCTGCTTAGCACTTTTCACTCTTTTAATCAACTTTTGAACACCAAATATGTATTTTGAGCAAGTGATTAATATGAGGAGCTAAACCCCTTAGCCGAGGCGACGGAGGAAGCCATTGTTCCATGAAAAGTGGTATAGTTCTATTTTAATTATTTATTGCAATTATTTTACATGATTTTTTGCATAGAACTTAAAAGAAAAATTGGTTTTTATTGAGTAGTTGTGAAGTGTTTTGATGGGACATGCTTGGTTTTAATACTTTTGATGTTTCATGCTTCGTGCTTACAATTATTACTTCAAAAATCTATTAGAGGCAAATATTAGAATCACTTTAAAGAAGAATATTGCATGAATATTGATTAAAGTTTATCAATTAATTGGTCAATGGTGGAATCCATAGTCTCGGTATTTTCTTATTATTGTCAAAACAAATCTATTTAATTTTCGAAAATCCTTCACAAGTTCGAGCAACGAACCTTTTTACCACTACAACTATAAAAACGACATCAGACACCATCACAAGAAACAGCATACATGTGCCATTTACACTGGTCCTCCTCCTTGTAAGCACAACAAGCACCGATCCGCAACTTCTCGTTTCTTGTTATCTTGTATGCATAGCCAGATGCAGCATGGTATTTCATCAAGTCGTGACACACTTGGTCCATGCCTCCTGGAAACACTTGTTCAACACTCTGGAAAAAAACCTAGCCAACGAGCGGATTTCAACGGTTCTTTGACTACGTTAGGGTCATCATAATCAGTGGCAGTGGTAACTAGTAGCTGATTAAAAGGTACAACTTCTGACATATGGGATGATGAACTTGAACTCTCACCTCTGTGGCATGATGAACTTGAACTTTCACCTCTATGGTGTACATATAAGTCTAGTGTTGGCGACTTATTAAAGAGAGAAAATACAGCAGCTGATTGGAGATCAAAATCAGACTGAAGAACCTTTTGCTGCTCACCAAATTTGTGAATGATTTCAATATTGAATGGTGATAATTGAACCCAATTTAAACAAATATTATCCTTTAAATCCATAAGAGTTGATCGTAAACCAATACGAAACGACAAAGAAGCTTCACTGTGACATACAGCTGCAACAACAGAGTCCATATCTACAAAGAAAAGTATGGAACCAAAAAAGGTTTCACTCAATTACATTCATATCGATTTCAACATGAACAACAACAGAAACAAATAATCAACACAAGCAAATAGATTTCAATATGAACGACAAAGAAAAAGTGTAACATTGTTGTAGCTTATCTAATGAAATCAACTAGAAAATTCAAAAACAAATCAAATCAGTAAAAATACCTGAAAATCGATTTTGCGTTCCTGATGAATATGATCCAATAACTCAATCGAAAGATGATAGACTTAACATGACGATTCGAAAGATTAAACTATTACTTCTGTTCTTTTATTCGATTAAGATGAAAAGATGATGAGAACGGAAAACCGAAATACTTCAATTTCTTCAACAATACAAATCAATCTTCAAAAACAATTCGAAGGATTGAAATCTACGATCTCTTCTGTAATTCAACTAAACTGAAACGAAAAAGAGATCTCAAAATTAATTTGTGAGATGATCAAATATGAAATCGAACCGTAGAATGAGATAAGAATAGTTTCTGAATTGAAATTATCAACGAAATTGGTGTAAATCTGATATATATGAACCCTAAAATCTAAATATTCGATTTCAAATATGATTCCGGTAGAGAAGATCTCGAATCCTCTCCGCAAATACGATCTTTGTTTCCGCCAAAATTCCTATTTTAAAGATCGTGTATATTTGGGTCAGGGCAAGTTTGGAATTATAAAATCCAATCAGGACACGGACATGTATATATATATATACTAATTAAATAATTTTTATATACTAAAATCATAATGTTATGGTATATCAAATACATTAATTACACAATTATATGAAAAAAAAAAAACTTAATTTTATGCTGTTAGATTAGTCCACATGTAGAAAAATTAACTACTATACTAATTTCCATAACACACTAGATTACTCAACTAGTAAAATAGAGTATAGATTTTTACACGTACGCGCGTTGGATGCGGACACGGCACCAATACGGGTGTGTCCGTGCTTCACAGGTGTAGATAAATGAAGGGCCACCGGCCACGTCCTAAAACGACATCGCAGCCATTTCGCAAAAAAGTCCAAAAAATTCAAATACGACTGAGCAAATCACGGGAATCTCACGCCACTTTCCAAAAAAGCTCAAAAAAAATTAAATTCAAATTTTTTCAAAAGCCTCGGTTCTCCCGCACTTTCCAAGTCAAAGTAACCAATCTCTTAATATCAGCATATCAAATATCCGTTCCGAATTCTCAGGATCCAGAATCAGTCATTCTCCCTGCTCTGAAATCTTTAAGGTTGGTGGCATTATTTAGGTTTGTTTGATTAGTTTTCTCTGTTGATGTTATATCTTTTGGATGGGTAGAAGATGTTAGCCAATTTCTCTGTACAAGTTCTTTATTTATTTATTATGAGAAATCCCCTAACTGTTTGTAAAACTGCCTCACTGATTTTGTAAAGGTCTGTCGTAACGTTGATTTCCAGTTTCTTACTATCAATTTAGTTTGTGAAATACAACATTATTTTTAATAATTTTTGGCAGATAATTGAAGTCATGGGATTGAAAAGGCAGAAGCAACATGAGGGAAGCAGCAACATGGTTAGGGGAGAAGATAGGATCAGCGGATTACCTAGTCCCATCCTCCACCACATCCTATCATTCCTTCCATTCAAGAACATCGTACGTACCTGTGTTTTAGCTAAACGTTGGAGGTTTGTATGGATTTCTGTTCCCAATCTTGATATTGGTCATTGGCGTTCTCCTATTAACACTACCAGAGGTCCCAGAACCAACATTTCGAAGGAGACTGATCGTTTCATGAATTTTATGGATAGATTGTTCAAGTCTCGTGATATAAATATAGGGAAATTCTCGCTCTCTTGCGATAAACATTGTGATGAAGATAGGGTTCATTCATGGCTAAGTGCTGTCGCAAGGCGTAATGTTGAAGAGTTCAGTTTATTATCTGAAGATGAAAGAGATTCCTGTATGATTCCTTCACTTCTTTTTACTTGTGAAACATTGACTTTGTTGAAGATACAAATGCCAATTTATCTCAATATTCCTACCAATGTGCACCTTCCAAAACTCAAGGTCCTTCGACTTATAAATATCAGATTTACGGATGGTCCTTTGATTGAGAAACTATGTTCTAACTGCCTAATCCTGGAAGAACTAGAAATAAACAACTGCATTATTGAAGATATTACAGAGATAAGTATCTCATCTCATACATTGAAGCGTATGTTCATCGATGCTCCTCCTTCTTGTCATCAGATTGATATTGATGCACCAAGTTTAGAGGTCTTTCAGCACAAGGGTACCCTGGCAGAGGTTTATGATCTGCATAGTTTTCCTTCGCTAATTGATGCAAATATTTCACTTTCTGATATTAATGATTGGATTAATGAGGATGAAAACATTGCAATAAACCTTCTAGAACATCTTTTCTATGTGAAGCATCTGGTAGCGGGCTCTTGCTTTCTTGGGGTATGCTTCTTACTTAGTAGTTTACTACTTGGTTTATTTTAAGACGATAAAGTGTCATTGTTTACATGCTTTTATGGTTTATTAAACACATGACAACTGAAATTTCCTTTTTTGCGCCTTGCAATTAGGCTCTATCTCGTGTGGATGACGATGTATTCTATGAGTTGCCTTCGTTTCACAATTTAACATGCTTGGAGGTGGTTTGGAGTTCTCCTGATTTGGTTGGTAGTGCTTTAATGAGATTGCTTCAAATCTCGCCTAAACTAGAAACTCTCGTGTTTTCTCATGTAAGTCACCGATCTCTCGAAATGTGTTGTTTATTTAGTGATGAAATGTAAAAAGAGAGAAAGGAAATCAGTTTTCTGCTTTTCTTCCCTTCAGTTGTTTATCTTACATGGCTTATCAATCATACTTTCTGTTTAACTCAGGGCATTGATGCACGTCTATGTGGCGAGGATAACGGGTGGAAACTAACTACAGTGCCTGAGTGTTTGTTGTCGCATCTCAGGGTGCTTGAATTCCGTCAATTTTCTGGAGATCAAAGAGAGCTTGGGGTGGTAAAATTATTTTCTGAAAATGCAAGAGTTCTTCAAAAGTTAATCATATCTACTTCTTCAGCTTTATCCAGAGATCTGAGTAGCAAATCGCAAGTTAAAGAGCAGTTACAAATGCTTCCAAGGGCCTCCTCAAATTGCAAGTTGACTTTCAAGGAAGAGACAGGATAGCTAGGTATGTACCTGATGTTGAAAATATTTGTCCTCTCTGTAATCAAACCACTGAAACTGCTCAGCATATACTTCTCGACTGTCAGATTGCTAGAAAATTTTGTTTGCCCTAGATTCTGGTTTGAATGATTTAATTCTCTCTGATGGATAGCTAGTAGGTACAATCTTAGATTTCCTAACAAGATGGAACGGGAAAGATACGTCACTATTGCAGGGTTTACTCTATGGCACATCTGGAAGATAAGATGTGCAATCATTTTTGACACGGTTCAGATGTATATGGACACTCTGATTAGTCAGATTGGTATGCTGTGAACAATACAGGTAGAGCTGATGGTCAGATCTAGCTGTATAAAAGAGAGTTGTACAGCCATGGTTATGGCCTGAGAGGGATTACCTGAAAGTCAATGATGATGCATCTTTCTTAAAGGATAATATAATACTGTGGGATCTGGACTAATCATGTTCTCTGATGCAGGTAATTGCTGTGGAGTAAAATGCATTCCATCAGTAGCCCAGGATGAGGAGCAAACTGAGGCGTATGCTGCATTAGAGGCAATCAAATGGCCAAGGAAGTGGGAGCAGGAAAAGTGCATCTGGAGGGAGACTTCTTAACGTAGTTAACGCAATCAATGGTAGCTTAGGTAGTGTCAAATGGACAAATAATGAGATGGTGTGTTCAGTGACTGTAAACTGTTGCTTGTTTGTTTTAGTTCTTGGAAATGTACTCATGAGCGAGATTACGGAGAAACTGGATGTAGTTTCATTCTAAGATCAATATATTTTCCTTTCCTATTAAAATAAAAAAAATAAAAATGTGTAATGGGTTGTATACTTTAGCCACCGTTTTCACGGTATGACTTGTCTCTAACTGAGTACTGAAACATTGGATCTCTACTCTCTGAATTTTCGAAAATTTAAAGGTATATGTATTCAGTGGCAGGAAGAAGAAGATCTGTATGACACCCTTCTTTTTCTAGGATGGTTTTCTTCTTATGGTAAAGTTGGGCACCACAAAAATCTGAAAATGATGGCATGACTGCATCAGCAAAGGCCCGTGAAAATCGCACGCTTTACATTGAATGTTGAACTAATGTTATTATTTGTTCCATTCGTTGTTACATAACCGTGCTTCAACGACTTTCATTAATAAATGAAATAGCAATTAGCTTGTACAAGCAAGATTTACTACCTGCAATCAACTGGGGAAAACAATCTGTAATTTCTCTTCAGGGGCTGGAAAGTTGCCATGGTCCAGGTTGTGAAGGGGAAACATGGAATCCTGGGGAACCTCTGTTGCTGCCAGAATCCGTACCCCATTCCTCCTGAACCTGAGCTGCAAACTGCAAATTCCACACAACATCCTCAATAGAAGGTCTTTCACTTGGTTCATATGATAGGGTTCTGTAGCAAATATCCATCACAGTCTTCAATGATTCATCAGAACAACCGTCGCAAACAGCTTGATCAATTATGCTTCTACGAACAGTATCATTGGCAGTTATTCCCACTTGTATCTGAATAATTAATAGTGAGTTAGCTACATTTGACACTATTTTTTAGTTACATGTCAGTAGTCACTTTGAGTTCCTGTATGGTTCTCAAAAGTAAGTTCAGAAACTAGAAGCCAATAATGAGGGAAGACTTAAACCTGTTCCTTCAAAGTAGTTACTTGATTCCTAGATGTGATTGACCTTCCTACAATGACTTCTAGTAAAATTACTCCAAAATCATAGACATCAAGTTTGTCCTGTACAAAGAATAAAAGAAAGTTATTTAAACAGTCTAAATCTTAAATTGAGAAGTGAAGTAACCTGTGGTACTTCATATGTTGATATCCAAAGACTCGAAATTACCTTCCAATGATACTATGTTCTTTTGATCTACTAGTAGAAACTCCGCCCACCTACAAAAATTACAAGTTCAGGCTATCAACTCGGTTCTTTTTTCTTGGAGGAAGGGAGGATGGGACAGATCTTTTTACCTGATATATGACTTCGGAGTGTCCCGTTCGGCACGTATTCAAAGACTAGAAATATTCTGCTGACACTTAATCGTCCAGGTAACACTCAAAACAATGTCCAAGAGAACTGACCAAATGGTGATGTCTGAGTTTCAAAATCAGTTCAACATGATGCATAAAGTTCTGAGTGTTGTGCCTTCCTTTAACTTTCAGGCATCTAATGGCCACACAGGAGCCGTTGTTTAGCTTACCTCTATAAATCTGAGATGCCAAGAGAAAAAAGTTTAGATCTCAACTTCAGAAAGTGCTCAAAAAAGTATATATCCCAATACTGGGTGATCGATAAGACATGATCATTGCAAAATAGTTACATGCTAGGACAAAAGACATCAATTTCATAAGCAAATGTGACGGAAAACAGACCAGTAGTGCAAGCATAAGACTCTAGACTTTCACGGTGAACAAAGGTTTAGAAGAGTAAGAAGAACAAAGTTGCATAGATAAGTTAATATGGCCATAGTGAATTGTCAATCATCTATTAGTGCTCCTTTAGATAATATATCATACACATGTCATTGTCACCTATATAAGATATCAAGCTAAGCAGTCTAACACGGCCTGATTATTATTTTTTTGAAGGAAGTTTTGGGAATTTTAATGCAGTTAAACATTCATAATTAAGATATGTTGTGTGTATAGAGTAGAGAAATGACCTTTTTCCAACAATCTCAATTGGCCTGTAGCAGCTCCTCTTTGCTTCTTTTGTGAAGAGGGTATTATTCCCACTGCTAAAGCCTCATTACGGCAAAAGAAATAAGGATGCTGATTTTGATCTCCAGTTGCAAGACAAATTCTTGCATATCACGCAACTCTGTTTCTGTAACTAGACACCAAGCAAGTAGGCACTCTTCCAGTAAAAAGATTCGATGAAAAATCTGCAAAACCAAGTCTAGCACTGCATGTATCACACATCTGAAGTGGTAGCAGGACTTGATTCCAAAATTTCCTCTGTTGGGGTTCTATTTAAGTATAGATTACTTTACCATTTTCTATTCTAAAAGTTTCTACTGAGTGTCATGGATTGATCTAAAGTTTATTTTTCTTAACCAGGAAAGCGCGTATCTTTCCAAAAGGAAAGGCTGAAGTGTATGATCAGTTATCATTGTTTCTTGTCCCCGTCGACGCAGCCATATTGCCGTATGCAGATATCACTGCTGTAGTAACTAGTCAAACAGACCTCACTGCTACAAT
Organism: Papaver atlanticum; assembly: GCA_023531105.1. Classification (NCBI taxonomy): domain Eukaryota; kingdom Viridiplantae; phylum Streptophyta; class Magnoliopsida; order Ranunculales; family Papaveraceae; genus Papaver; species Papaver atlanticum. The sequence continues at coordinate 1,290,443 of JAJJMB010008785.1, forward strand.
ATGCCAAAGGGTATATATATCAGGAGATTTTAAAGTACCATTTATAGATTTTTGATTAGCTAATACTACAGATATTAACATTTTCCTTGTACTATTTATGGATTATGCACATATAAAATTCCAATTCTTGGAGACGAATATTGGGAATGGATGGTCGGAGTTCATGCTCTTAATGCACTCCACGATCCTGTAAAAGGATATATTGTGTCATTAGAATAGATGTTTTGCCGTTGATCCGCCGGTCCTGTTGAACTTCTACTTGTTGTGGTTTGTTTGTTTTTTGTCCGAGAGAGAGGATAGAATAGACATTTAAATGACTGTTTTAGTCAAACTAATTGATTTAGCATCATCCTCGATGTAACAACGTGACCAACGTTATATTAATATACTAAGTAAAATTTACATGTATTTCTGGATTATAACAAGTTTTCTCATTTCTTGATCATTTATTTCTTGGAGTAAAATTTTAAGCAACCACCACATGTAGCTGGAAATAGAAAAACTTGACAAAAGCAAGTTTCCTCAATTCTTGATCATTTACTTCTGGATTTATTAACATTTTCATCATCCACAAAGAAAGTCTACACAGAGATGGAGAGTTCTACAAGATACCCACTCTTGACGGATAGTAATGTCGATGTTAGTGGTTACCAGGATGATCCAAGCATAAGATTGAAGATCTCTAATGATCAGTATGAACAAACAGTTCAAGGCAGAAAAGGAGGATGGAAATCAGCTATTTATATCATTGGTAAGTTCAGCCACCCCCATCTTTCCGATCATCGATCAAATTCCAACTATGTAATGTTTTACTTCAGGCATTAAAAATTCATCTGAAGTACATATAATTGTGTGGCATGAGTTAGGTGTTGAAGTTGCAGAGAGATTTGCATTTGCTGAAACATCAGGAAACCTCATTACATATCTCACTGATGTACTGGGTGAGTCTACGGCAAGAGCTGCCCAGAACGTCAACGTTTGGTCAGGTGTAGCGACTCTGCTTCCATTGTTAGGAGCTACTATTGCTGATTCCTACTTAGGCCGGTTTAACACAATTATCATCTCTTCCTTCATTTATATCATGGTAGGTTACACCTTTGAATGACTTTAAAAACATATGCTATACTTCTGTTGAAATTAGGAATTCAAGCATTTTAGAGTAATTTGGGTACAACTGTTGATTACACATACACATTCTTTGCTTGAGATTTTGATTTGGGATTTTTCTGAATGTAGGGACTAGTTATGTTAACGCTTTCCGTATCCACTTTGATTCCACTAAAATTTCAATATTGGGTGTTCTTCGTCTCCCTATATTTTGTTGCAATAGGAGAGGGTGGACATAAACCATGTGTGCAAACATTTGGTGCGGAACAATTTGATGAACGTATTCTAGAGGAAAAGAAAGATAAAAACTCATTTTTCAATTGGTGGTACTTTGGACTATGTAGTGGAACTATGGTTGGTATGTTGGTCGTATTTTACATTCAAGAAAACGTAGGTTGGATGATCGGGTTTGGTCTTCCCGCGCTTGCAATGGTATTTGCACTGGTTATTTTTTTTTGATAGGTTCCGGATTTTATCGTAGTCATGTTCCCAAAGGAAGTCCACTAGTTCGAATTATGCAAGTTTTTGTTGCAGCTTACCGCAAACGTCATCTATGTGTCTCAAAGAATGGGGTTCCATTGTATGAGGAAGAAAATCGAGATGATGCTGGTTTAGCATCCAAGGGACGGATCCTCGCTCCCACTAATCAACTCAAGTAAGTGCATTCCTAGACTAGTTTTTCAATTCACCCATCTAATGGTGGAGAGGGGATCAAGAGACGCATAAACGTCCAGACCCCTTCTCCTTGACTTCCATATGTCCGGCAGGGGGGAAAGGGGTGTGAGTGCGCGCATGAGCAGTACTATTTAGAATGTGCTCAATGGCTTTTTGTGAGCCTGGACGTACATTGTTGGGCTGGCAACGCAGAGCTTGATATTTAGTGTATATATTTCTGATGATTAGCAGCGTGAAGGCTGAGGCCAGATTATGAGTGTAATCTGGATAGTTGATGATTGTCTGTCTCATAATCCTTCAGGTGTTTGGACAAAGCTACAATCAAGGACGAGATGGATACAAGTGACACGAAAAATGAATGGAGGATTTGCTCTGTTACCCAAGTTGAAGAAGTGAAGCTCCTACTTCGTTTAGTTCCTATTTGGTTGAGTTGCTTGTCTTTCGCCATAGTTCAGGCACAAGGAGGTACATTTTTCACCAAGCAAGGAAGTTCAATGGACAGAACGGTTGTTCACGACTTTTGCATACCCTCAGCTTCACTTCAAGTAATAACCGGTTTAACAATAATCCCGACAGTCGTGATCTATGATAGAATTCTAGTTCCAATAGCAAGAAACTGGACTGGAATCCAATCTGGAATAACAATGCTTCAAAGAATTGGGGTTGGAATTTTTTTTGCAGCACTTTCAATGGGGGTAGCAGCTTTAGTAGAGGCAAAACGAGTTCAAGTTGCTGCGCAAAATGGTCTCATAGATCAACCCAATATAACAGTTCCTATGAGCGTTTGTTGGTTACTGCCTCAATATGTAATAGCAAGAGTGGCGAACGTGTTTACTATTGTTGGCTTACAAGAATTCTTTTATGATCAAATGCCTGATGATATGAAAAGTATAGGAGCTGCAGTTTATTTGAGTATTATGGGTGTTGGGAGTTTTTTAAGCAGCCTTCTCATCTCAATTGTGCAATTTGCGAGTATAGAAAATGGAGATGAATGGTTGGGGAACAATCTTAATAGGGCTCATCTATATTATTACTACTGGTTATTAGCAGGTTTATGTACTTTGGGGCTTGGTGTTCATATAGCTGTTTCTAGGTGTTACTCGTACAACAAAACTGTTGCAGATTCACTCACAAACTAACTCTGATTGTTTGGACAGTGCAAAGCATTATAATTTATAACATATCTGTACAATTTATAACACATCTGTACACTTGAGGAGATTTATATTTTATCAAAGTATGGGTTTTATGGGTTTCGAACTGAACCGCTGTTCAGTGTTTCACCCTTAAAACTGCCGTTCAGTGTTCATTATTTTCTAAAAGATCTAGGAATATCACAATAATAAACATTTTTTTGTAGGAGCGGCGAAGTCACTAAATTTTTACAGCTCTATTGTATGCTATTAGCACACAATACTAGCAGTAGTCGTAAAAGCTGCAGTCTTAATAGTTGCTTCTAAAATTAAGAGAGAAAGCGAATTAAAGTAGAAATCCCACAACAGCTCTTTCAAAATGACCAAATTAATTATCTTTTGTGAACAGAACAGAAAACTGTGCTAAATTATTTGGTGTCAAAACTTCAAACAATACTAACTAGAAATATTGATAAATTACTAAAAACATTCCTTAAAAATAAGCAAAACGGTGGCTCACAAGTACTGATGTTGCTGCTGACACTTAAAGCATCCATGGTCACAATCAAAACATAGCTCAACTACTTAAGCAATGGAATGGGAATTTAAGCATCGGTAGTGGGGTACTCAAAGACAACATCTTTCCCAGAAAGCTTCCTGTAAACTCCGGAGAAAGTCTCTAGCTTGTATTCAGTGTTGTTCCTTTCCTTAGGATCCAAGAAGATCTGCAAATAAGTACAAAAGACAGAACCATGTCAGGATGCACAGATTTGAAACTAGGTGCTTTCATGGTTAAGTTTTAACAATTTGCAAACCCTGCATCACTACTCTTGTTACCTAACATAGAGAGCTACAAGCTTTCAGAAAAAACTTGTGATTCCTCTCTAGCCTAGCATAAAAGAAAAGTACATTATATTCAAGTGACATTAGAAGTTGTTACCTTGATAATTTTGGATCCATCTAGCCTGTACTTGATGCGCTTTCCAACAATCTCAGCAGGGTATACAACATCCTCAAGCATGGCATCGTGCACAGCAGTAAGAGTACGGCTGCGAGGACGTTGTACTGCAGCACCCTTCTTTGGGGGTCTCACTATTCTTCGGGTGGCAATCATGATCACATCCTACAAAAAATAGTAATACAGAATCAGATGAGTTAAAGAGTGATTTCAAAACTGCAAACTGCCACAGAAAACAGCGACGAATTTATTAACATAAATGAAAATAATGCGAGCTGGCAGTGTATAAGAAATAAGACATTGATGGAGAGATAATCCTTAAGAAAACAGTAGATCCATATTCGAAAAACTCAGACATTTATTCTAAGCAAACATATCCAATAAGGCAGACACAAGTAGAGAATATTCAAGTTCATACTGTACAAAACATTTCCAAGGATGTAGCTAAACTAAGATAGGATACCTAATCCTAAAGATGATACTAGTGGAGTATTCAAGTTCATACATACACAACATTTCTAAGAAAGTAGCTAGACTAAGATAGTGTAATATATGCTAAAGGAGGTTAGTATATTTATATAATTGAATATGATACTAATCAGTACATATACCTTGCCACTGAACTTCTTCTCAAGCTCTCTTACAAGCCTCACATGAATCTTTCGGAAACCTTTGCGGAGTCTGTAAGGAACATGGATGACAACAGCCTTTCGGTTTCCAGAAACATCAACTTGACTGCAAATGGACATTAAGGTTAAGAAAATCAATACCAATGAAGTCTAGTAACCAGGGTAAACTCAGAGAGTGTTTGTTTCCTTACACTGCTGAGTTAATGTAAAGGTCCTTCAAATCACTTTTGAGTTCATTGTTTGTGTTTTCCAAGTCAAAGAATGACTGCAAAAGAAAGAGGGATCAGCTTAAATCGTTCAAGAAACTCCAGGCTAAGAAATTCCATTATGAGCTGATGAAGAACAGATACCAACCTGAGCAACTGTCTCCTCAAACTCGGTGGGCTCAGCACCCTTATCTTTTGAGATTTTCCTCCTAGCGGTAAACATCTTGATTGATCTGGATACAGCAATTTAACATTAGAAAACCTAAACTCACAAACAAATGAAAAATAGATATACTTCTGATAATTTTACCAAACAGATTGTAAGCATATTCTGCTATCATGCATTTTTAGAAATGGAAATATTAATCCAATCATACAGTATATAGCCATACAACATTCCATACTTGCAACGAAACATGTTCTACATCAACAACAACGAAGCATGTTCAACAAAGACACGAACTGTCATATTAATACTTATTATATGCTGAAGGTTCAATACAAACACATTGAAATACAAATTACACAGCCACAACATTCATAAACATTGCCATACATCTATTAGTTACTTGCAGGTAACCCTAAATCTTAAAATTCTTCTAATTCCACATGTTATAGTGAATCCACATAGAGCTGTACAAAGGGGGGAAAATGATATAACCCTATTCTCAAACACAGGATACAACAGAAAGGACCTTGAATGTATCTTAAAAACCACATCTGAGACTGCAAATTCTGAATACAACCATGAACCTTATATATCATCTAGATTACATCTCAACCCAAACAGTAAACTGATTTGCTCAACAGCTCAAACAGCAGAAACAACCGAGTACTGCTAGGTCGGATCCATTGATAAACTATAAAATGACGAATGCTCGTAACTAAAAACCCTAAAATCCAGAACTGAGTAACCACTACAACACATAAAATCATTTACAAACAAAACCCTAACTAAGATAAACGACTTCTGAGAAAATCAGATACTGTTAATGAATCTAAGAACTGTGATTTAGAAAGAGGTAAAGAGATGAAGAGAGACTTACGAGAATATGTGGTGCGAGCGAAGAGCGAAGATCGAAGATCAATCCGCTCTGCGATTTACTGGAGGCTTTTGTTTTTGAAGGAAAAAAACTCAAAGAAGTGATAGAGGCTGCTGAAATTAGGGTTTAATAGTAGCTAACCCTAACTAGGTGTGGTTCAGATTTAACAAAAATCTTCTGTGAATCTCAACCGTTTATTGCTTGGCGGGGGGGTGTTTGGGTACTGGGCTTTACCCGTTTCTGTTTAGAAAGGAGTGATAGTGTTTCAAGATTTCCAGCTTTTACATTTTGTCTAGGCCCAGTAATTAGTCATTACCCCCTGGCGGTGAGCAGCGGATGGGTGGTTGCTGATTTGGTGTCGCATGCATCCAGTCCATCTAAATGGAGAATGGATTTCCATCCACGTCCAGTTCACTATCCAGCGGATTTTCCCTTTTCAGATTAACAGACTGGACGCATATGGCTTGACAAATTTTAGAAAGTTAATATGTAGTAGTCAAAATCTTGGATTTTCTGTCAAAATTTGGATTCTCTGTCATTTTACTCCTCTATATATCGGATAGACGGGCATTAGCAAAAATAAACATCCACCACCAACACAAGAAGGGATGGAGAGACAAACATGGGTTTTGGATGGGAAGAAGAGTTAATAATAGAAAGTGCAGATGATTTTGCATCACCAATTATTCACGGTAAGGTGATAATAACCTAGCACTGTAGTGTCACACTTGTGCTCCCTAACATTTGCTTGATATAAACTGTTCCCTTCATATCTTCTTCACACTCCGGTTCAAACATAATTTCTCAGATAATCAGCGAAAGCTTTCCTCAAATCAATTTTATCATCAAGTTGAATTCAAATTTAAAACTCCATTAATTTTCTTAGCTATCAATGTTCTAAGGAAATGTGATGTATATATATCTAGGTCAAAGAACGGTTGGGATCGACCGGAATTATGGACGACAAAGATTATACCTCAGCCCCCATAAAACTTCGCCCAACTAATATTTAATTAACCCTGACTCTGCCGACTCCATCTAACCCTTCGGCCTTAGCTTACCATAAAAATATACGATTGATAATTGATCAGGGGGTCATATGTATTTATTAAAAAACAGAAAAAGACCATATGGTATAAAAAAATTAATATTACTTCTTAACCGCTAACTCACTAACTACGTATTCCGAATAAAAACAAATTCCTATATCCAGACTAACCATTAAGGTTTACTTGCTTGAGGTTTGGTTATTAGACGAAATATTACTTTTCCCTCACATCATCTTCTTCCTTGAAACTGAATCTAGGGTTACCCGAGTTGGACATGGGAAATTTACCTTAAGAAGTTCTAATACTGAAAATTACCCCAAGAAGTTATAATACTGAAAAGTTTGAGGATACCGTGGAGAAGAAATACTTTGTTGTTAATTGTCAGGTAAAACTTCAAAAGCTTCAATGGGACATAAATTATCCCGCATCTCACTGTAACAAGCTACAAATTCTTAAGATGGCGTGACAGTTAATGGAAAGCTTCTTCTGCTCATTTTCCTAACTTGTTATCTAAGTCTATATTTTTACCAATGATTTAAATAATAGTCCTTATCCAATCATGTTTGAAGAACATACATTGTTCATCTTCTGTAATAGCCGGAGTTTTTCTCAAGCTAATGTTGCTCAGTTGTCCCATGACTGTTCAAACCCGAATATAAGTTCTTTGAAAAAAATCATATTACAATATTTAGTGTATTACACCCTTGCCTTTGAATCAATAAATATCTGTACGAGCCTTGTAAAGTATATACATCCACTTAGAGTACAGATTGAATACAATGTTTACTCTCCATCATTAACTCGGAAAAACTTTCTTTTCATAACACTTATCGGCATCACCTAAGATTTCATTACACTTATCGACTGTTGGAAAATTGACACTAAAACAGGGTGAAGAAAAGAATGTTGTCTCTGGGTTCAAGGCTCTAATAATAGATTATTTTCGACAATTATTCGACCCTTCCCAATTAGATTGGCGAGTACAAATAGGTCAATGAATATTGCCGTCAGGATACTTGAAGCCCTACAACAGTGTTGGATTCAAAGCTTGTACAACCTTGACCCAACCAAAAACACACAGGTTTTGTTTCTGATGATGCTTGTTAGAGAGAAAACAGAGAGAGTTTTTTGATGTTTTTAAATGGAAAACAAGGACGTTATAAATAGAGAGTTTAACATCAGTTGAAGATGACTCTTCATCTCCAACAGGCATCTTTTCAGAGCCTATTGGGAAAACGATGTTTCTGTTCAGTTTTCTAATTGTCATTAGAAACCCTAAAACAGGTCGATCACCGAACTCTGCTGAAGCGCCTACAAATTAAGGGTTTGTTGAAAATATCCAACATCGGCATCACCTAAGATTGATTTTTTATATTCCATGTGTACGATGGGTTTTTATCTCAACATTGGCAGGATGTTTTGTCATGGAAAGCACCCATGGGATGTAGTTCTCGCCATCGGCTAACCCCACACTTACCAAATAAATATAATCATAAGCTAACAATCAACGAATGATGGGACAGTTCCCTAATCCGAGTCTTAGTTGCCAGTAAATCAAAATCGTGGACATGCTTCAACTGTAATTATAAGTTTAAAGTTTTAAACCTTGATAGCCCAAAATCTGCTATGATTGTGAACCAAATAAATATTGCATTGATCACAAGAAATACATTCATTAATCTGATAGAACGTAGGCTATCACCATCCTTGGTTTCCATGAAGTATATCCAAAAAATGTTTTTTTCTCTCTACACAGTGCCTCTGCATTTTATTCTCTGCTAACGGTATTTGCTAGATATAATGTTCAGTATACTACCTCAGGTAGTATACAGATAATGGTGTTGTTGTAAGATTTTTAGTAAAATTTCAAGATGCATTATGTGCAACACATCTTTATCGAAAAGATTGGATATGCGTCGACCTTTTTACGAGCAACGCATGAGTTCTGGGTTGCAGTTACAATGACTCCTAGACAATGACTCGGTTTATGAAAATAAAAATCCCCCGACCAATATATTTTTTGTGAGATAAAAGTTAACCCACTGATTACTAATGATCCTAATGCAGCGCTGATCTTGGTTAAGGTAGATGGTCCTACTTGATTGTTGTAGATATGTGCCCAATTTTTTGTATGGATTTAGTCTGAGGGGCCTTTTCTACATGAGGAAACGATCCAATTAATTCTCGGCTATCACCTTAACCTTACTACGTCAGGGATGTTGTAGGCCTCGACTAACTCTAAAAGCCAGCTAACCACAAAAAAGTTGATCTCCGATATTGGTTTACCTTGATGTTTTTGGTTCACCTGAGTAATGCAATTCATTAGTAATATTGTGCATATTATTGTCGACCAAACTTTTCTTTCTTGATAAAATATAATGACCCTGAATTAATGTTGAATGAACTTGCTATCCAAAATAATAAAACCAATACGGAAAAGTAAAAGGTTGAGTTACGGCCCCGGCCCCGGTGATACCTAGTAATATCAGAAAATACACAAATTTTTGAAAATTTTATGTTTACTAAGTTAATACCAAATTTTTATAACTTTATGTTTTTCATTAATGAGAATGGAACAAGCATAAATAATTCAGTGACAACAACAACAATAGACGGTACTTATCATCGGTTCAAGCAGTAGAAGATTACTTCTACAAGATCAGAGATTAAAAGATTAAGTCATGAGCGTAGTTGCTAAAAATCTAACAATCACACTCAATTAGAGACAAACTGACTACTAAGTTAAAACAAAAGTAAAGAGATATAAAAGAAGGAACTTGCGTTTCATTGATAAAATATTCAAAGTTGGGCCCTTTAGCTTTGAGGCTAAGATTACATATATATATGCTTGAGGGAGCACCTCTTTAATGATCCGGCACTCCTTAAGGGAGTAAACTTGCTACGTTACACTATTTTTAGAGTATTCCTAAACGTGGACTTGGGCTTGACACCTATAACAACACTATATTTTGAGCTTATAAGGACATATGGAATATGATATTTACATTATGCAAAAGAAAAAAAAAAAGATCATTAAAGGAAATAATTATCTTCAGCGGGTTCTTCGACGGAATGTCTTGTGTTTTCATGGACCTGGTGCACATTGGTATCGGTGCATTCAGTTGCTGTCTTTGGAAGGTCGGTGAATATTTGTGTCTTGTGGATCATTGTATGATGTTTTTATTTGCGGAGCGTCAAATGGTGTTGAAGCATTGTGTTCAGATGTTAAAGGTTAGAGGTGTCTGATAACGTATGGGTACTATATTAGAGTATCGCTCGGCCGTACTCGCAAATCTTTGTATCTCAAGCTTGTTGTCAATGTTAGATGTACAAAACCATATCTTGATTTCTAGTTACTAAAGTCAAGTCTCGGACTAGGAACAAAGTATGGTAGTTGAGTATCAGGCATGACCGAATAACCCTCGAAGATTGAAGACTGAAGAATAAACGAAGACATTTACGAGAACTTCATCATAAAAAAGGTATGTGAAGACTGATTGATCCTATTTACTCATGGCATTTACCATTTTATCTTATGAGACTATGTCATATGATTTTAGTATATCTAATATTACAAAAAAGAAATTTCGAGTTTAAGCTTGTCTTGGTTAAAATCTCGAAATATGATTTAATCAATGGATGTTCAAAGACCCTTAACAATCTTAGTTAAAATTTATTATTCGCAAATTATTTTTGTTTCAAGTTGATCATTTGGAAATTGCCCAAGCAACAACATAAACTATTTATCGCTATTGGAAATGTTTCAAATTAATTATGAGAGACTTAAAAGTACTTTGCGTAAGGTACACATACTTGTATGTAAAACCTAAGCCAATCTGAATTCTACAGAAAGTAAAACTTTGCACACTCGGTTTGCGAACCCTTTAAATCTGAGTGACGGAATGGGGGTACGTTTGCAAACCTCTTGAATCTGACTTCGTGAATTTCCAAGGCTAGCAAACCCGGTTTGCAAACTCTTAGGACCTGACTTCGCGAACAGCGAGTGGTCTGCAAACACGGCTTGCAAGCCTATACAGTTCTAGTATTAGCAGAAGTACAAGAACTATTCTATTACGACTGTTGAAAAGGAGAGGGTACAAAGTACACCGCCAACTTTTTCGTTCATCAACCTTTAAGGAAAAAAATCAATACAATTTCAAGTAGACCAGCTTAATGATCCTTGATTATATGTATATGGAGTTTATATCTATATCTCTTCTCAATCAGTATAGTATAAAACAAAGGAGTCCGTGAACCTGATTGTTAAGAAGAGTACTTAGACAATCCCAACAATCAATATCCAAGATCAATTTAGTCGTATCCAAATAATCCAATCGGAATCTTGCCAAGTAATAAACTTGTTATCTATCTTTTAAGATACGAATTCTACAAGAAACAAGTCTCGTAATCGATCACAATTAGATGAACGTATCTACTAACATTGAACATGTACTACTTGCGTAATATAATTATAAAGATAAATAATATAATGCGGACAAGGAAAACACAGGAAACCAGAAGTTTTGTTAATGAGGAAACCACAACTGCAGAAAAACCTCAGGACCTCGTCCAGATTTGAACATTAAACTGTATTAAGCCGCTACAGATACTAGCCTATTATCAGACTTCAGACTGGAATGTAGTTGAGACCGAATCCACCCTCCAAGCGATTCAGTTATAGTCGCGCTCCTTATGTCTCTTGAACCTCACAACGGTTTACGTAATTGATTTCCTTAGCTAACGTCCTTTGTAGCCTAAGAGTTGCTTCAACCTAAGTGAAGAATTTTTATACCCATCTGCTTCTAACATATAAGCATATTTGCCTTCCTTTTATATCAAAGATCAAGGCTTGGAAATCTGTTTGCAATAGACAAAGCTAGCAGACCTCACAATCTGGAACACTTACACTCACTTAGATGAGAATCATGAATCTTTTACCACCTCTCAAGAAAAATCTTCAACTTATCAATTCAAAATAGTTTTCATATATCTATTTTGAGGAATCATAAAGTCTAAGAAGAAGAAAACTTTGCGATTTCTATCTATCTTGACTGAAAGGGATTATGAGAACCTCGATAACAAAAGCAAGATCAGATACACGAACTATCAAGGTAAAGATAATCATACCTAGCTTCACGAATCCTCAAAGCGAAGTCTTTCAGACGTAGACTTAATTATGTTTCTTGGAGAAAACCTAAGTCAATAGAGGATGACTCTAGCTATCAACTAGGACACAAAGTGTTATGGATTGAATTTCCCAGTTAAAATAGCATCTCTACTTATAGTTTTTCAATACTGAGGGTTGTTTAGAATTCAAGCTAAGATAACTCGAGAATCAAGCAAATACTTTCTTTGTTTAGATCTAATTAGGGTTTCAAGTAAGCATGTGACAATTGGTCTTAAAAATACAATACAAGATTATACACAGTGGTTTGGTTATGGAACCATATATAATGATCGTTCTATTTTGGCTAATATGCCTTTCGAACTATAAAAAAATTGATGTTAGTTCATACACCTAAGACTTTAATCATGATGCACACACGTAAGTGCTTTAGTGATCAATGAGGTCTTAAAAGTGTTTAAGAGATTCATAGCAATTCTAAACATTTTTTTTAAAATAAGTCTTTGAATATCTGCTATATTTTATTGGGACCGTTGGTGAAACGGTTCGTGAACAGTAAGGATAAAGTTCACGAGTCGGGGAGCTACTGTTCGTGAACCGGGTTCGCCAACCCTACGTGGCTCGACAATTCAGATGGTTGTGGTTCGTGAACCAGGTTCGCCAACTGCTAGCCTTTTCTACCAACATTAAAAATTCAGTTCACCATGGTTCGTGAATTGTCCCAACTGAACTTAAGATTTGCGAACTGGTTCTCCAACCTTCATTGTAATTCTGAGACTCAGATATATATGGTTTTCGAACTGGTTCGCCATCCTACCCTGAGCAGAAATATCATAAGTTATGAATTTCTCTCTTATGATGTTTGAAACTTTCCCAAATGATAAACTCAATTATATCGGCAATTTTTAATTGATCCACAAATTAATTCTCGAACAATAAATTATTTCAAACTAATTTTGTTAAGGACCTTTGAACATACATGCTTGAATCATATTTCAAGATTTTTAACAAGACAAGCTTGACTCGAAATTTCTTGTTTGTAAATCTACTATAAGTCATATGACATAGTCTCAAATGATAGAATGGCAAGATAATGAGTAAAATAGAAGGGTTCCGTCTTCACATACCTGATAAAAGAAGTTCTACAAATGTCTTCGTCGATCTTCAGGCTTTGAGGGTGATGTCTGATACTCAACTACCAAATTCTAACCTAGTCCGAGATTTGAATTTATTAGACTAGAAATCAAGAAATGGTTTGGATCAACTAACATTGAAAACAAGCTTGAGATAGCAAAACTTGTGGGTTCAACCGAGCATTGCTTTAACAACTGTGTTAGCTTTTGCTAAAACTCTCATAGACACTTCTAAGACAACTTTATTCACAAAATCACTTTGGACTCGTGGATTATTGTTTAGTCTTGAGTGTTATTAAACACCGTCAAGTGCTTGTAAGTTCAAAGACATACTTGCCTCTTTGAACCAATATTGCGCACGGTTCTAGCACCCTAGAACATAATGTATATTCTTTTGTGTAATTTGAATGCGGACTTTTCACATGCTTACATGAATTCATATTAAAAATTTAATCTAAATTGAGAAAGCATTTGGTTGGATATCAAGTTATCTTAGCTTGAGTTCAAAGATACCTAGAGAGCCTTGAAAATCTATAAATAGGGATTCGTGAAGCCAGGTCAGACTATCTTTTTACCTGATAGTTCTTGTATCTGGATCTTATTCTACTGGTTATTGAAGTTCACGAACTTTAGCTCAAGAACAATATCGATTGAAATCACAAATTTCTCTTTGTCTCAGATGACTTTATGATTCCTCAAGATAGATATCTTAACTTTTATTTGATTTGTTTGGATAATTCTTGAGAGGAGGTTAGTAATTTAGGTTTCTCAGTTAACTGCGTATAAGTGTTCCAGATTTGTGAGTTTTATTGGACTTTGTCTACTGCAAAAAAAATTCCAAACCTAAATTGAAACATACCAAAAGCGAAATCAAATAGGCTTGTCTGTTAGAGGCATATAGATATCAAAAGTCTTCATTGCGGTAGAAGCAACTCTTAGGGTATAAAAGATGTCAGCTAAGGGAATCAAGTGCGTAGAATTTTGCAAGGTTCAAGGTTCAAGGGACGTAAGGAACACGACTGCAGCTGAATTGGTTAGCGGGTTAATCGGTCTCAACTACATTCCAGTATGAAGTCTGATGGTAGGCTAGTGTTTATAGCGTTTCAATACAGTGTGGTGTTCAAAGCTGAACGAGGTCCCGGGGTTTTTCTGTAGGTGACGTTTTCCTCGTTAACAAAATTTCTGGTGTCTTGTGTTTTTCATTTTCTGCATTATATTGTTTATCTTTATAATAAGAATTTCAAAAGTAGTACCTAATCAATCTAGATAAGGACTACACCATATGGCCTGATTTGAGACATACTGATTTTTGGGTTCGAGACACATATACATGTCTTTAGTGCTTCCACTCATATAAGAGTCTCAAATTAAAAATATGAGTTGCTTTAATTCTGATTTTTTAACTACTCTTACAAATGTCTTAATTTTTCTACAAGTGTCTTAAAAATTTATAACTTTACAAGACCTTCTAATAACTTAATTTATATATAAATTAATTTATCATTTCTTTTTTTCATTTTCATTTTATTTTATTTCCCTCAAAAACCCCAAAATTCCCTCTCTTTCCAATTTTCTAATCTCTCTCACATTTACTTCCCTCTCAAATTTCCCCCTTATCTATGTCTCACACCGAATCATTTTGAAATTGAATTCATGTGATTACATTAGTTCCCACAATTTTATTTTCGGTTCCCCCAATTATTTTGGGTTGTTTTAAATTTAGACAAAAAAACCAATGTTGGAGATTTTTCTATTTTGATAAAAATCGATTCTTCACATCTCTTTTCTCTCTCCCTTTCTTTTATTTCCTTTTATTTTCTCTCTTTCTTTCTTATCTCTTTCTCCTATTTCCTTTTCTCTTCAGCTCAAAACAACAGAGAGGAATCAGATAAATCGAGAGAAACCAGAGACCAAACCCAAACCAGAGATCAAACCAAATGTATTAAGCTGATTTGTGATTTTGTAAACCTAAAAAGTGGTATAAAAACCCTAATTCACAGCATCGAGAGAAACCAAATTATTTTTTTATTTTAGCATGAAACCCTCATAAGAAGACTCAATTGAAAAAGTAAAAACCCTAGAAGATCTCTAACCTCAGGCAAGACATACCCAAATCGAAATTATTTTGGTTTGTAAACCCTAGAAAATTGATTTCTATTTTTTGTGTTTGAAACTCGCAGAAGAAGATTGAAGTGAAATTTTCAGAAGGTTCAACTACAAATCCTTGAAGATTCAGGTACAAACTTCAACCCTTGTACTTGGTTGTTTTTCTCTCTATATTTTGGAAGTTTTGTTTATTTTTTTAGTTGATTCATGGTTGTTAACATGTTTTGAAATTTAATAAAGGTTATGAGTATGGTAGAGGTCTTAGCTTAATCAATATCTTATGAGCTTATGAGTTTGTCTTTTTGGTTGGTTTTTGATTTATGTTCATATGACTTTGTTTAGTAAGGAAGTATGAAAATACAATCATTTGAAGTTATTGGTTCGATATCATGTAGCGATCTATAGATTCAAACTGTATGATTTGTAGCTATTATAATATCTCAAACATAATCAGTCAAGCATATGGTTTTGTCTTATCTTTGAAGTGTTTAATTATCTTATTTTGATGCAAGCTTTGAAGATTTTGATTCTGGTGTGTTAGTTATGAGTTTCAATTGAATATCATTGTTTTCTCAGTGGAGATTTGAGTCTTAAAATATGTTTGGAAACTGTCAACTGGTGTTTCTGATTTAGCTGTCCATGGAAGGTGCATGTTTAGCGTATGTTTAGTTGGTAAAAAAAATGCTTGGTTTGCAGTTACATCGTGCATTTGTGCCAAACCTGGTTTATATATGTTTACATACATATGTGTATATATCCAATAAACGCAGAAGTATTGTATTGGGTGTGTGGGTACCCTTCTTGCATCTGCCTCTTGCTTTTAAGTGTCAAGTAATATTACCTAGTTGTTCACACGGATGTATGAATAATGGAAGAGAATAACGCAAGATACTAACACAAATATTTGTTCTAGTCAACTGTTAATTTATAACAATTGCATTTATTTCTTTCTGAGGTGGTGCATGGAGACGAAGACAGGAAATCAGAGGATACTATGAAAAAGAAAAGGGAAAGTCTTTACACATTGATTGCTATCTTTGAGAGTATCAAATGCTCAGAAGATCTACTTTATGTAAATAAGTCAATTGTAAGTCCATGTATCTATTACATCAGATTCTTCATATGTTGGTTATCAGTGGTTCCTAACTTTGGTGGTCTTATCATAGCTGAAGCTATTTTTGTGACTTGATCGTCGCGATTCGCAGAATTCGCTTACAATATGTGACTTTGGAATGTTAACTATCAAACGCCTGTCTCTAAAGCAGGATGCACTGCAATCCAAAAAATTAGTTCCCTTACCTGCAGAACTGTACAACCCATGTTAGAAGAAGCTGGAGGCTCAATATCTGGTAAGATCTTTATACCTTGTTGTGGTGTCCCTTGACCGTGGAGTTCATAAAAGCCTTGGAGTTCATATATTGAAGGTATGGAATATGAACTTGATATTACCTTCATTAGGACATTAGACCCATGTGTTATCGTATTTTAATGTGTAACTTCTATCGTATTTTTTCGTGTAAACATATACACTATGGTCTTGTGCAAGGTCTAACTTGGGTGACTGCTGTACTGCTTATGAAATTCATTTTGTTGTCTAAGTCATCGTTTGCTTTCGATGTATGTATGGTTATATCTTCAATTGCTGTAAGATTATTCGATGTTGTTAAGTGTTGGCTTTAAGTTTGAAACCATTGTAATTTAAATTGATTTTTCAATTTGGTGTTAATGAGAATTTGGCTACTTACAACAGATACTTATGAGATTGCAGAGATACAGAAACTAGAATGAAAGGAGATGAACTCATTCGTTCACGCTGGACTCAAAATTCTTGAAAATGAAGATGGTGAAGTTTTACGGGTAAAGTGCTACTCAACTGTGTGGAGGTTTCTTTAAGTTTTCATGTTGTGCAAGTCCTTAGGGAATTATCAATTGTGCAGGTGCTTAGAGTTGTAGCATTCATGGGAAAATACTTGAGATTCCAAAGTATTCTTACATCCAGAAAGGTAAAATTTGAAAAACCTCCATGTTTTTGTCTATCTGAGCTTGTTTAATTTTCAAAGTATTGATGTATATACATTTGTTTGTTTTTGTGTGAATGAAGAATCGACTCTACAATTTGTTTTGAGGCAACATGGTGGGATAATTGAACCATCTTATTTGATGGCTTTAGAAAGGAAGTAGAACCAGGACAAGATGATCTCACGCAAGTAAGTTGAATCTTTCACACTCGCACCCCTGTAAATTAATTGATAATCATGTGATAGGTAGACCATATGTAACAGAGGCGTGAAATAGTCATCTGATAATTTGAATTGATTGATATAAGTTCAAATAGTAGGTATAACATTATAAGACTTATGTTTTCCTTTTGTAAATTTTTGCATTGACCTTGCTCAAAGCAATGTGTGGCATCTGAGAATTATGTGGTGCTTTTACAATTCAGAAATTTAACTTAACAATTCAGACTTTTGTTTTCCTTCTATAAATTTTTGCATTGAACTTGCTCAAAGCAATGTGCTACATCTGAGAATTATGTGGTGCTGTTACAATTCAGAAATTTAACTTAACTATTCAAAATTTGTTTTACTTTTGTAAATTTTTGCATTAAACTTGCTCAAAGCAATGTGCTGCATTGATGTGTATGTCTCGGAGTGATATTATCTTGAAATTCCGATTGCTGTGGTTTTGTTGCAGATGATATGCACGTCTTCGTCCTCGTGCTGTAACTGCAAGAGAAGAAGTGTGGACACAACAGATGGGTATTGCTTTTTATACTTTTTCAATAAATTTTTCCATTTATTTCCATTTGTGGTTTGTAGGGTTTTTGATATTCTTTATGATATTGCTCAAGTTAACTCGTGTGTTCATTTGCTTGTTTGAACATCAGTTGTGGCCAAAGAAAAAGATCAAGTAGATGCAATCCTGAATTTTGGTGGGTGAAGAGCCAGAGAATTTGTAACTTAGTTGGAACTTTTACTTCCAAACAATTAAAATTGTGTGTTTTACTCAAAATATCGTACTTGAAATTTGTGTAACAGGTCTAATTTCAGTCATTGTTACTGTTCTTATGGAACTATCGGAACAAGATGCTCCAGTTAAGGTATGTCTCTTCCTTATGTCTGGGAATTGTTTCCATATGATCTTGTGTTGTTTTTGTATCGTTTCTTTGGTTAAACTGACTCTTAGAGATGTTTCGTTTACCCCAGGTGGCATTATAAGGAAATCAAGAAGACAGTTGGATAAGCATAATAGGATTTTAGTGAACAAGTTGTAGGTGATTCGTTTCGTACTTAATTTCCTATAGTAAATGTGGATGAAGTCCCATGATATTGATTGAACAAGTTTATAGGAATTACCATGATATTGATTCAACAAATATGCTCAACTGGAAGTAACTATTTTTTGTTATAATTTTGGTAAGTGTCTCGTTACCACTTACCATTAAGCAAACCATCCACATATAACTAATCCATTCGATGCGCTTCAACCACTGAAATTGGAAATATTTGAATATGAATCTGGATTTTAACATACCTATTTCACATCATTGGGGTATTGTTTTCCTGTATGTTTCCACAATTGTTAATCCACTTCTAAAACTGAAAACTACCTTTGACCTTTTTACTTTACATATAGCACCAGGTACCTAACATTTTTCATTATTTCTGTTGTCTCTCTTTGCAGACTGACTTGACAAATCTTCAGAAAAAGAAAAGGGAAGATTTATGTTAGGTGGTGCTTGACTAAAGAAAAGTGAAAAGATCGGAACAAGATGCTCTAGTAAAGGTATATGTCTAGAAATTGTGCCCGTTTGATCTTGTCCTATTTTTGTTCTGGTCCTTCGGTATGTAAACTGACTCCTAGAGATGTTCCATTTACATCAGGTGCCATTATAAGGAAATCAAGAAGACAGTTGGATAAGCATAATACGATTTGAGTGAACAAGTTGTAGGTAATTTCTTATTTCTTAAAGTCTTGAAGAAAATGTATCCACTGCCTATGCACGATGAAGTCCGGTAACATTGATTGAACAAGAACCCAAAATATACTCAATTTTGATCCCTGTAGAGACAGACTTGTTGTCCATAGTTTATTTTGTTAAAATTCAGTCATCTTACATCTGTAATTGTATTGATTGAGTGTAAGGATGGATCCATATGTGATGCTGTAATTCCATTTGTGATAATAAAATTGATTGAATAATGGTTTCATATATGATTGGGAATGGAGTGGCTAGATACCTGAATTCTGGTGAAGGAAATCAAAAGTGCAGGTGCAGGAAATTTGGAAATAAGATTTTTTATTTTTTAAATCTGATTTTTATTTGAGACGCATATAAGAGTAACTTAATTATTTTTGGCGTCGCTTTAAATGGGAAGAAAAATAAATTTGGTTCACTTACTAAACCGTCGGTAAACATTTATGAGACACATACAAACGTCTCAAAATAAATTAAGAGACGTTTATAAGTGTCTTTAAATACGTCTCAAAACATTCCCTACGCAAAAATTGAGACACTTGTATGTGTCTCAAAAAATAAAGCCAACACCTATATATGTCTCAAAACCGTTGATTTGGTGTAGTGGGAAAATAAGATTTGTTCTCCTTAAATTCATATCTTGAAACATAGATTGCAAGTTTCATACTTGTTAGAATTCAGATATGAGTAGATTGATCTTGGATATTAATTTTTGAGATCGGCTAAGAACTCTTCTACACAATCATGTACACGGAACTTTGGTCTTTACATATTAATTGTGGAAGAGAAAATGAAAAAAATCCATATATAATCTTCTTCAAGGATCTTTGCTTTGACCAAATTATGATTGTAATAGGTTTTGTTCATACAGGTTGTCGAACAAAAAAGTTGGCCGTGTACTTGGTACCCTTTCCTTTAATATTGTATAAATACGTCTTCGTCTTTTTTGTGATCTTCGTGGTTCTTGTCTGCAACCTTCTTTGATCCTTCTAAAATGGCCGGTAGTTGTGCTGGAATTGTTTCTTTTTCATTCGTGGTTAGAGCTCGTGAGTCTTCTGTCTTTTGGTGTTCTTATGTTATTTCTTGTTTCGTGGTTGTGGTATGTATCATCTTGTTAGAGCATAGCTCGGTTGAACCCACCAGGCGTTGGTATGTCAAGTTTGGTTGTCATATTTTAGTATCAAAACTCATCTAGAGTCTCTTGATTAAGAACTAGAGTCAACTTTGTTTAGGTTAGAATAGAAAGTCTAAGAATGTTGAGACGTACAAGTATTACTTCGAAGACCTGAAGAATGTGAAGAAGTAACGACTACAATGAGGACATCATCCTTCCACTTGAGGTTATTAATATTGACTTGATCTTGTTTCCATTCCTAACATATTTTTCAAGTCGAATTATATTGAAAACATAACATGCGAAGCTGTATATAAATAATACTCTAGTGGTTAGACTTGGTCATATCATTAAGATCAAAGTGTCAAGGAACTTTTTTTTTTTTTTTTTTTTTTTTTGAAGGATAAAGAGCTCGAAGAGACCTAAGATTTATTAAGACTACCTCATTAAATTGATGTTTGAAGAGATACACATAAGTGGAGAAATATACTCCCACCAAATTATTACAGAGTCGCGCATTGCAAGTCGACAAAGTTCATGCGCTAAAACATTGACACATTTAGGAACATAAACAAACTTAACATCCTGAAAGGTATTAGCTGCTACATTTGAAGTATCTCCCTCCACATTGTCCACAATGATCTTTGTTAAGTTCAATCTCCTAGCCAATGCCAAACCAAAAATAACAGCCTTTATCTCTGCCATAAGTGCCGAAGTTGCATCAGCAATAGTTGTACCACAGCCTTCAAACAAACCCAAATGATTTTGTGTGATTTCCCCTGCATCAACTTGATTTGGGATGAATGCTGCATCAATGTTAGTCTTGCAGTAGCCAAATTCCGGAAGATGCCAATACTGATGGATGATATTAGATCGATTATTCCCTGTGTTCCTTGATATTGCAGGATGACAAGAATTAAAATACGTATCTTTTTTCTTAAGCACTAATCCTGCAGAAAGTGAAACATTAGAGAAGACTACACCATTCCTCATCTTCCACAAATTCCATAAAATACATGCACCATAATGAATTTTTTATATTTCTTGATCTCCAATCCATTTCAAGATAATAGTTTTAGGATTATTTACTTCCATTTGCAACCAAAACTCCAATGCAGAATACATGAATACTGTATTAGCCCAAGGACAATTGAAGAACAGATTTTCAATTGTTTCTTCATGGACATCTTGTTTACACAGCGTACAAATAGATTCAATATGAGTATTGAATCTTTTGATGTTATGCCTAACCGGTAAACCATTATGGAGTAGTTTCCATATAAACAGTATAATCTTGGGCGAAATGAAAGTAGAAGACCAAAACTTTCTCCATAGAACTTCATTAAGAGAAGAAAAAGACAAAATATTTTCTGCAAGTATCTTGTAACAAGATTTTCTTGAATATTTTCCATTAACTGATTGGGTCCAGATATTGGAATTATTTTCATCTTCACCATAAATATGAATACCCAGAATCACGCTTAACTGATCTTGAGAGAATAAATCTTGGAGAAGATTATCATTCCATGAATAACTATCTTCTAAAAATAGATCAGTAATTACGTGAATATTTCCATGCATAATATCCGGATAAGGTAACGGATGATACAGTTGATTGGGGATCCTCGAATCCTTCCAAGAATTGATGATGCTACCATTTGAGATTTTCCAGAAGAGCGTATTTTTCAGAATCACCCTAACCTCCATCAGAATATTCCATATAGATGACCCCTTTTTTATCAGCATTCACATTCCAAAAAGTCTCATCCTTGAGATATTTTGCAGTTAGAATTGTATTCCACATAGCCTCTTTATTCTCAATGAATCTCCATGCCAATTTACAGACTAGAGATTTATTCACCATAAATATGTACCACCACCAACAGATACCTGTAAGGCCATTACAAACCACTCAGAGAGTGTGTAGAAAATAACAACGACAATAATTTACCTTATTTAGTAGAAAATACAAACAAAAGAACCTAATATGCATTGCTGAAGTGCAACTTATTTATTTACATACATTATAAGATAAGCTAATCAACCCAGATCTTAAAAGAAACCAAGATCCGGGCAGAGAAGATGAAGATAACTATTTACTATATGAAGATAACCGTCTGTTTTTAGGATAAGAATGCAGAGCGTTTTCTAGAGAGAGGAGTCAATGTACGGACCGGGGTGGAACCCGTTTTCTCACTTGTCAAGGAACTTATTGAATTACCAAGTATAAACGCTTATCTTTTGGAACTTCGTAAATACGACATCAGCATAATCTTTGTATTTAATAACTTGATTATGTGTAAGACATAAGTATGATTTCATCCTAAGAAACAATGTTTTATAACATTTGTTTAAAGGAAGTACATATATGAACTTGTTTCATAATCGAAAAAATCATGATTGGTTAGGTTCTTTATTGAATATCTTTTGAATGACCAATACAAGATGACAAGGTAGAACCTATCTTAACTTGTTGAGATTTGAGGTATAACCGGTCATAGCCTATACCGTGTAACATGTTGTAATCTGTCACAAGCTACTTTGTGAAGCATGGTGTAACCGATCACAAGCTACATTGGAAAGTTAATTGTAATCGGTCACAAGATACTTTTTGGAAGAAAGGTGTAACCGATCACAAGCTAATTTGGGAAGTTAGTTGTAAGCGGTCACAAGTTACTTTGGGAACCAAGGTGTAACCGATCACAAGCTTACTCGGGAAGTAAGGTGTAACCAATCACAAGCTACCTCTGGGAAGCAAGGTGTAACCAGTCACAACCTAGTTTGGGAAGCATGGTATAACCAATCACAACTTATATTGTGAGTCATGGTAGAACCGATCCCATGGAGTAAAACCGAGTTTCCAATATTCACATATCTCTTTATGTTTTGTGTGAAGCTTGGAATTATGGTTTGCTGAGAAACTTCTAGATGTCGACATTATTTGAACATGTACATAACTCTTATCATTAATTATTAAAAAATATTCCTTGATACTCAAGGTGATCCCATACCGAAAAATTGAAAAATATTTAATTATGATTTTCATAATATATGTTTTAATTACCAGCAATTAAAGCATATCTTATGGAAAATATTATTAGTTAATGTGCTAGACTAATAATAGAAGTTTTCTAAGGGAGTTTTCGGAAATATGGTTTGGTAATTAAATGGAAATAGGGAAACTGAAATTAGGTACTTTAATGAATATCTTGAGAATATTTTCGGTTCTGAAATTTCCTTGTTGTCCAAACAACCTTGGTCTATAAATACTTGAGTTTGCATTTCTTGTAAACTATCCTAAGAGCCAGGCAAACTTCATATTTGTTGTTTCTAGTTGAGCCGTCTATTTGGAGAGGAAAGTACCCTAATTAGGCGAAATCTCTTACGACCGCTCATTTAAAGAATTACGTGGGATCAAGAAGCTCTACGAGTACCATTGGTGGGAAACTAGATAATTTCTTTGTTAATTTAGTTTTCGGTTATTGATTTGATTGACTAACGGTTGTTGAAACTTTGATTGCACCTAGTTTATTTATTCTTGAGAACCTTATCTTCTGATATAAGGCTCACTCAAACTAGATCAAAGTATTGACGAGATCTTTAAAACCATTTTCGGATCTAAAGACATCTTGTGATAATCCATTGTTAACAGACTCTGTTCTGTGTATGATTGATCACAAGAGGATTCAAGTTGTGTTGTGCAGGTAGATTTGAAGACAACAAAGTTTTTCTTATTAGTTTTCGTATCTTGTGAATTGTGTGCACAAACCTTGATCTGCTGGGATCCAACTAGAATCGTGTTTATCTTTGATAGACTTGATTGGCTAGTCTTATGAGATCGGCATCACCTTATAATTACTCTTTGAGTTCTATATTGATTGATTACAAATCTAGGATTTGGTTATTCCGGTAATCAAAGTTTAAATTGATCTAACCAGGAAAAGCAATTTATTAGATTAAACGGAAGAGCCTTCATCAACAACTCAAAATATCTTATTACCAAGATTGAATAAAGTGGTTACCAAACAACTTTATCCTTTACTATTTGGAAGACAATCAAAAGGATTGGTGATTCGCGTGCGTGACTCTAGAAGTCGAAGGCGTAGGGATACTAATGAAACTAAGTAGCTATGGGTAGTCAACTTGGTCTCAACTATACAAAGTTGGTATTAGATTTTGTATAGTGGCTTAATTCTGAGAGTATTCAAAACTGGACTAGGTCCCGGGGTTTTTCTGCATTTGCGGTTTCCTCGTTAACAAAATCTTGCTATGTCATTTACTTTGTTTTCCACATTACAATTGTTATCATAATTAAGTAAATTACACACGGACGTTAATCCGAATTACTTGAAATTGATCCTAATAGTCAATCGGTTATTACCTAACTATTTTCAAGTAAATATCTTGTTGTCGTATTGTTTCGACCTCGTCCATAAACAATCACAAAAGGTATATGACTCAAGTTGCATTGTCTTGACTTTGTCCATAGAGGATCACTTAAAATACCGGACTTATTGATATTTAAAAGATTATGGTGTATTTGGGTACCCTCGTCTTTTCATATCCTTCTATTTTATTTTAAGGGATCATAATATTTTTTTTTATTGTTGTTAGCGATGCTTTTCGGCAGGAAGTTTTGATCGAGTACGCGTCATATTGATGAAGTGTCGAACTCGCAAAAAAAAAAAAAATTCCTTACTTCTCTTTAAACTAAGTAGTAGTATACGGACAAGCAGGTTCGTTCCAAGGGAGAGTTGAGCTTAAGTTGTCAATTCAATTTCTAAATAAGAATAATGCAAGATAATGAACACAAATAAATGCAAATATGAGGATGAGAATGATCAAAGAATCTTTCTCAGTTACGAAACATGAATCTAGTTGACATAGCTATGGTTCTGCAAAGTATCCATTACTAATAACCCCAGAATATTTAGTATGTTCAAATATCTAGCAATCTCATTAATTCACCGGACACAAAAGCGCTCGAATACCAGATTCTACTCATTCGAGCTTCCTAGAAGTACGTTCTCTAGATATAATTCGCTCAAGTGCAATAAGTTCCGTGAGATAGGCTATTCCTAGTGACAAATACTAAAGCTCGACTCATCTCCTAGTGTCATTCAATACATACGAATATTTAACAAAATCCCATCGTCAGTATTCATGTAGCGCTACTTGTATTAAGAATCCCTAGACAATTACGGGTCGAAGAGGTCTTAACTAGCAATAGAATGACCAAGCAACCATTCAATTTGCAACTTAAACGATTCAAGAATAATTCATATAACAATATTGGCACAGTAAAGATTAAGCAATAACAAATAAATCGCAAGAAAACAGGCTTTTTAAATACCAATTTGAGTTCATGTCCGGACGTCGAAATAGTCCCTAATCAAATATGCTTAGCTACTGGAGTTCATAATAAGCATATCAAAATATAATAATAGACACGCAAAACAATTTAGCAAACCAACGCAGCAGCAGACGGAGTGAATGATGTATGGCCTGGTAGTGACGTCGTAAGGAGAGGTGAACCGTGGAGCTGCTATTGCTGCTGGTGTTGGTTGCGACCTCAGACCTATGCAGTGCTCTAGTGGTGGATGTATTGTTGCAGAAGGCCTGATACATGAGCTTGCGATGAAACTGGTGTTGTTTGAGTATGAACTGCAGGCTATATTCAGTTGCTGCTATAATGCTGCAAACATGTGATGTATGATGTTGGTGGTGGTATAGTGGTGGCGGTGCAGATGGCGGCGGACTTGGACATGACCTGGTGCTGATGGTGTGGATGGTATGCAGGTGAAGATGCAAGTGCAGTGGTTGTATGCTGGTGGATATGTAAGTGTTATGAATGTTATGCAGATGGTAGTGGGGATGCAGAACTGGTAGATGGAATGAAGGTTGTTCAGCGAGCAAAAGCTCGCTGAAACTAGGGTCTCGAGCATGTGAAGGGGTATGCGATATGCTCTTTCTGTAGCTTTTTAGGTCTTCTTTTATAACTCGATTCTTCTTGCAGAGTTTTCCACCGACTAAAACCGAATTTTCCTAATCCACACATACACGTCTTTCTGAAAATGCGGGGGTCTAACAACCACACCCAACAATTCGTTTGGCAATATGGGATGACTTACTCCAATATACTTTCTAGAGAATCGACTAGACAATCAGACTCAATCTAGAGAAAAGTATATACAAGAGTTTATATCTCTAACTCTTAATTCAATCTGAAATAAAAAAATAGAAATTTGCGAACCCGGTTGAATATAAGAGAAGTAACTTGAACGGTACCAAAGACCAATGTTCAAGGATCAATCAATTTCAATCAACAACCAAAGGTTGGATTTCCTAATTGATCGATACAACGCACAACCTGTGATATTTCAATTATATAACAAAATATAATGCGGAAAAGAAATAACACAGACACCAGAATTTTGTTAACGAGGAAAACCGCAAATGCATAAAAACCCCGGGACCTAGTCCAGCTTTGAACACCACACTGTATTAAGCCGCTATAGACACTAGCCTACTACCAATGAACTTTAGACTGGACTGTGGTTGAACCCTAATCAATCTCACACTGATTCAAGGTACAGTTGCGTTCCTTACGTCTCTGATCCCAGCAGGATACTACACACTTGATTCCCTTAGCTGATCTCACCCACAACCAAGAGTTGCTACGACCCAAAGTCGAAGACTTGATAAACAAATCTGTCTCACACAGAAAAGTCTATTGGAATAGATAAATCCGTCTCCCACAGAAATACCTATGAGTTTTGTTCCGTATTTTGATAAATCAAGGTGAACAGGAACCAATTGATAAACCGGTCTTATATTCCCAAAGAACAGCCTAGTATTATCAATCACCTCACAATAATCTTAATCGATTAACGAAACAAGATATTGTGGAATCACAAACGATGAGACGAAAGTGTTTGTGATTACTTTTCTATCTTGCGTATCGGAGATATAAATCTCAAGCCAATCTTACGATTGCACTCACACACGATAGAAACAACAAGATCAGATCACACAACTATAGAGAAAATAGTTGGGTCTGGCTTCACAATTCCAATGAAGTCTTTAAGTCGTTAACCTACAGGGTCTCATGAGAAACCTAAGGTTAAAGGAGAATCGACTCTAGCTTATGCAACTAGTAACACACAGAAGTGTGGGGATTAGGTTTCCCAGTTGCTAGAGTTCTCCTTTATATAGTTTTCAAATCAGGGTTTGCAATCTAAATTACCTTGGTAACAAAGCATTCAATATTCACCGTTAGATGAAAAACCTGATTCAACCAAGCTAATATCTTTCAACCGTTAGATCGAACTTAGCTTGTTACACACAAATGAAATGTACCCTCATTTAGGTTTATGTAACCGTACCTAAACGTGTACACCATGTTGGCTCAACAATAGTTAACCGAGGTTAGCCATATGAACACTCCCATATCAACCTTGTTCATCTTAACCATAACTAGTTCAAATGACTCAAATGAAACTAGTTAAAGAGTTGTTCAATTGCTATATTCTCATAAAAGTATACAAAAACACAATTGAAGCAAAATCGGTTTGATTCACTCGAATCAATTCATGAACATTATAGCCACGGTTTGCAAAAATTGCATTCCTTATTATATAAATGTTTAAGTTCATGTACACAACCAATTTTAGAACTTTAACCTTCAAGTATGCAAACGGGTACGCATACTTGAAATACCCGGACCAAGATTGGGTTTCACCAGTACGCAAACGGGTACGCGTACTTCCAATCCCAGCAGAAATATTCGGACATGAACCTTACCCCAGTACGCGAATGGGTGCGCACACTTAGGTTCCCGTATTTTTCAAGCCAACAGGTACGCGTACGGGTACGCATACTATAGTTCCCGGACATGGATTACATATGTGCAAGAGTACACAACGTCATATCCAATAATGGTTAAGTGTTCTAAACTCTTATTTCAATCATTGAAACTTTCTTAGAGGATGACAATAGCCGTTTTCACACACTATTAGCATCAAAGCAATTTTCAAGTTATTGAATTAATCATAACGAAACATTCCAAGTCTACACCAAATGATTGTATCACACAAACCATGTAAGATGTTACTCGGCAATTTTCACATGATCATCTTTTGACTTGCGTCAAGAATATAAGATGAACTTGGTCGAAGCGAAAGCTTGCCAACACATATTCCGAGAAATATGTAAGCGAGTTAAACTTAGCTCGAAATCTCAAATGTGTATAATAGAAAACTATATCGTAACACGACTTATGTCTCAATATAGGAGATAGAGTAGAAATAGACTTTCCAAGTGATAGATGAGTTTCATTCTCCACATACCTTTTGTTGATGAAGATCCACAAGCTCTCCTTAGTAGTTATTCGTCTTCAAATAATGAACGTCGTGAAGTCTAAGGCTCAACTACACAATTTATGTCCTAGTCCGAGACATCTATAAGTAGACTAGAAATCAAGACTTATAGTTTTGATCACTAACATTGATAAACAAGCTTGAGATAGCAACGCATGCGAGTTCGACCGAGCAGTGCTCTAACAATTTCTTTTCATTTGCTTACCTCCAAATCTACTTACCCTTTAAGCCTTACTAGTGCACCTTAGATTCTCAACCCCTAGACCACCCAAATGCTTAGGTTTGCAAATTTTAGACCTAGACACATAACATATTTTTCTCTGTTTTAATGAGAATTATACAAAAAATTCCTCATCAATAACCTAGTTAACTTCATATCCACACTAGCAGGCATATTGGTAAGAGACAAAAAATAAACATGCAAGCTAGATAAGACAACTTTTAAAAAGCACCAACTTTGCATCCTTGTTTACATTTTTTTTTCTTCCAAGTTGCAAGTTTCACTTCAAAAGTAGTAAAAATAAAAAGTATTCTTCTCACCCCATATAAACTTGCATTCATAAAAAATAATAATTTATCATTTGCATATTGTAAATGAAAATCCTAATACCATTCTCCACCACCTAAAAGGTTTTACCTATTTCATATCCCCACTTTTCCTATTTCCTATCCACCTTAATTCCCATCCCAAATTATCCTATGTACCACCCAAATGAAACTTAAATCATCCTAAATACCATCTTTATATATTTTGACTTTTTTTTTACACCCTACATATCTTCTATCCACCCCATCCCTAACAACACAAATTCGGCTACTTTTATTTTTCCGCTACACCACCGCTAACTTCTTCTTCTTCCCTAATCACCATCGCCATAACATAAAACTACATTCAGGATTATTTTTGTCAGTAGTCGTCGACCTCCGGATGAAACAATGACTAATGTTTGTTAAACTGTATAGAAAAGTTTGTGGTCATATCTGCACGACATAGACTGCTCATAAAATCAGATTTTATACTGGACGATTATGAATAGACCTATACTGGACGGCTGGACATATTCCTAAAAATCAGAATTCATACTTGTATAAGATGGGTTTGCAATAAATCGAAGAATTTCATTAGTTTATTGACGCACTAAGATTATTCATTGACACATTAATGAAAAATTGGATACTTTCGTTAGATCAATTAATTTTATATTCGAATAAGAAGAATCAGCAAATTACATTAAACCATTTAATCGACGACAACTAGATTTTCAGACTTTGGCTCTATAATGTTCATCCATTTTCTATTTAATGGTTTACAGATTAATCCACGATTAAAAAAAGAAAACGAAAAAGAAAATGGATATATCATATGATAATTAGATATAAATCTATTCTAGGTTTCCAACTTGATTATTTTTCAATGATTTTGTTTAATGAATATGGAGATTTACGAAGAATACAAACAGAAATGACAATAATCATAATCAAAGTTAATTTGACCTTTTTAGGTGGTAAATAGGAAAAATTAGAATTGAAAATTAGATTCACTTTTAGAAACTGTGAGGATGGGAAATAGGAAAATTGGGGATGCAAAATAAGTAAAATCAACTGAAACCCTTGTTACAATCTTTAAAGTTACTGCTATAAAAAATTACCTAAAATTGAAATATATACAAGAATTTAAAATAATTTCTAATAAATTTTATTAAGGAAGTATCTTAACTGGATTTCCGCTTGCATTCCTACCTTAAAAAACTTCCAAATATATCTACGTTTGCAAAATTTTAAAAATTCCTAATATTTGATAAATTTCGTGTCACTTATATATTGATGTTTAAACCTTAACCATTTCTTGGAAATCCTCTTTGGAAATGCTCTCAAAAAAAGTGAGAGATCAAAAGAATTTAGGTTGAGGATATTATTTTTTTTATTCCCATTACTTTGAATTCAAATTATATTAAGGATTTTTTTTTTCAAGAACAAAGCTAGATAATGGTTGCATATATAAAACAAGAACAACCATCAGAGAAGCTTTAAAGGGCAAATAACAAGCGATCAAGTTAGGTGTTTTCCAACTAGCCCAATAGTTGACCTAAGAGAGAAATGGTGTGATTAGTTCTAGTAATCAAGTAAATACATCAAACCCTCATCTGAATTTTCTAAGATAAATATCTCCAAATTAAACAGAACACATAGATTCGCGATATGCAAATGCAATGCAGTGCCTCATGACTTTTTGATCCGCGCATATCACCGCTTCCAAAGACCATTTTTTGCCATCTGTTTGTCCAAGAGCGAGTTGTCTTCTGTGATATGGCAGCAACCAGATATCGAGCTTCCCAAGTTGATTAAAGCATCCATGTAATCATAAACATTACCACAATCATTAATCATTTGATAATTACAGTCAAGTGCAGTTGGAAATGCATAATCGTTAATATCATGCTCAGCAACACCGTTGCTAGTAGTTTGAGTTTTATAGTGTTCTGATGTATCGCCAAATATTGTTGAGATACTTAATGTTGAATTTAGCACCGATGATGACGTTGCAGAAGTGCATTCTGCAGTATTACTTGTGAAGGCTTGACCACCATTATTGGTCATGCAATTATCCCCCATTATGTCCACTGTTATCCTAGGGGCAAAGCATCCCATTGCGTGATCGGGAAATGGTGCCGGCATGTTATTAGAGTCGAACTTGAGGCGTTGTCTTTCTTGCTTTTGCACTCGTGTTCTCCAGTAGTTTTTTATTTCATTATCTGTTCTTCCTGGTAGATGTTTTGCAATTCTGGACCACCTAAACAATTGCATATAAGTTAATCTTTGTTCGACATTTGAATCAAAATGGATGCGAATGATATTACATGGGGTTAGGGAAGACATTCCAATTTTTTTTTAGTCAATAGAGAATTTCTGAAAAACTCCGAGAGTTTTCTTTATTGGATAAAGACTTTTAAAAGGCTCTACCATTCCATGTTATTGGATTTAGATTTTGAAATAATTCCAGAGAATTTTATGTCAAAATATACTATAAAAAGCTTGAAAAAAATCTCTCAGAAATTTATGATATTTTGAGAGACTTTATTCCTTACTAAATAAACTATTACTAAATCCTTATAAATAAAAGAAAAACCAATGCCTAGTTTATGTTCAACTTGGTTTAATTTGTAGTTGACAGAACTGTTACAATTTCTGCAAGGCTTGCATAAGCTAATATTTTTCATTGTTTTTACACATTTATTTTATAGAATGATTTTTGTATATTAATTGTTCTTTTCTAAATATTTTTTTAACGTGTGTAAAATGAAATTCTTTTATGTATGCTCACCTCTATAAATCACTGTCCTTAAAAATCACAGACACCTCAAAAATCTAGGAACTCACAGAGACTATCCAAAATCTCCTACATCAAAACTCTCTCTATATCCTTACACATCTCAATTGACTAACCCTCTGTTAACTTAACTAGCACGTAGCATGTACATATTGCAAAAGAAATACCTGTTGCCCAGCTTTGATTGTAGTTGAATAATCAAAATCTGCTCTTCAATAGTAAGGTTTCCGCGCTTAACATCTGGTTTTAGATAATTCAA
Source organism: Papaver atlanticum (assembly GCA_023531105.1). Classification (NCBI taxonomy): domain Eukaryota; kingdom Viridiplantae; phylum Streptophyta; class Magnoliopsida; order Ranunculales; family Papaveraceae; genus Papaver; species Papaver atlanticum. The sequence continues at coordinate 1,322,665 of JAJJMB010008785.1, forward strand.
CCATCTTAGTCTACAACTTTTACCAGTTCTCTTTAATCCTATATAAGACATCACCAAAAAGAAATCAGATTAGTATTATCACGTTGGATATTTGGAGACTATGTACATATGTATTTGCATGGAGGATAAATGCCTTCAGTGGGTATATGTGAAGTGTCAGAGATTTTTACCTGAAGATTTTGCTAAATGATTCCAACGACGATCACCATGACAAGAAATATAATGGACAAGAAGTTTGTCTTCATCAAGAGTCCATGGACCTCTTCTCAACTCATCTTCATCATCATGAATTAAAACACCATTTTCATTTTCCTCTTCTTCTTCATCATCATGAAAGTTAACATTGCTCCTAACAACACTAGTGCTAAAATTGGCTGCCATTGAAGCCAAGGACATGCTTGATACGTACCACCGACAAATTATACTGATAATGAAGAATGTTAGGAAATACTACAACTAATGAAAGTCAGGAAAATATGTTGAATCTTCTGAGCAAATCCTACAATTTATAGGCCTTCATGCATATGCAGTCTTCAAGTTCCAACAAGGTTCAAATTAAGCCTTTTTTTACTAGTACTTGCAATTAAACTAATCAAATGCTAATTAATTGTATGTTATTAGTGAGATTATTCAAAGACTAATGTTAAGTACTTAGATGGAGTCAAAAGTGTCACAGTGGAAACTACCTAAGAACTTCCATATTGTGCACCACCACATTTCACCAGGTTGAAACAAAATTGTAATCTAGATTTTTCTGTTTGTCAAAAGATTCTAATTTTGATCAACTTTCCTTGGTCTTTGAGTCTTGAAGCTTGTAGTCTATGATAAAGGAGAACATATCGATACTGTGCAATATCCATCCACTTACCTTGAAACCACATTACATTTCAAAGTCTAGAATCTCTAGATATTCTCTCTTCGGCAGCATGAATAGCAGACTTGGAGAACTTGGCTTCTTTCTAAAAAGTGGGTTGTTTACTACTGCTGTTCTCATGCCAAGGACAGAAAATTTTCTCCCCACACACTGGTCGAGTAGTTTTAATCTAGCAACATCACAATAGAACTAACCATAGTGGGAAATATGAAAAGCATGTAATCTACTCGATTAATTTAGACAAATTTTTCATTTATCAAGTGTTTTTGGAAGTATCACCACAATCAAACACGTAAAATGGCTGGTTATGAATTGTGATGCCGCTAGATCAAAAATGTTGGAGCAGAGCAAACAAAAAAAATCCCGCTTAGGACTACCAAATAACTTTTCATTTTCCCTTAATTAAGAGTTAAGACTATGAGATAATCCTTGATTAGCGAGTTGCTAAGAAAAAAATAACCTTTCCTGATGTAGGGCCATAACCTTTCATGATGTAGGGCTGTCATAGTATTGCCTGTTTCACACGGCAACAATGTAATTCCCTATGCGGTTCCCTTGTTTCTTCACACTGCCATCATAATATAAGGTTTAAGTGGACAAAGAAACCAAGATTACTCCTTTATGCAGATTAATTTGACTGCAATTCAACTGAAATTCTGAAAGCAACCAAGATTTCTCGATATGAATACTGTGTCTTGGAATTACAGGAAATGAAAATCCCAATGAAAGATCAAAGAAACTGTTCCATGGAAATTTTGTTATTTCACATGGCTTTCACATAATGAGATTTGACCAAAGACATTCTGCTGTTTGTAACTTCCTTTTTAAGTTTACAGTTTCCAGGGGAGCTAATAATTTGGTTTTCCGCAGCGTATAAACACTGTCCAACCTTTTCCTAGAAAGCCGAATTCGAGAAAGAATTAGCTCAAAGAAGCTCAACAAGATCCCAGCATTTGAGTTAAAAGGCACAGACTGATTATCATGACCAAAATGTGAAACAAAAAAGTTAATAACTTGGGATTAAAAATGGATCCAAAAGATTACACATTCACTGCCAGACACATTTCAAAACTGATCAAAAGTCTAAAAACACCTACAAACGATCACTTGAAGAAGCAAAGAACTACAAGCTAAATTATTTGTATTACCAAGATTCCAACATTTTTTATGAAGCAACAAAAAGCCTTTTACTAGCAGTAATGATGATTGATCTGTTCACGTAAATCGGTTACTCAACCAGGATAATATAACATGTGCACCTTTATCCCATGTACAATCCAACATCATGTCGTGAGCAATCCCTTCAACACAGACTGGTTCAACACCGTAAAACATGGCTGTTTCACGAAGGCCTTCAGAATCCTACAGAGTTTTATGCTTCAGTTTGAGTTAAATACACAAAAAAAAGAGAATGAACGCAAAAAGAAGATGGAGAGCAGTATCACTGCATCTTTGACTCAAATTATGATTCCATGCTCATATCAGAAAACTTGAAGATTGCACCCAAAAGGTACAAGTATCAGACGAGTATGAATTTTTCCATTTGTCTTAAGATTTCAAAATCAAGTTAATAATAAAAGATGAATTGGAGTTTAGACTCACCACAATGAAGTCATTACTTGCACCTATAACAAGTAGTTCAAAAGACGATCTTGGTACACGAGGAACAGGCAATGATGCATTCAGCTTCTTCAGATCAAACAATGGCATCCTTGAACTCTCTACCATTAACTTCTGATAGCTGGGAAGACAAAAACATAAATGATGATTCAGGCTTCATTAGTGTATATGGAGTAAGATTCAGGCTTCGTGAACAAACCTTCGGGTTAGATGGTCTTGCAGTTCAGGGGAGAAGAACGTTTCCTTACAAAGAGATAAAGAGGTTGCAAAACCTTTTGCAGCTAAGCTGATCGTGACCTGGTAAGAGTTTGTACAATTAAAAGCATTACAGGCTTTTTTTTTTTAGAGATCCATTCCATTAAATTTGCATATATTTGTATACCATACTAGAGTCTGCACTGCCATAGAAAACTTATGATCCGTTTTCTGAGATGAAATTACAGAAACTATTTTAAACTAATAATTTGATTCCATCCGTCTAAGTGATAAATAAAGCAAGGTTCTGTTAACATCAAATAATATTCTATTGAATATAGTTATGGAGTACCTTAAAAGCAGCAATAGGTTTAGAACGCATATATCGCCACACCAACCCACTGCAGAGTAAAGCAAAACAATTGGAATCAAAACGAGGGTCCATCATGAAACAAGCTACAGAAACCAAAGTTTGTGGTAGTTACCCATTTCCTGTAGGAGGTACTGAGCAGAGAAGTATGGCTCCAGCAAGTTTTGGGAGTGAATTTGCAGATCCTGTGTTGACGAAATAATTTCCATTATAAGCATGTAATGAAAGCACCTCCTTAGTAATGTAAGTATGTAAAAATAGAAAAATGTTGCAGAACAATGCTTTTGAGCCACCTCCTTTGTAACACTTTCTGTCACATTGTTCGTATTATATGTGCCCTTTGTATTAGAGATCTTACCCCACCCTCGAATATTTTTGTATCAGTAACGTTTTAACTTTCAAATATAGCAAAGGTTTAGGATTTTCTATGTGTTCGTACTTCAGATTTCTGTGACATGCCAAATATATGCATTTCAAATTGCTCAAATGTGAAAAAAACTTGAGTTTAAGGTTCCCTTTAAGGATTAACATGTTTCCATTTATTTCCCGTTTCACCTTTTCTTTTTAGATAAGCATGGAAGAACAAATTGCTAACCTGGGATTTCTTCATTAGTTTCCACGTTTGATAAGTAAGACTGAACAATAAGTCCCCCAAATGAATGTCCAAGTAACACCGGCGGTGCAGTAATTTCTTTTTGGATGAAGGAAGCAACATCACTAGCATGTGTCTACTGCACAATTTCAAGGAAACAGGAGCTAAGTAATAAGTATATGAAATACGCTTACAGCCTTGTCATTGGTCTACAAGTACATGGCCTCTACTGCCTGACAACTCTAGTCGCAGTGAATCTAAGGTCTGCAATCCTAAACCCAAGGGATTATCAGTCCATTGGGTCTTGCACATATAGAACCTCGGCCATTCAACTAGGCAAAAATACTCCCAATTTCTTTTTTGTTATGAAGAACTTAGAAAAATTTACTTCCATCAAGATCAGAACTGAGTTACAAATCCCTCATTCCATAATAAGAAATGTAAACTTTGCCTCAAGGGTACATCATTTATGTGCACTACTACACCAGTCCTTCGCACATATAAAACCTCAGGCAGCCAACTAGTCAGTAGATATCATCAAACAACAGGTCTATAGCTATTGAAACACTCTTACAAAAACCTTATGAGCATACTTCCATTAAGGTCTTGATGTTTGTAAGATGTGAAATTTAAACCATACCTCAAGGGTACCTGCTGCTGGTCCTGTAGGTTCATCACTTTCACCCTAGAAATACATCAAGGATATATATTACAGCTTGCAAAGTGTTTGAGTGAGAAATTCTAACAAAATCAACTAAAACCATACAATCATGTACAATGTTCCCAAAATAGTGTTAGTAAGCATCAAAATAGGAGTAGGAAACGAGATTGAACAGAGAGAGATGGAATTACCTGAGCAAGCAAGCTAAGAGCATAACAATCAAACCCATTTTCAGAAAAGAAAGGGAGCCAATGTACAGCCCAACACCATGCTGCATGATAACTTCCATGAATGAAAACAAGAGGTGGGTTTTTCAATTCATTATTCTGATTCACACCCTTTTGAGATATGACTTCCATTTTCAATCCAGAAGGAAGTTGATGAAAATTTCTTGACTGACCCTCCTTTAACTTGAATGGGACTTTCATTTTAACATTATCCACTAAAACTGCAAACAAAGGTACTTTCCTTACTACATTTACACTCTTCCTTATAGAGAAGTTCTTCAACTTCACTGGGTATGAATGAATAACAACGGAAGAAGCAAAATTGGTCTGTGATGAAAATAAAGCAGCCATAGCTACTCCTACTCCTGCCGAAGCTTGAATCCACCAAGAAAGTTCATGGGAAAGTTCTAGTCAAAATTTATTGATAAAATAGAAATCCACACTTTTTGCACTGTCGGTTCCGTAAAACCGATAGGTACACTAGTTGGGTTGAAATAGTAAAATAAAAACATTCATCAACCTCGGATTGAAATAGTTTAAAATTGAGTCTTATTTTATTTTATTGCTCTCCAAAACCTAGAGGGAGCTCTGATCAAATCAACCCTTCTCTATTCCTCTCCAGAGCGATTTCATCAGAGTATGGATTTGTCACAGATTTCTTCAGGAAGTACAGGTATTGTTCATGGGAATGGTGGAGTAGTCTCAAACAATGAACAAGATGAAGCAAAGCAGAATCTGAATCAAGTTATAAACTCAATCCAGAAAGTTCTTGGTCTTCTTCACCAGCTTTACCTCACTGTTTCATCTTTCAACATGGCCTCTCAACTCCCTCTTCTTGAACGCATGTAAATCCAATTTCTTCTTCTTCATCTTGTCTTCCTTTTTAAGTTCTGTCGATGACTGTGTGATGATTTTATTGGTTTTTATGGGTTTTGCAGAAACGCTGTTGTATCTGAGCTTGATAATTTGCAGAGATTGTCAGATAATTGTAAAATTCAAGTTCCAGTGGAGGTCCTTAAGTGAGTTTTTTTTATGCTCTTTGTTGCGAAATTTTGAAATTCATTCTATCTGTTTTAAAACTGGTGTGGTTTGTGGTTATGTGTTTAGCCTAATTGATGATGGGAAGAATCCGGATGAATTTACACGGGATGTGCTGAATAGCTGTATAGCCAGGAACCAGATAACAAAAGGCAAAACGGATGCATTCAAGGTAGTCTTTTGTTGCATTTCCGCAGGTTGTGTTATGAGAATTTTTGGATACATCCATCCTTGTTTGAGAAACCTTGTTAAGAAATATGAAAGAAGGTGTAGCAGAAGAAGGATGATAAATTAAGTATTCATGATTTTGAGTTTTAGGACATTTTTTTTAATGCTTTTGTAATTTAATTTGTTACTTTCTTTATGGACACAGGGTCTGCGGCGACATATTTTGGAGGAACTGGAAGAAGCATTTCCTGATGAAGTGGAAGCTTACAGGGAGATACGCGCGACTTCTGCTGCCGTAAGTTAATTGTAACCACCATGTTTTTCTTTTCATACTGCGTGCAGCTCTTACCTACTGAAGTTCTTCAGTTGTCACAAGCTTTCGATTTGGAAGTCAACTATGGGGTCTTTGTAGACCTTGGTAAAACTTTTGCACCGTAAAGAGTCTGAACTATCTCAAATCATCAATGCCATCTTACCTGAAGTTATCTAACCTAATTCAATGTTTTATGGTGCTTTTTTGTCGTTCAGTTTTATGGTGCTTTGGGCGCTCATTTGTATATTGTACTCTGCTAATATTATGTTTCACTCTAAATGTTTCTTACAGGAGTCGAAGCGACTTGCACAGGCACAAAGTATTCTACCAAATGGAGATGTGAAAGTTAAGAGTGAGCAGTAGAAAGAAAGAAAGAAGAACGAGAATCTACCCTGCAGTTAGTATTAGTAATAACCCGAGTCACTCATTTACTTTTTTCCGTCATTGTCCATGGCACTTATATAGATATCATTTGAACAGTGAATGATGAATCTTCTTTCCGTGTATGATGTATCCTTCCTCATTCTTGTGTTAATTAGAATATATCATTAGGTTCATTCCACTTGTACAAAACTAGCTTTCTATAGATAACAGA
>JAJJMB010008785.1:1329327-1466023 GCA_023531105.1 Papaver atlanticum
TGGTTTGCTTGAAGTTGCACTGTCGCCATTAAGAACATCTGCCTAGATCAAGGTCATTAACTTGCTTAAGACGAAATACCTCCTTGCTTTATGTATTAATAAAATAGATAGTGTATTATCTTCTTCATTACAAGGAGCATTAATAATTGGTTTACATTATTTGATATTCATGAAAAAATACGGTTGAGTGTGGCTGCCAAACGGACTCCACCTTGAGCTAGGCGCTTGTTGACCACAGGATACCGGGATAGGAAATAGTCATCTGAGAGAACAAACGTGACATTAGTTTTCAGCAATTCAGAGAAATTAGTATGCAAAAGAGATATTGTGATGGTTTAATTACCTTCTAGTACTGAATCCTCATTGACATCTTTGTATGCCCATTCACATGCAGCTTTGATACTTTCAGATGCATATCTGTGCAGAAGATAGAAAAATTGAAGTAGGAACGAAATATATAACAGTAATCCCTCTATCTATATAAGAGAAACCTACATGTCTGGGCAAGTAGTCTTATTGAGGCTGCATTTCTCCCATTTTGGTACTTGGTCTGCCCATGGACCCTGTCATTGAAAAAGCATATGTTATCATTTAGTCATAAAAGGTGTTTCCTAATTTTGAAAAGTTCGTCTTTGATGTGAAAAGTGTCACCGTAATATTTCTCTGGATAGCATTGATCAGGTCATCTACACTTGCATCATAATACCTTTCTTCGGATGTCTCAATGATGCTATTATCCCATACCTGTTACAGTCATAATTTACTAGCTGTCGAACTATTAACAGTTTTTTTTATATACGAAAGGAAAAAATGATTAAAAAAAACGGTAGTTACATGGTGAAGAACTGTTTTTCTCCTGTACCAATGAACATCAATAGTATTCGCACCCCTGTCTGAAGTAAAACCCACATGTAATGGCTGCACATAAATCGATCAATTGTTATTAAGAAAACTTGGCAGACCGAAGGAGTAGAACTTGATTTCACACAAGGGTATATGAATTTCTAGTAATCATAGTTGTACCTGGTGAATATCACCGATGAAATGAGAAAGGAATAAAAGAGCTTCTGTGAGATTATCTGACATATGAAGTTCCGTTAGAAATTATGAAGCAACCATGAAAAAATAAACTTAAGATTCAACAGTAATTTTTCTTTTCTTTATTTACATTGATTGGCTTTAGAAAGTGTCGAAGTTCTGTAGTTGAGAAGTTGATCAGTGTAATTGTTGATTGCCCCTGCAACACACCTTCCTTTTTCTCCGTCTTCATCCTTGCAGTCCCCTGCAATTTCAGAATGATTGACGAAATTATTTAGCAAAGTTTCTGGCATGCATAATATTGTCCACATTTTGCCACAATTTCCTTTGTATTGGTGAGTTATACTGCTGTATTGGTATACAGTTTACACAGTAGCATGTAAAGAGTGCTAAATTGTTTAGCTAATAAGAGAATTCTGAATTGAACGTACTGTTGTATTGATAGGTGCAGAGAGAATCAGGTGTATCAATGTAATGAAGTGGGGATGACCAGTGATATCTGAATTTAACCCTATCTGCCCATGAACACATACTTCCCGAATCATTATCTGCAGACTTAGGAAGTAATTGTTTGACAGCATCTGCTGCAGCTTCATTCAACAGTGGCTATACCCAAAATACAGAGAAATCATTACATTCGGAAGATGAAAAACGAAACAAATTAAGAAACTTCAGAGAGAAAAATTGTATCAAGGAAAGGGTTACCTGAGCAATTTTGCAAACTGCGTAGTGACCATCAATTCCCCAACCATAAATCACTGGGAACATAGAACATATCAGTGAAACAAGAACTAGTTTTTGAACACTTGATATGTCCATTGCTTCTTAGATAAACAAGAGAGAAAGAGGAAGAGATTTATAGTTGGAGAAGTGATTTGAAGTATGTATCATACTCTATGGTATAAATGCTGTTGTTTTGGATTCTATATATTGGATTGGAGTGCAATAATCATAAATGTGAAATGAAAGTGGTATAGAAAGAAATATTGGAAGATTTTCATCATTTAATATAGAGAATATTCTTTAAGCGTTTTCAGATTATGCAAGACATGTTTTCTGTCTTTTGATCTGGTAAGGAAAGTAACTTAACCTTGTCTGCTTTAAAGGCTGAAACGGTGCTGGTTGCATACTTCACACCTAGCTGTGAATAAACAGTTTCCATGTTTTGTCCAAAAGCTTTTAAAACTGTAAACTTGTCATCTTTAGTTTTGTGTTCATACTTCAGATCTTTTTACATTACTTCTTACACCTTGTTTACATCGATTTATGAACTCAACTGGCCAACTGCTCAAGATCCACAAATATCAAGCTCATTTTCCTTCGTCAAAAAATCTTAAACTAGGCAAGTCCATCTTTCTTTCCCTGACAGGAAATGTTGATTAAGGAAGAGGTCACTAATAAAGGCCCGACCGAAGCGGACTGGCCGGAGTCTTCTTACGGGCTGATCTGTAAACTTGGTTGATACAAAGATAAGATTTGAAGTAAACAAAGCTCTAGAAAAAAGACAAACTCAAAAGCCAGCCATGGCATCATTTCAGTTTCAATACATAAGAAAGTAAAAACAGCATCTCCTAGAAAGAAAAAGATGCTTGTTTCTGTACAAAATTTAGCTCAAAAGTGTTGTCAAATAGGATTCTCACGCAAATTTATTGATTCTGCGATAATACATTGATGCCTTGCTAGGTATTACCAGATCTTTTTGTTAATAACTTTGTCATTACATGAACAATTATTCCAATTGGACAGAAAAGCAGACACAAAGAAACTGAATGCCTGGTCTCAATGTCAAACTCCAGGCCCTCGAGAAACACCTGCCTGGTGAGACACAAGAATAAGACATGTCAGAAATGAAACCACCTCCCTTACTTCTTCCTTGGTGTACTATGATCCCATTCTCCCGAAACAGAGAAACATCAGAAGAGTGAAAGAAAGAGAGATACCTTGCAGCAAAGAGATCGACAGCCAACAAGTGAATCCATGCAGATGCTAACGTTAACTCACTGGAGAACATCTTCGCTATACCTGGCAGCTGCGGATAACTTCTGTTTGTTACAAATCGACCATAGGGTATTTTTTTTTCCATCCCAACTGGAGCTGGAAGAACTAACAGTGCAACAAATTTGTAAAGAGTACAAATAAAAATTGATACCTCGGGCAACCAGTATTTGCTTGCGAACATCATCCGAATGGTATCAGGTGTCCAAGATAGGTATAACAGATATCCATACAGTAGACCAAGGACGACATATGGTATACCACTCTCCACTGATTTCTTTGTCTGTATTTTAAAGGTTTCAATCAAATCATTATTGCTTATTTATCTCATGTGGTATCATGCTTTCTCATAAGAGGGGACCAAAACGAAGTTGTTGATAAACAGAAGAATAAGGCCAATATCCACTTACCAACTCGGCTTTTGGGGCTAGAACCATGAGGGTATAGAATGGAAGAACAGCAACTGTTCCTAGAGTGAATGCACTGCTAGCAATTTGAGAGCCTGCATACCCTGCAAACAAGATTAACCCATTCAAAGAAAAAACAAAAGGAACAAAACGAGTCTGATCATTTGATCAGTGAACCAAGATAAGCGCACAAATGCAATGAAATCAATCACACAAGGACATGAGGTGTTGAACACTGTCTGATCATTGGTATGGAACACTGTTACTAGGTTCCATCTAAACCTTGTAAGATCCTTCCATCTCTAATACATATTTCACTCAAAAACTTATTTGAATGTTTCCCCACTCTTATGTGAATGCCCAAGCTGCTTGAACCAACAAGCAATCTAGAGAACTGATACGGTCATAAAACAAGAAAATGACATGCTCACTTCATTTACAGTAAAGAACTCCTATACGGCTATCAGTCTCAGACAGCATCCAGTATCCTAGCAAAATTAAACAATCAAAATTCGAAACATTCTACTAGAGCTCCACAATTGCAACCAAGAAGAATGTAAAAGACTATATAGCTCTCTAATCATTGTTTCCACATTAAGGAGAACATAGATGTGTAAACTAGCAATCTAGCAACATATCTGCTTCTACTACTGGCACAATCCAGGTTAGAATTTATGCAAACACCTAGTAATCATAGGTAAGAGGAAATCGCCCAGCAGCAAAATTGAAGTGACCAAAAGGAGTTACTTACATGAAGCAGAAACTCCACAGCATTTCCTAAAGGGGTTTAATTTAGCAACATCTGATATGACAACAACTCTAGATCCACCAGCAAAACTCCATTTGTTGCTCAGCTTTGTCCCAATTGTTCCCACCACCCTTGTTCCAAACAATTCAGTATCCGAACCTCCAATACCAACGGATATGACACGCCTCTGTACCCCATCATGAGTAGAATGGAGTTGCCAGGACCGGCCAACCTACAAAAAGAAAAGGAAAAAGAGAACACAAACCCATAAGAAAAATCAATCATAAATTATCCAAACAAAAAAAAAATCTAGAGAAAAATGTATGTAACTATGAAAATTGAGGATACCCAACCGAGATATTAAGTGTAAAAAAGAGACCTTGAGAGAAATTTGAGAGTAAATTGAAGAAGAAGAAGAAGCCATCTGATCTGAGACACTGATAATGATGATAAACTACTCATTCTTTTTTTCTGTTCTTTAAATTAAATAAATATAAATTCAAAAAGAAAAACAACAAAAAAAAAAACAGCGATTTTGGATTGGGATGAGTAGATTTCCACTGTCTCTAGTAAGAAACAATGAGGGGACACGCAACTCATCAGACTCGCTAGCGAGAGAACACTATCACAGTGGCAGTATAGTGATTGTTCGGAAAAATGCTTAGGATAAACTGGTGGAGCCGTAGGGCACTAGCACGTGGATAAGTCGGCCCTAAAATGGCCAAGCACTACGGCAGTGCATTTGGCTTAGCTTTGGCCTCGTTATAACTATAGGTCACTAGGTATCACCGGGTAGTGTACATACTTAACCCTGGCTGCAGTACATAATGTAAAACTTGTCGTCTATTTCTTTCGATTGTTACCGTTGCATTTTGAAGTGGTTTTATACTGCCTTTGGCATCACATGTTCAAAAAACAGAAAACTATAATCGAATTAAATAATTATTTTCTAAAGCATATTAAATAGCTTTTTTATTGTTATTATCACTCGGGAAATGAGAATTGCAGCATGCCTACTAATAATAATTTCTCAAAGGAATTATTATTACGGAACACCCATTCAAATACATCAACACTCCAAACCCGAAATTAGTACTCTTTTACATATCGTTAAATTGGTGTAATAAATGGACCTATATGAGAAAAGATATAACCTGCACCTGAAACGTCCTTCCAAAGCAGATGGTCTATAGCACAATTCTGAACGAATCAGTTTTGGGCATATTGTTAGGATAAAGTTAGGTAAAAATGATCAACACGTTTTCATAGAAAGAAAAATACACTCCATATGTTCCTTGAGAATGCATATTTAATTACGTGTTAAGGGTATCATTCTGTATTTTGCCATTTATTTATGGTTATCCAATTTAAATCTTGTTAATTCAGTGTATTGTAGATTTTTATATAATTTGAGAGCCTAGTTTCTTGCACTTATTAGGTGAATATTCAGAACACGTGGTTTAACTAAAATATTCATTAATGATCAAATAAATTCAGCATTTTAAACACACTGTAAATTTGAAGGTCAAAATAGTTATCATCTTGTAATTGGTTATGCAGATGATGAAGATCAAAGATCATTCGTAAAAATAGATGACATTAAAAAGCGTTATTTTTATTCATAGAATTAACACTTCAAAGATCATTTGTAACAATTATCTAACAACTTTATTTGAGAAACTCCCCAGCTTCCTCTGTCGTGTACTTCCTACTATCACTAGACTACAGTCCTGACAGCGGCTCATAGTTCTATCTCTTAGAAACATGGGCAAAGAAATTTAAATTGGAGAAGGTAGATCACATACCATTACGTAAAAAGATGAAGAACCTGGAAAAATTATGGTGAGATTTTATTGAAAAAAAAAAATAGGAAAAACAATGTATATTAATGGGACAAATAATTCCATCTTGTTTCTCCTAGATACATTATAAAATAGAAAATATCTTAAAAAGAAAACAAAACAGAACAGAACAAAACAAAACACACTCTAGCTTTGATACCCAAAACCGAAGTTCCAAGTCATCGGTAGCATTTGCCAAAAGTGCAGCATCTCTAATGGATTCACCTCGACCAATCTACACCCAAAAAAAAGAACAAAAATTTCTCATCTATGATGTAAAATTGAAGTCATCTTAAAGTACTAATCATTGTCTGAAGAACTAATTCTCAATCTTAAACCGTATGTACCATCATTATATCTAAGAAGGAGATCAAAATAAGTTGCATATGCAAGTAAAGCAAAAAACATTATCCCAAGATTGGAAATGGATAGAAATTATATCCTCATTTTGGGCTATAATATCATAGGATCACTGAAATATTGAGTGGGTATACTATTTTACAGAAAACAAACAAACCTGACAGCATTTTAGAAGGCATCAGATCATTATCCCAAACATCTACAGTCCGTGTGTTATTATACGCACCTGAGTGGATTCATTTCTAAAACAGGCTATGCGACAGGCATGCTCATCAACAAAGGATTCAAGTTAAAATGTATACTTAACGTCAATTTATCTTTCAATTCCAAACCATTAATTTCAAGTCCATCAAAATGATTGGACTTCCTCCTTCTAGATAGGCCTAACTATATTTTTAAAATTGCTGCTAATGCAACTATTACAATTAGGTAGCCCCTCTAGGGTAGGGAGAGGGTCTTAAGTCTCTGTTTCTTGGTTCTGGCTGATGCTAGCTTGTAGCACTGCAGGTTTATTTTCTCTTTTTATCAATAAAATTCTACCCCTTTAACTTCAAATAAATAAATAAAAATACTACAATTAGGTTGACTTCTTTTTTCTAATGAATCTAAATCAAGGGAAGTATCATATTCTCATCTAGTAAGAAAGAATACAAATACGCTTTTAAGGAGATCAAATCCGAAGTCATCAGATACATCAATGTAAACCCTTCTAAGAGTCCAAAAATCACCAATCACAATAATGGCCCAAACAAAAATTATATAGGTGCAATTATTTGTAATGTGGTATCTGCGAACAAAATCAAGCTTGGTTTTCAGGGAGAGGAGTATCAATAAATTGCCTGCTTCTAACTCCCCAAGCTACTCACTCAACAAACCATAAATTTAAATACTAGTTCATATATGTTCAAAATCAAAGGTAAAGCTTAAATACTTATTTAAGGGTTTAAATGCTAGTTAAGGAGTTATATTTCTCTATTATGCTACTCATGGGTGTTTTCAGTGATACATTAATCTTTAAGTTGCACGCAACTAATACCACTCTTCATGGATAATTTTTTTTTTAGTTCTAGTCAACCTTATATTTCTTATTGGATACGTACTTTATATAATTCCTTAAGGAAAGTCTGTTGATTGCACCTGAAGGGATAATGCTTTAGGAAAGTCTGTGGATTATACCGGTTCTGGAATCCCCCGAAGTAAGATGCAAATTCCGTATCACCAAAATCTCATGAATCATAGAACTTCCCAGAGGACACAGTTCGGAATGTAATCACAAACTTTCTTCCACATAAACCACCGGAAATCAAAACCCTGTCAGTACTTGAATTAAGGTTGTCACTTGATTCAGCAGTTTTACAACCATAAACATGAGATGTAAGAAGAGAAAAGAAACACACAGTTTTCTATATCTGAAAATCAAACAAAGGTAGCCAACAGTCCCATGCAATGTAAATAACATTCCTATAAAAACTTCCCCAATACATCTGTCGAAAGACTCAACTGCTCTAGCTATTTCGAAGTGTCTCCGGAAGTCAATATCAATGAACAAACATTCAGACACTCCAGTATCAGTATATTGACTTCTAATTGACATGCTCCTAAATTCCTATCAATATTCCTGCAATTCCATGACAGGTTCTGCCGTAAACATGCCAACGACACAATCCATTGCTTCAATAATTAGCATAGAGGTATTCATTCCACCTGGTCTGATTTGAAATAACATGTTTCTCGAGAAATAATGAACAATAATAACAAAGCATATAAATCCATTCATTTCAAGCACATTAACAGACCAACCCCTCATTAGTATTCATTTGCATAATGTTAAATTGTTGTAATAAAGGCACCCATATGAGAAAACCTCACCTCCGGAACTCATGTTGTGCATTTTCCTAGCCTCAATTGTCGAGATCATGGTCTACTGATAAGAACTTCCTTGTCAAGACTGAAAGACAAAATCACATTCATATGAGAGTAAAACATTGAATAGAGAACAATCAAATATGAACAATCTTTGGCTGCAAATAAAAATCCAATCCAAAATGTTTAAAAGGCAGAGATAATGTATCAGGTTTAATACATCTATTGACTTTCAACCTTTCAATGCAAAATGTTTAACAAAAATTAATCTTAAACTTGATAGATGTATTTGATATAACCTTAAACTTGATAGATTTTAAGGGTTTCATAGAAACATATTTTTTGTATAGACTATCTTTCTGAGAATGATTTGTTTTTGCAATAGATTGAACCATATAAGAGTTGTTGTGAGCCTTCTACCGGTAGATATGAATGCCATCTATTCATATGTGAGATTAAAAAAAAACATTGAGACCTATGCATACTTCATATTGTAAACAGAGAATTGTATATTGTAAATCTTGTTCTAAGGAACAAACACTTGTAATTTGATAGTAAAGTTGTAAAATTTGTCCTAATGCGTACCTCATGTAATAGAATTGTAAAACTTGTTTAGATTAGGAAATCAAGTTAATTGAGGAATTGGAATCGAGATAATGTTGGTTTATTTTTGGTAAGTTGGCGAGATACTTTTAGCTATGGATGAGAAGGGGGAAGAGCCAAGTGTTAGTCTATAGTTATTTGTGGTTATCCTTTATGGGATTACTTCTACATTCCAAATTCTAGTTGAGCATCAAAATTTTCAACTATATCTATGCCGTATAGAAAACAAAATTGATGAGGTTTATAATAATAGATTTCCAAACTTTTGTAGATCAGAAAGCTTTTTTCATGATAATTGATAGACGCATTTATGTGTCTATTTTCATCTCTATTGTGTATATTTTTATTACCCATTTTTGTACTAATGTTGGTATTTTATCCCTTTGTAGGTATTTTTGGGGAATAAACATTTTTGGGAAAATCGGCTCGAAAAGTTTTCTAAATGCACCCCAAGGGACAAGTGTTATACGGACTCCAGCAGCGGATAAGGGGCACCCATGGCTATGTGTAGCCCAAATTCATCTTTAGCACCCATCTTTAACATTTGAAAACAGATTTTGGTGGGAAATTCTTTTCCTTACTGGCAGATTGATTGATCGAATTTTGGATGATTTTTAAGGCGATTCAAGGGCTGATTTTCGTTGGGTTAACCCTGTTAAGGATAACCAAGTATGGTATGAGCTGTAGAATCGATTAAACAGGGATAGAAATCCGTGTTGGAGCAAAACAGGGAGAATTCACGATTTGAGTTGTTTTCGGTTTACAAAAGAATTTGTGAAGAGTTTACGGCAAGATTGGAGTGTATGGAGTCCTTATTCAGTCCTGAGAGAGTTTGAGAGAGTTTGGAAACCAAGTTAACGCGTAAAAAGAAGATTAAAATCCCGTAACGTACGGTGAAGAAAAAACGAAAAGATTTGGATTAACTCGAGTAATTTTGGGGTTTGGTGGATATATATAGGTTGATTCGAGTCATATTGAAAAAAAAAAAAGTTTAGGGGAAAGTTTAGAGCCTTAGAGAAGCCAGAAAAATCATTGGAAGAGAACGAATTTCTGCTGGTGCAGCTGTGGCCGGAGAAGACGAAGAACACGAAACAACATTAAAAGAAAGTCGCAGAAACTGTGACCGTAGCTTTCAAACTCTATACCCTTTGTAACAATTTTTCCAACAGTTAGCTTCAGTTCGCAACAGTTCTCTGTATGAATAGGTTCTGTAACGATTATATTTGTTACAAAACCCGCTGCTTAACACTTTTCACTCTTTTAATCAACTTTTGAACACCAAATATGTATTTTGAGCAAGTGGTTAATATGAGGAGCTAAACCCCTTAGCCGAGGCGACGGAGGAAGCCATTGTTCCATGAAAAGTGGTATAGTTCTATTTTAATTATTTATTGCAATTATTTTACATGATTTTTTGCATAGAACTTAAAAGAAAAATTGGTTTTTATTGAGTAGTTGTGAAGTGTTTTGATGGGACATGCTTGGTTTTAATACTTTTGATGTTTCATGCTTCGTGCTTACAATTATTACTTCAAAAATCTATTAAAGGCAAATACTAGAATCACTTTAAAGAAGAATATTGCATGAATATTGATTAGAGTTTATCACTTAATTGGTCAATGGTGGAATCCAGAGTCTCGGTATTTTCTTATTATTGTCAAAAAAACTCTATTTAATTTTCGAAAATCCTTCACAAGTTCGAGCAACGAACCTTTTTACCACTACAACTACAAAACACATCAATAATCAGGTAATGCTACACTTTACGATTTTAAGAAACCAAACTTCCCGATTTAAAACTTACTGTGACAAAAAGTAAAAGTTTAGATACAGATCAAATTGCAACAGGGGAGGTGGGTTCTTAAATTTTATATCTGTGTAGCATCTTGGTTCTTTATTCTGATAAGCATCTTGGGTTATTAATCGGTAAGCTAGACAACGACAACCATGTTTAAAGGGGTCTCAGACCTGTAAAATCAATATCAAGGTTTATTCGTAATTAATGTTAGGATTAGGAAACATAGTACAATGCCAATACAAAATAAATGCAAGTACCTGCATGATCTCCATAACAGGATACTCCACATGAGGAGCAAGGTAATCGGTCCCAACGCTCTACACAATGACCTCAACAGTTTCTGTAGGAACAATTCTCATATATGTAAAAGCGGTGGCAGCTTACTGTTTCAGCGAATAAGTTTGTGTTATTGGGAGAGATACCAACCTGTCCTTGACGAAACAAAGCTTTGACATTGTCCCTCCCTTTGCACGTTAACACTCCTTTCAAATCTCCAAGTTCCAATTTACATGCCTTACATGCCTAAAAAGAGCACGCATACAATTGCATTAGAGTTAATTAAGGGAATAATCCTAAATTCTAAGAAAAACAACAAACTCCTAAATTAAGAGTTAATCTCTCCTTGTACCTTTCCTTTAAATTCACAAACTCAACAATCTAGAAATAACCCGCAGGATTTCAACTAAATTTAGCCAAAACAGCATGAAAATCTCAAATTCAATCGAATATAGAATCAAAGGAAAAGTGTCTTGGGATTCTAAAAAATATTCATCTTGATTAGTCATCATCTTGAGCACCTACAACATATATTTTACAATCTAGGGTTCTAGCGAATAAGGAGGAAAAGAGTGATGATAGTTAGACAAATAGATTATTTCGCCTTGTTCTAACATCAATTCACAAATCAGTTAAAAGAACACCTCATAAAATTGATTTGATGCATAATGATGGATTTGATATCTCGTAATTAAGTAGTGTAGAACCACAAAACAATTTCACACGTGTAGCCATAATTGAGAACAAAAATAAACCCCAGATTGATTTAGGTTCAGACTATTAGAGTACTGATCCTGAGAATCTCTCTAAAAATAACGTACTTAAAAACCCTTAAAAAGAAAAATTACCGGGAACCGTCATGCTATAAGAGCGATTGAAAAATTATTAGAAGGAAGTGGCTGGGAGAAACATTAGAGGAGGACGGAGGAGTATAAAGAAAGAACAATAGGGAGAAAGAATTGTCGAAGATCATACAAAATTTCAAATTGCCGAAGCCTATGATTTTTTGATGCGTACCTGACATCCATATGCGGCATGAGTCCCTTTTATATATATCACAAATATGTAGTATTACTTTTGAATACCGCGAGTCTTTCCCAGCCGTCCAAGCAAAAACTCCATCCAGAGCTTCCCCACCGTCGGATGATGGCCCCCGTTTAACGTGGTCCGTCTGATAGCCCTAGCTATCATGTAGACAAACCTCGTACCTTTTTTATAACAATGATTGATTAGCTATAATATGGCCATATCTCTTGGTTTAAATGGGGAACAAATGCGCGTTGTAGCTAAAAATTGCCTGACGGTAATTTGATTTCCGTAAAGTACGGAAATTAAGTTTGGGTATGCATATTAATATGGGAAAAATATTGTTTGGTCCTTTTTTAGGTGGTCCCATGTCTGTTTAGTCCTTTCAGAAATCACCTTTTCCATTTGGTCCATAATTATTTAAAAATATTAAATGGACCAAAGTACCCTTCCGTGTTAATTTCTACTTATTTTTTGTAGCAGTTCATTCGTCAAAATGAACTCCTGTTAATTTCTACTTATTTTTTCAGAAATCACCTTTTATCAGGAGTTCATTCGTCAAAATGAACTCCTGATAAAAACATATAAACCAGAGTTCATTCGTCAAATGAACTCCTGATAAAAACCTATATAAACTAGAGTTCATTCCATAAATAAACTCCTGATAAAAACCTATATAAACCAGAGTTAATTCCAGAAATGAACCACCGATAAAAACCTATATAAACCAGAGTTCATTCCAGAAATGAACTCCTGATAAAAACATATAAACCAGAGTTCATTCATCAAATAAACTCCTGATAAAAACCTATATAAACCAGAGTTCATTCCAGAAATGAACTCCTGATAAAAACCTATATAAACCAGAGTTCATTTCAGAAATGAACTCCTGATAAAAACCTTAAAAAACAGAGTTCATTTGCAAAAATGAACAACATCATCATCATCATCTTCATCTTCTTCGACGTCTTCAACAGCAGCAGCAACATCGTCGTCTTCAAACACTAGCAGCAACATCATCTTCCATCGTCTTCAAACACCAACAACAACATCATCTTCCATCATCGTCGTCTTCAAAAACCGAGTTCGCTTTCATCATTGTTATCGTGTTCATCATCTTAACAAGCAGCAGCAGCAACAATAATAGATCTTGAAAGTATTCATCATCATCATCTTCATCATACAGCAGCAAAAAGAAAGAAAGAAAAAAAACATCACGAGTTCATCTTCAATAGCAAAACAACACGATCTATGTTTCTTGTTTACATCATCTTCAGATGTTTCTTGTTTCACATCATCTCTGTAAACTAAAAACCCTAGAAAAGTACATATCTTCATTGATTCTATGCAGCAGCAGAAAAGAAAAAAAGAGAGAGAAAAAAGTAGATTTGGAAAGAAAAAAAGAGGTGAGAGAAAGTAAATCTGAAAATGATTTCTTTTCTCTTGACTTTTCCTATATATATATGGTCCTAATCTAAAAGGGTATTTCTGCCACTACAAGAAAACAATTACATCATCCATGACATCACCCTAGGACCAAACCATAATTTCTAGGACCAAACAATAATATATATTTTAAAAAAGGACCAAACAGGCAGTTGACTCAGTCAACTGGACCAAACTAGTTCTAATATATTATTTCTAGGACCTATTAGTATTTCCTACTATTAATATCTGCTTGATTTTCTTCTTCTTTTTTTTCTTTTTTTTTGGTTACACCTCTCTCATATTTATCCTAGCCGTCTATTATTTTAAAATGGTCTATCTTCTCCACCTTCGAATCCCATTGTTGGTATCCGGTGAAGGTCAACTCAAACCCTGTTCCATTAGGCTAAGCGAGGGTTGTGGTTGTTGCATATTATATTGAAACTATAGCCAAGCAAAATGGCCAACTATAGTACTTTGCCTTATTAAGTGTTAATAATTCGAGACTGGCGAAGAAATTTATGTAGAAAAATCTTTCCTTGATTACGGATGAGGGAGACTATGTGATCCGTGCCATTCAGTTAGAGTTCATATTTCTAGAATAAGCATAAAAAACTCTTTGAGCTAATCCTAGAAATATTCTACAATATATGTTGAATGATAATTCAGGTTTAATAACAGGGGAAAAAATTCATTAAAATCTTTTAATTTATTAAGGAGAATCAGAGGTGATGGAAGAAGATGTAGAGACAAGAAGGAGAATCATCTTATTACAGAGATAAGTTGTTGTAACACATAGGTTTCTTTATATACAAATAAAAGGGAAAACTAGATGGACTGCACATCCACGGGCCATAGGCCCTGTAACACTCCCCCTTGTACGATTCAATAACAAAACTTTATACATAGTGCTTCACATATAGTGCTTTGAATGTAGTTCTTCAAATATGTCATTCTCTCCTTGATGACTTGTGCCGAAATCAATGGCCTTATTAAAACTTCGACAAGGTAAAACCCAGTGGGATAAAACCTTGGTACAACTCTTCACATGTAGTACTTCACATGTTGTCTCGTAATTTACATGTAGTTCATCACATGCAATACAATCTTCAAGGACCGACTACTCTAAGTTAATTGCCTAGTTAAAACTTCGTCAGGAAAACCCAGAAGGACAAAACCTGAACTAAAGAAAAAGAGTACAATATTAAGCAAACCTATAACATAATTGGACGCGAATATGTTGCTTCACTAAAACCTTGACAAGGAAAACCCGGTGGGACAAAAATTGACGAAGTAAAAAGAGTACAACGTGATAGATGCAAGTAAAGGTGATCCGTTGCAGATGATTACTTTGCTTCGTTGAAGTTGACTAGTCGCTTCACAACTCCTAAGGAAGAAAATCCTCATGGAAAAGACAATAGCCTTAGTTGAGAAATTACTTCCCGGTGTTTGTTGTTGTCTCATTAAAAACCTTGCCGAGTAACAAAACTCTGTGGGAAAAACTGTTCTCGATCGAAAGGGAAAAGGAGTACAACACAACTTAAATTTCGAAGTAAAATATGTCGACATCATATCCTTGGATCCTCCCCCTGATGCCGGCATCTCACCATGATTACTTTCAGAGTTGTTCCAGACAGTTCCTTTAGTCATGTAATTTTCGAAACTGAATATCGGTAATGACTTAGAAAATAGTCTACCATATCTCCCCCTGATTACTTTCGTTGGAGAAGATATTATTGTTCCTTCATAATCAACAACCTTTGGATTGTGGTTCCTTATGCATTCCTTTTTTATGTCTTTGCTGGGATAATGGTTAACTTTATGCATATGATTATGTTCATTATACCATTCCAATGACGTTGCGCCGGTGCTGAGCTATATAAAGCTAACAAGTTCACTGAGGATGTAACATTTGGTCGAGTACATTATGCTAAGTACAATAATGCGTCTATTGTAGTTAGATAAGGGAAATTCATCTCCCGACACATCTTCGTCATCTTACTTATATGTGAACCTCGACTAACCATGGGGGTGCTAGCAGGATGCATGTTCTTGTTAAATTGCCTGACAAATTTAGACCTATGCAAACTGGTGGAATAATATACCACGAGCTCAATTTTTGATCGAGCTTTCCCCAGATTTTTCATCTCAAATTTGGATTTAGAGTAGCTTGTAGGATATCTTATTACATCAAGAGAACCCGTCATGTCTGTACCATCGACATAGGTAGCTACAATTCAAAACCAGGAACTTGCCTGTGAATACGCAAGGAAAAATACCTTACTTGTCTATCCCCTCCAAATCAAATAACCACTTAGATAGTTATACCACATTCACATGATTGTTTCAATCCATAAGTGAGCGTCCAGTCTAATTGTAAACGCACTTTGTGGTCTAAAGTCACTTGATTTGGGTAACAAAAGGCTATCAAGCCCTTTTGTAAATATCTTATATCTCTCGATTCTTTCAGAGATACGTAACAACCACATACATATGCTGCATTTCAAGTCCTTTTTAAATTACCAAGCTAACTAAGTAGCGGAACGCTATAACGTTCATTACAAGAAGAAAATTCCAGGGCTTTGTGAGAAACCTCGTTCCACAAGGCGAGTCTTAATACTTTGAGACTTTGTTCTTCACACTGTGCTTTATGACAAATAATCATGTACGTCTCATAGGATTTACACTTGGTTGGTTAGCACTACCACACCAAATACCTATATATTTGTCAAAGAACCAAGTTCTACCTGGATTGTGTATGCCAAATATGCTCTTTGTTGACATTAAACAATAAGAAGCATGGTTCGATCTCACCGTGCTCTATTTCCTTAAGCAACTATATATAAAAATAATCATTAATATACTCGGATGATCTTTTCATTGACTCGTGCGTGTTCTCATTATCCTTTAGGATTTCATTGTTCTCTGGAATCATTAAACATCGGAGCGTCCTCCAGTATTGATTCATGGACATAGTCAAAGACAATCAAATGAGATGATTTCATTAATGATACAAATTAGGTTGTGCCTTACTCATCGACTTCCTTTATAGGTGAGCATTGATTGAACCTGGTGGTCTCTCCATCTTCCTTTATGGAGGCACGGCCTCAACTACCCTTCCACCGATTGTAGTTGCAACACCTTAGTCTATGGTGTAACCCATACTAAGGATTTCTAATCTTGCAGGAATA
Source organism: Papaver atlanticum (assembly GCA_023531105.1). Taxonomy (NCBI): domain Eukaryota; kingdom Viridiplantae; phylum Streptophyta; class Magnoliopsida; order Ranunculales; family Papaveraceae; genus Papaver; species Papaver atlanticum. Next base: position 1,345,899 of record JAJJMB010008785.1, read on the forward strand.
TTTGCAGCTGGTATGTGTGATCTTGACACGTTGCCGATATCAGTGCACTTTATGAAATCGATTATTCTTTGTCACTTCACATTTACATTTTGGAGTACAACAATCAATATGAGACACAGTGGGAACACACCACGACAATTCTTGTCGTTCCCTTATAAAAAACCTTTTCTTATCTCCCCTAACGACGGGAAGACTGTCTCATTAAAATGACAACCTGCAAATCTAGCGGTAAGAGATCTCCTGCCAAAGGTTTTTAAATGCGGATAATGGCACATATATAGTGCAACCAACAATGCGTAAGAACACGAATGTCAGGCTTATATCCAGTTACCAACTGGTACGCATAAAAGGTTGACTAATATTGGGTTCTAAAATGAATTAAGTAAATATGCATTAATATTGCATATTCCCCAAGCAGTTAAAGGTATGTTTGTATGCATAACCATGCCTTAGGCACCATCTGTAATCTTTGATGATAGCCTTTGCGAGACCATGGGGTATAAGATGCTCTATATTGATCCTCTTAAACATGCAATAACCATCAAGTCCTTTTGATGTATACTCTCTAGCATTTACAAGGGGTGGTAAGCCCTTACATTTATAATATGTGCTAGTAGTTTTCCAAATGTAACATTTCTTGGGAACTGTAACTAATCCAAAGAGTTAAAACATCCACCAGGGCCATAAGTCACTTTAATGGTCCGCATTTTGCGTGGATATATTTTCAGATCACCTTGTTTTCTTTGTAATATAGGTTGTTTACCATTTGCATCTTAAGATGGTCTCAATCCTTTGTACAATAGACTTTGTAAACTAAGTGATGTGCTTCCTTACTTTAAAAGCATAATGGGAACTAGGGGTGGTGCATCTAGTATTTTAGAAAACACTTATTGTGAGATATGTTGTCACTTCGCATTATGTTAATATTTTTTCCCATTGTATCGTTCACTCAAATAAAGTGATGTTTGTGAGAGTCCTTTCAAAACAAAACATCATGTCACAACCAAAGTGTCGTTATGGTTATGTCAAAGCCTGTATGAGTCAATTCCCAATATTTCATCGTCGGAGTCAATATGGATTCAATAATCCAAATACTATAGTGATTTACATTTCACTAGATTGACTCATTATTTTCTCTAAAATATGTTTCCTTCCACATATATTAGAGACTATAAAAGATGCAATCAATTACATTCTCATCACTGTAAGTTTCCAAAAGGTAGGTAATAATTCATGCATGAACATCCTTTGAACTTAACAAGGTGTGATTAGCCCTTAGTACGTACAGAGCTTATGTGACTTTTAGTCTTTGTTCCATCTCGGCAACAAATTTTGAGCAGTGCTTCGCTCGATGATCCAATCATCATAGTCACATCATAAGGAATAAGTTCAATAACTAGTGTATATTCCTTAAATTAGTGGGATAAAAACCACTATCAGTTTGACATTGAGTCTTGAGAGATTTAATAAGTGGTGTGGCCTTATTGCGTAAAAAAAGTGGGATTCAACTCAAGTACTTTAGAGTGAATATATGTTATGTTTCAGGGGGGGTGATATATTTTTCATCCAGATATATCTCAAGTGCTTTAGAGAATTTATGTCTCGTGGGAATGATGTACTTTTCATTCCATAAGCGCAGGCATTGGATTTAGTTCAATTAAATAGTCAATTGTCCGGGCAAAGTTCTTCTTGTCATTAAAGTTGATGTCTAAAGCATGACCTCCTCTAGAAATTGGTTGCTACTATGATACACGCATTACATTTCATATACCAACACCTATAACAAGGTGCATTTCCAACTCTTCCATTTATGATGGGAGCTAGAATTACATTTTAGTTAATCCCATGTTCAGTTGATACTTGTGTGTTGGTGTTATTACTAACACCTAGAAATTGGTTGCTACTATGATACACGCATTACATTGCATATACCAACACCTATAACCAGGTGCATTTCCAACTCTTCCATTTATGATGGGAGCTAGAATTACATTTTAGTTAATCCCATGTTCGGTTGATACTTGTGTGTTGGTGTTATTACTACCGAAGACAAAAGTGCATCTTTGTCTCATGATACATATGTCCCTCTACACATATTTTATTATGCCAACAAGCGTATGAATCGGTACGTCTGTCCCTCATTTGGGTTTTTTTCCATTTTTAACTTTGCTACATTCAGCTTAATTAATTTGAGAAATTTCTTTATCTCAACAGGCCAAGAGAATCTCACTACACATGTCAACCACTTACTTTGGGTTGAATAGATTACTAAAGATAGTTATTCTCTTGTTTTCATACTTCAACATATACTAGCTCGTTAGTAACATTGATGAAATAGATAAATGGAAATTTTCTGACTCATATCACCTTTTGTGAGTTCTTCCACAAAAATTGGAATACATGTGATTTTATTTGCAAAGTATCTTTTGAAACTACCGACTCTTTAATAGTCGAGCAAGTGGATTACATTCCACGGAACATTAAAATTTGGGGAGAAAATATCAAGTACGCAATAGTGGTGCTCAAGTACTTCTAAACCCCAAATAAATACATTGGAATAGAGTTGGTACAACCAATTGAACAAAAAACACCATTCAACTATAGCCAATATCATATTCAATAGAACAAAATAATATTAAGACGAAAATTCTAAATAATCGAGATCAACAATCGTAATTTAAATTGACCGTTTATATGATGTGAACTTATCTTAAGACAAAAAAAAAACTGGGCATGTTCTAAAATACAAATAAATAAGCCCAGCAAGTACTCAATGTAAAAACCCACATAAGTTACATACCTCAGACTTTGGTTCCCGCTGTATTTACAAAAAACCAGAACAGCCTTGGTCGCGCACAGCCCAAAACCAGGTCGGAACAAGACACAGATGGAACATGACCAGTTGGGTTGGGTCGGGAAATTTTTTTGTTTCTTTCTCCCGAACAGGCAGAACGCGAACCAGAGATTTTCTTCCACGAACTGTGAGCAGACAATTTTCTTTCTCCTCGGAACAACAGGATCGTGGGTAGACAGTTTTCTTTCACGGATCTTCCACGGAAGCTTTGCAAACTATTATGAACAAAATCTAGATCCTTAAATCCCTAATTACGAATGACCTAAATTTCCATTTGCAAGCTTCGCATGATTAATCAGCAGAACATTAGCAAACTATTATGAACAAAAAATTCTGATAACTCCCTCTAATTTTCAAGAACTAATCCACTATGAATTCATCAAATCAACCCAAAGAAAAATAAATTGATGTATCATAATCAATTAGTGGTACAACTTCTTTCAGCGTTTTTATTGAAGACCAAAAATGAATTTTTTTTTGGTCATAGCTAGGGTTGAGTTCGTGCATGATAACGTGATTAAAGGTGAAGGAAGAAGATGTAGAGGCAAGAAGGAGAATCATCTTATTAGAGAGATTAGTTGTTGTAATACATAGGTTTCTTCATATATAAATAAAAGGGGAAACTAGATGGACCGCACATCCACGGGCCATAAACCCTGTAACATTAATTTCGTAAACACTAATTTAAAATCCATAGGAAATAATACTTCCTCCGTCTCATAAAAGGTGAGGATCTTACCTTTCTTTTTCTTCTTTTTCTTACCCAAAATAAGTGATATTGTTTTTCTTTTCTTTTGGTGGGAAAAATAAATGCATTAATTCAGTAGAGATTACATACTTTCAAATATGAAACAGGAGCAGGGTCACCCAATTCACCTATTATTTAGTTTCTTCTACTGAACTTCGCTTCTTTATCAACCATCTTATTAAGTTTATACTAACATACTCAAATCTAGAAAAGGAATGAGAATCCAATAAAGACTGATAGTCATCTAAAATAGTTCCATTGAACTAGCTACTCTGATTGGAAGTTTTATTCAAATAGGAAATCACAGTCTTTACATCATCCTTTAAGCAAGCATTGGAGAGACCTAGTCTTTTGATCGATTTGTCAGCTTTAAGAAATACTAGGCTTTTCGCCTCCTCTGCTTCTCTTGATAATCCAGAGATCACTTTGCAACCAATATAGCTTCCAGGAGCATCAGTTAGGACAAATCCAATGCCAAATTAGTGAGTGTTTGAATCAAAAGACGCATTATAATAATAGGTATAATACAATCATCAGGGAGATCCTCAATTTCTCCAGTTTCTACAGTATGATAAGAGTTATAATATTCTCATAAGGCATTATTGGATTCAATGTGCAGTTTAATCTCATATCTGACGACATTTTATATGATCAATTTGTGTATCTTGAAAAACCTTACAATATCTTTCCTTCCAAATGCACCAAGCAGTAGTAAATATAAAGCTAATTTGATCGAAACGAATACTATTAGTGAGTCATTTACTTATCTAAGCAAGAATATAAATATTAGATATAGAATCCTTAAGAATTAATTTCCATGAGGAACAACACACAAAACAGACTTGGAAAAATTACAAATAAGAATAATATATTTTGTAGTTTCATTGACTATTATTACGCATACTGCACCGAGTGTTCCGGTGGGGATATAACTAGCAAGCTTGAATTTAGAGCTGGGGAATTCCAAAGAGATTTATAGATAAAAGTCAGGGGATTGGTCATAGTACTATATATGGGAAATTACTAGACTACAACTTGTAGGATGATTTGACAGAAGAGTACCCGCCTTGGTATGAGACCGGATAAGTCTATCATTTCTATATATGGGAATTTTATTATTCATTTTTTTTAGTATTGCCTTGAGTGAAAAAGGACCCGGCGAGATTAGATTTTGATCTCAATTTATCCTGATAAATAAAATAATCCACATCGTGGGTAGGATTAGGATGTGATATGCAAAGAGGAGAAGCAACATTTTGGAGTCCAATTATCATCAAAAACACTAATGTTTTGACCATCTTTAACCTCCCATATGGAATTTTGTTTGACTATGTTTAACTCAGAACATATGTTAGACCAACCCCAAGATGGGATCTTGAATTTCTTATGATGCAGTGGGCGACAATTGTTATAGTATTTACGCTTTAGAATTATTAGAATTATGACCCATAACTCATTTAGGGAAATAAATAAGATTCCAAGTAGTTTTAATCAATACGTAGACCACCCTATAACTTATGGGAATAGACTTTGTCCCATTTTTTAAGGTATACACCTTTATGATAATTCACCCCCCTACAAGAAGTCCCTTTAAGCCTTTCCATCTTATGAATAGAAGCATCAAGCGACGAAAGAGAATTTCATGATAAATTGCGGGGAAATTAAACTCATAATGAACCATGATTGGTCTGTCAACCTGTGTTGATTGTTCATTTTTTCATTTGAAAATTCTTTTGCCCAATTGTTCAACTAAGTGAACACATAATTTAGTTCTAGACTTTATATGAAAGGGAGGGATGCCTAAATACTTCTCATTTAGTTATATTTTTTCTAAAATTGAGAGATCTAATAAGAGAAACATAACAGTCAAGATAGATATTTTTGCTGAAAAAACATGCAGATTTTTAAAAGTTAATCACGCACCTAGAAATAAGACTAGAGTCTTTGGTTACACATATAAAGTTACTGGCTTCAGTAGAGTTGCCTTAGTGAAGATAAGGCAATAATATGCATACAAAATATGATTAATGCTAGAAACATATTTAGTAACTTTTTTTTTTTATAATTTCTGATACGGCACAACTATGTCCATCCCATGAGCAACCCTAGCTAGCTGGACTAGCCCCACTGCTAATCCAACCGCCACCCCATCAATAAAATTCAATCTCAACTATATCCATAGAGTGATAAAGGGGAATCCAACATTTCCTAATGGGAATCGATCCCTTTACCTGCCTCCCGCACTATGGAGAAAGGGGTTGCCTTAACTACTGTACCAGACAGTTGTTGGCACATATTTAGTAACCTTAACGCCATGAATAAGATGGTTAGCTTCTGCATGCATGCAATATCTTGAAAAAGATTTCATGCATAAGATAAAAAGATAAACAGATAATGGATCCCCTTGCCTTCAAATTCTAGTAGGCTTCCCAGCAATATAACGAAATCCATTAACCTAGATTGATATACTATTAGTGCTGATACATTGGTAGATGAGATCACACTGATGATCAGAAAAACCAAACCTTTTTAGTACATCAATCAGAAAGGTCCATTCGACTCTGTCAAAAGCTTTTGACATGTCAAGTTAATTTAAGACCCATAATACCAACTCCATCCTCTCTCTTTTTCATAGAATGAACAAGCTCATGTGAAATAACAACATTTTTATGTATATGTTTGTTATGCACATATGAAGATTGAGATCAATAATAAGTTTACCTAGCGAAGCTTAATCATATTGACCAAAGTCTTAATAAGTTTATGCACATAGAGTCTTAACGAGCTCATGCGAAATAACAACATATTTATGTATATGTTTGTTATGCACATATCAAGATTGAGATCAATAATAAGTTTACCTAGCGAAGTCTTAATCATATTGACCAGAGTCTTAAAACTAATTTTATAACTTGTATTACATAGAGATATATGTCTAAAATCTGCAGGAGCTGCAGGATTATTTGTTAGAGCACTGGTTGGTCGAACTCGCAATTTTTTATATCTCAAGTTTATTATTAATGGAACCCACAATTTATCGTTTTTTATTTACTATTTTTTTAATACCAAGTATCAATAAAATTTCTTATTTCGAGATGAAACGAAATGCATCGAAAAAATCGTGGTTGGGAAGGTCGTAGTAGCAAAAGCCATTGGAATTTTTATTTTATACATCGAAAGAATCAGTTTTGTTATTAATAGACTAGGGGGAAAAGAATGACTGAAAGAAGAAAAAAAATTAGTTTAATGTTGGTTGCACAAAACTATATGGTGATCTATTGAAGTCAAGTCTAAGACTAGGATTAGAGTATGGTAGTTGAGTATCAGACATTATTGTATAACCCTCGAAGATTCAAGAACAAACGAAGACATTTGGAGAGCTCCATCGACAAAGAGGTATGTGTAGACTGAACCATTCTATTTACTCACGGAATTTACCAATCTATCTTATGAGATTATGTCGTATGATTTTAGTAGATTTAGTATTACAAAGAAGAAATTTTCGGTCAAGCTTGTCTTGATAAATCTGTTGAAATATGATTCATCAGATGTTCATAGATCCTTAACAATCTTGGTCAAGAACAATTTATTGTTCATGAACTATTTTTGTTTCAAAATTTGATCATTTGGATATTTCCCAAGCAGTGATATTTATTATCTATGGCGATTGGGAATGTTTCGAATTGTTTAAATAGAGTTTTCAGAAATTACTAAACTTACGGTCATAAGGTAGGTACACATACCCAGTACGCGTACCCTAGTGATTTGAGTTCCGGAATGGGGTAGGTATGCATACGCCCAGTTCGTGTAACCTAAGGTTTTGAGATAGTGAATGGGAGGGAGATACGCATACCCCTGGGATCTGAGTTCGTGAATTTCTAAGGGTACACATACCCAGTATGCGTACCCCAACAACCTGAGTTCACGGAGTGGTCCATAGGTATACGGGACTAAGCAGATGCTCATAAACTATTTTCATAAATATGTTTGGCATTATTACAACTCGCATAAACACTTCTAAGATAACTTTGTTCACTAAATCATTTTGTATTTGTGAACCATTATTTAATTATTGAGTGTTAATGAACACGACATATGCTTGAAAGTTCAAAAGACATATTTGCCAATAGGAACTGTTATTATACACGGTTCCAAAACCCCGAACCATGGTGTATATTCTTCTGTGTAATTTCAAGACAGACTTCTCACATGCTTACATGAATGTTCAATAAGAATTTCATCGAAACTGAGAAAGTGTTTGCTTGGATCTCAAGTTATCTTAGATTGAATCCGAAGTAACCTAAAGTCTTGAAAATCTATAAATAGAGAGACTCACTGTTGATGGTTGATTTTTGAGAAAGGCTAAATCCGTAAAATCATATAGAAAATATCTATCTCTGACCAGCATCAGAAACATAAAAAAATGATTTCTTCATGTTCCGCAATGGAAGTGAATCACATTCTTGTATCTTATCTAAGCAACAATACATGACGGTAATGTTAAATCCTACGAGGAAAAGCAAATGGCCCCGCAACCACTATGACATTCTACTATAAAAAATATTATTTTAATATTTTCAAATATTGGTCTTCCAAGCAAAAATATACCTCGTCCTTCGAGCAGAACTAAGAGTTTCAGTCAAGATCAAACTCTTCTGAAAATACAAAATAATGCTCGATCGACCATCAAAAAATACTAAAAGTCTAAGGAAAGGTCCGCGGATGACATGGTGACACGTGCACATGCCGGTCCTTTGTCTACCAATAGACAGTCCCACCTCATCTATTTATTAATCACCTAGTTAATCATCTATAGTCCATATTTGATTCAAACTCTTTCCATCAACTTGGACCATCATCCATACATCAATAGTTGGTCCTACCATTACCAATGTCCGGTTCTAACACCCCTTGGTCGGTCATCCTTCTGCCACAATTATGTCATACTACCTAATTCTCCGCAGAGCACTGTTTTAATTATAGTCAAACATTAATCCTTGCACCAGATGCTGTGCAGCTGACTTTGGTGAATGCTAAGCAAAGAACCTAGACGCCTCATGGTCGGTTCATCACCACCAGTGGACGGTCCCCACCCATTGGTTGATACTCATTCAATCATCCATAGATCATCCATCAATCAAAATTAGAGTTTCGAACCCAATACTCTGCAGAGCATAACGTTGAACAGGTTCAAACACCAATAATTTAATATTGATCCAACAATCAATATTTTACTTATTTATTTAATATTCGGTCCATCTATCAATATTTACTTATTTTTTTATTGATTCAATCATCAATTGCTCTGCAAAGCAATATTTCTCATATTGATTTAACTACCAATATTTTGAGAAGTAGTATTTCATACTGATCTAGCTATCAGTATTTTATTGGTTCATCAACCAATATCTAGTTGGTTCATCAGTATATATTCTATTGGTCAGTCAGCCAATATTTTAATAATATAATCTCTCTGCTTCGTCATTTGAGTTTCCCATGACATGTAGATCGAGGATGAACCCTTCTATGATTATTCAAGAATAATCATCTTCATATGACACCTGTCAAATGCTTGACTCATCAACATGTTGGTTTATGATCGGTCCAGCAATCTCATTAAACCATGCTTGTCAACCCAGGTCATCCAAATATCATTGATGCTTCAGCTAGCACAATGATATGTCACAATCATCAGTGAACCATCAGACTCAACATTTATGGTCCACAGAGCATTTCGCTGTCTCAGCAGACACTTCATGCTTCATCCATTATAACTGTGAATTATGGACTATGTTTAAATTTATTAGTTAAGACTCATAGTCTAACTAGGTCAACGATTGGCCACATAAAATACGTATGTAAATCAGACTTTCACATGAGACATCAATTCATGTCACATGGGGGGATACTCATTAGGGTTTTGGTCTAGCGACCTATAACACGTGCGATGTGCAATGTATCCACGATGAGAAATGTGAGTAATTCGTGATGGCAGTAGAAGGAGGAATAGTGGATGGGCGATCAACCAAGTCTCCCACACAAAGTGGAATTGGGTCACACACGATTTCCACTTCCCCATTCTTCTACTCCTCTTCAACCGTCACCACTTACAAGATATCGATGTACTAACTATTTTTGCAATAAATAGGTTTCTCAACTTATGACTTGATAACTTAAGACAATGTACCGAACATGACTCAACGTAAGCAAACCTACGACAGTCAATTATCAAGCACATATAGAATCTTTCTCTCGTTTTACACAGAGAAATCATCTTCAAAGCAGTTCAACACATCATCCATAATCAATTAATTTCCATTGATCTCTACACATTCTCGACTTCCTTCCCTACAGACCGACCCTTATTCTTCTTTGCAACCGAATTAAATATGGAACGGCTGAAAACATAGGGGGTATTGAATACAACTGCAAGTAGACCAACTAATGATCCTTGATAATGTGTATATAGAGTTTATATCTCTTCCTCTTTTTAATCAGTATGTATACAGACTAAGAGTCCGTGAACTTGATTGTTAAGAAGAGTACTTGGACGATCTCAAAAATCAATATCCAAGATCAATCTAGTCGTATCCAAATAATTCAATCGAAATTTTGCCAAGTAGTTAAACTTGTTAACTATCTTTAAAAATGCAAATTCTACAAGAAACAAGTCTCGTAATCAATTACAAATTAACGAAAGTATCTTCTTAGATTGAATACGTACAACCTGTGTAAATCACATTGTAAATATAAACAATATAATGCAGAAATAGAAAAACACAAGACACTAGAAATTCTGTTGACGAAGAAACCGCAACTGCAGAAAAACCCGGGACCTCGTTCAGATTTGAACACCAAACTTTATTAATAAAAACTCAATCAAGGAAAAGTTGTGTTGAGTTTGTCCATACAGATTGCCTACGAAAAAGTTGGTGGTGTATTTTGGTACCCCCAGTGTTTTCACCATATTTCCGAAAACTCTCATAAAAACTTCTATTATTAGTCTAGCACATTAACTAATAATATATTCCAGAGGATATGCTTTAATTGCTGGTAATTAAAACATATATTATGAAAATCATAATTAAATGCTTTTCAATTTTTCGGACCTGGGATCACCTTGAGTATCAAAGAATATCTTTGAACAATTAATGATAAGAGTTATGTACATGTTCAAATAATGTTGACATCTAGAAGTTTCTCAGCAAACCCTAATTCCAAGCTTCACACAAAACATAAAGAGATATGTGAATCTTGGAAACTCGGTTTTTCTCCTTGGGATCGGTTGTACCAATCTCACAATGTAAGTTGTAATCGGTTTACCATGTTTCCCAAACCAGGTTGTGACTGGTTACACCTTGCTTCCCAGAGGTAGCTTGTGATCGGTTACACCTTACTTCCCGAGTTAGCTTGTGATCGGTTACACATTGGTTCTCAGAGAAACTTGTGACCAATTACAACTAACTTCCTAATGTAGCTTGTGACCGGTTTCACCATGTTTCACAAAGTAGCTTGTGACCGATTACAACATGCTACACAATATAGGCTATGACCGGTTATACCTCAAATCTCAACAAGTTAAGATAGGTTATACCTTGTCATCTTATATTGGTTATTCAAAAGATATTCAATAAAGAACCTGACCAATCATGATTTCCTTTCGATTATGAAACAAGTTCATATATGTATTTCCTTTAAACAAATATTATGAAACATTGTTTCCTAGGGTGAAATCATACCTATATCTTATACATAATCAAAAGACTATATACAAAGATTATGTTGATTTCGTATTTACGAAGTTCCAAAAGATAAGCGTTTATACTTCGTAATTCAATAAATTCCTTGACACTTTGATCATAATGTTATGACCAAGTCGAACCACTAAAGTATTATTATATACAGCTTCGCATGTTATGTTTCAATATAATCCGACTTTAAAGATACGTTAGGAATGGAAACAAAATCAAGTCAATATTACTAACCTCAAGTGGAAGAATGATGTCCTCGTTGTAATCGTTATTTCTTTACATTCTCCAGGTCTTCGGAGTAATGCTTGTACGTATCAACATTCCTAGACTTTCTAGTCTAACTTAAATGAAGTTGACTCTAGTATTTAATCAAGCGACTCTAAATGAGTTTTGATACTAAAAATGGCAACCAAACTTGACATACCAACGCTTGGTGGATTAAACCGTGATATGCTCTAACACTTTATAATTGGAATAACACAAGTAGTACGTAATCTATCTAGGTAGTTTAAGTCCTTATTAATTGTGATCAATAAAAAGACTTGTTCTTGTTTAATTTATATCTTGAAAGATAGATTACAACAAGTTTCATACTTGTCAGAATTCGGATCCTCTTGATTTGGATACAACTAGATTGATCTTGGATATTGATTTGTGAGATCGTCTAAGAACTCTTTAAAACAATCAGGTTCACAGACTTATTAGTTTAGACATATTGGTTGTGGAAGAGATAAGAGAAAAACTTTATATACATATTGTTCAAGGATCTTTAATTTAGATCTGCTTGTAATTGTATTAAGTTTTTACGGGTTGTCGTACAAAAAAGTTGGTGGTATACTTGGTACCCCCTCCTTTTCAATTGGTATTAGAACAGGTAAACACCGTATATCATTTCATATTAACGTACCACCATCCTTCGATGACACAAATTACTTATGATGGAAAATAGCTATGTGCTCCTTCTTTCAAGATCGTGATTTCATACATGGGTTCTTCGCGTACAGGGGTATGTTTCTCCAACAATTCGAGAAGGTGATAATACTGTTGCTAAGGGCATAATTGTATAGCATAATCGAAATCAGTGATGCAAAGCATAATTCTGATGGATTGAATGCTATCATCCACGCCATAAGCCAGGATCTTCAACGTCATGCGTCTACGTGCATTACATCGAAGCAAGCTTGGGATATCTTATAAACTGTATTTGAAAGGAATACCTCAGGAAAAGAAGCAAGGCTTCAAACCCTAACTTATGACTGGGAAAATCTTCGTATGGTTGTGTTGATGGTGGTATTCGGTTCAAGGCTAAAATCGTGAAACCCTGTATTTAATGCGCTGTCATCCTGCAAAGGAATAAAGGCCATTTAAAAGTGATGAGTGCGTAAACCTCTTCGCTCATAGATGTATTGAGCGATTCAATATATTTGTGTGTATATATATATATATATATATATATATATAATTCACTCAAGATGGTGCATATAGCAACAATCCCAAAATTCTATGAATTTTATTTTACTGCATTATTCACTAATGCATGACTTTCCTAGTATTTTCCTATGCTATGTTCCCAGCTGAACTCTCAATATTGGCATGACATGACGGTTAATGTTCACTCGCAGCCGAGTAGCATGAATCCCCCGAAGTGTCAGTATTGAGACATGCATGAAAACACTCACGTAGGTTACCCCACTCTCTGATAAAGAGATCGGCGTGTTGACACACTTTTTAATCAAAAGTTAGCACGATCGACACGTTTAAATTCCTTAAGGAAAATCTAGACTGTCCATGTCAGTCTTAAAAAACGATCACGGCCACACGATTTGGCCACGCAATCCAACAAGCCTAGCCTACTCCTAGCGGAACTAGGCGATCATCATGATGACCACCGGCGGGCCCACTAACATCCCAGCTGGTTGGAATCCATCAAGTTCACCCGTAACACCCTCAAACGTTAGCCAGAACATGGGTGATCACGCTGTTGAAAAAGAGCTCAAACGAACCAAGACCGACCATAACGGTACCAAATTCATCACATCCGTCCAACTTAGCTAGCCTAGTTAGACGGTCTAGATCTTCCCTCGAATGATCAAAAGGGTACTGGCGTGTTCACCAGCGACCCAACTAGATCCTTGGCCAATTGACTTGTCCACGGCAAACAAGGAGCACATTGAATCGTTTGCCCAAAGTAGGGTGAACGCGCTGTTTTGAAGACCCTAGTTTGCGTTGCGGCGACACACTACTGTCGCAAATCGATCACAACCATCCATCTTCGCCAGCAACATTGAGTGGCTTAGATCCAATTTTAGGCGGCCCAGGAGACGTCAGCATGCTCACCGGCAGCTTGCCTTTGCACCTGACCGATCGGCCTGCTCAAACTAGCGCCTAACGCTTTCAATCAACAAGCCAAAATAGGGTTGGCCACACGGCCTCTAAACCCTAATTTAAATCAACGGCAGTAGGCAACTGCCGCAAATCATCTCGTCCATCCAACTTTGCTAGCCTAGTCGGATGGTTTAGATTTATTTTAGGGAGGCCAACAGGGTAACGCTGTGATCATCGGCCATCCCTCCTCCACAGAGAGTGATCGACCAATTGATAGCTCACCCATTGGGTTCTCAAACGATCGCCCAAAGGTGGCCGGTCACGCTACTTTTTAAGACGTTCAATTCGCGACTAATTTGAACGAGCTCTAAAACAACGATGTTTCCTGCACATCGATTATTTTCAGCTGCTTGTTTAAAAGCGATGCATTATATACATCAATTATAAACGATGTTTTATAAATATTGATTTCACAAATAATTTGACCTAAAAGCACTATGTGCTACTTTTAGCGGCGAGTCTCACGACTTGACCCATTAACTTGAGACATTAAACATATCACAAACAAACTGGGGGATGCTCACTGGGGTATTAGTCTGGCAGTTTACAACGTGCGGCGTGCAATGCGCCCATTACGAGAAAGTGTCAGGAAAGGACGGACGGTTAACGGCAATGAGAGTAGTGGGTAAAAATGTGACCAGTTTTCCCTCATAATGGGAACGTGGTGATCACCACTTTTTACACAACCCCACTTCTCCACTGCTTAATGACCTTCACTTCCTACGAGATCAGGGTGTGCTTGAACATGACTTGTATAAATAGGATTTCAACCTATTTAAAAAAAACAACAGGTGTTATCAACACAAGTATCCAAAAAATACCAAGAACTGATAAGCTTACATTCTGCAAGCCAGTTCCATATTCTGATACAAGTCATAAAACAGCCACACCTTCATAATTCAACATTTTGATCTCAAACACTTTCTTCGCTTCCCTCCCTATGATCAACCCTTCTCCTTCACTTTGTGATCGAATTGAATCTGGAACGGCCATTTCTTGGTTTAGGCCAGAGTCTTACAGATTGATCTCTCGAATCTAAAAGTACTCATGTGCAGTACATTTGTTTAGGGTTTGAATTCATTTCTCATCAACACACTCAAATTTACCAAAAACAGCAGAATCAGTTTTTACCCCAAAACAGGTTGACGAAGATTCATTTGAGGAATTTAATCACAAGTTGGTTTAGATAGTGAATGCCTATCATGCGTTATGTATGACTATTTTTAAAAGGGATATTGTGATGAAAATTCTGAGATCTTTGCCAGCTCGATACGAGTCTAAGAAACCTGCCATCACTGAAGGAAACGATCTTTCAACACTTTCCCAAAGCATTCTCGTTGCAAAGATGAAGATCTTTGATCATGAACAACGCACTAAGGCCGGAAAAGACGTTGCTTTCAAAGCCTTGAAAAACACTGAAGTACTTGATAAAGTGAAAGTGTTAGTGCTTCTGAGAAACGTCATGTTGATGACTACAAATTTTCAGATGAAGATCTTGATAATTCCGTGTCTCTTTCAACAAGACAGTTCAATGATCTTCTTTTGAAAAGGAATAAACGTTTCTCCAAAGGGTTTGATCTTTGCTAATGAGTGCACAGATTGCAAAAAATATACTCGTAAGAAGGGTCTTGCTGCAACACTTGATGAAATATCTGGTAAATATAACTTAGAAGGATAAGATATTTCCAGTGCTGCTCTCTTGCTTCAATATTTGATGAAATACCTTGCTCGCTAATCTTTTTATTCCTAGCTTCTCTTTTAGAACCTTCGGTCCTTATATGCCTCGCCTGATACTTGTTGTAGTCCATACGAATTTCTCCATTAGGTAGTACTCCGGTCCAACCTTGGGATGGTATAAAGTCTTTGTGCTTGGAAAATAGGACACTATGCGCGATTATGAGTTAATAATCAAACCCATGAACATTTTCTCTCAAAATTTCATAATAAGCATCATACTTGAATGGTTATCCTATTTGTTTTTGAAATTGCTATGGTCCTTCTCGAATCTGAAACACTGTAGTAAAAATAATGAGTTAATTACTATTATCACCAATCGGAAAAACTTATTCAATTATAGAATTTACCAAATCTTAATGTACAACACCGCTTTTACATCGCCGATATATGACGTTAAGAATTGACACATATCCTCTTGCATCTCTTTTAATTGCTTTCATCTTATTTTTTGAGGAGTTAGGGTCCCTTTCATATGCATTTCTGCTAAAAGAGACAAAAATTTCATGAATACGCCTCCTAAACAGGACAGACGCTTGTTAAGCACCAACAACTTCATCGTTACCCACATAAACGAAACAGATGTAAGATCAATTTCTCCTTGTTGAACAAAATTCTTATTAACCCAAAGAATTTGAGTACTAGATGGATAAGAAAATAAAAAAAACTCGACCGATTGGGACAAATTGTGTTTGAGAATAAGATTTTGCTTATATAGAGAAAAAAAAATCTAGCTTTTATAGTGTAGCACAGATAAGGAGATAGCAAACTAGTTGCTAGGGTTGTGAAGATAGTTTAAGTTCCATCAGAAACTTAATTAAAATCTGATTCAAGGATCAAGATTCTAAGGTAGTAAGATTGATAATCAAATTTGATAATAATATTAATAATAAAAGATGTGTCTTAAAACAAGAAGGAAAAGCCTTTAAATAGGTTCTCAAGAACCGACTAAACAGAAAAGAAAAGGAAATCTAAACAAACTAGGAAAGAAAAGACTTGCAAGGCAAGTAAACTGAAACAGAAGGATGGGATCAACTATTATAGTTGATACGTTCGCAAAGGATCAACAATTATAGTTGATACAGAAGCAAGGGATTAACAACCATTGTTGATACAAATAAAGATGTATTACATCAGTCCCCCCTCTTGAAAAATAACTCGCCCTCGAGTTAATGATTAGAAAGAACTTCAATCTCTCAATGAAATTTAAATATTTCTTGCACATTGAAGATATTATAGATGTTCCAATTTGATGGAAGATCAATAACATATGCATTATCACTGATTTTCTTCAAAATCTTGAATGGTCCATATTTCTTCATCTTGGTCTTGTTGTAAGTACCAGTAGGAAATCTGTCTTTTCTGAGATGAATCATAACCAATTCTACTTCAATAAAAGTATTAAGTCTTCTATGTTGATTTGCATCCTTGTAACACCCCGAGTTCCGGACCAGGGTCAAACCCATATGTAGATCCGAACTCAAAGCGTTACGGGTCGGAACGAGACTTATGCATATATTTATTCTTGCTAATTTACTTTTATACCAAACATAATTGAAACTTTTATACAGTAATTGAAGCATATAAAATACATTAAACATTGTTCAAAACATTTTCAACTAAACATTTAATTCAAGTTACACTTCACGCAATACAAGAAAACAATGCAATCATTAAGCTACTCATTTCTAGCTTCCACTTCCAACTTCCATAAATCTGTAAGGAATGTCAATTGGGGTGAGATGACAGCTCAATAGAATGCATTCCCTTTCTCAAAATATATCAAAACATGTCAACCAATCAAAAAAAATGTGTACAACCAGAGTATATGGTGCACCTTCAAGGATTTAATTATATTTATGTTCATCAACATTACTCACAATCTATCAACTCCTCTTAAATGCACGAGTATCCTCGGTTCATGCCCCGCCTATCCGTGTACTCTCGGCATGGGACCGCCAACCTCACTTGCATGAGTATCCTTGGGTCGTGCCCCACCTATCCGTGTATCCTCGGTACGGGCACCGCCATTCAAACAAATATATTCATTCATTTATAAATTCACACTACCGTTGCACGAGTATCCTTGGGTCGTGCCCAACCTATCCGTATATCCTCGGTACGAGCACCGCCATCCATACAAGCATATCCAATTATTTATAAAATAATTTTATCATACAATATACATTTTGATATTCAAAACCACTTCATCAACAAGTCAAAAGTTCACAACCCAACTAACGATGTAATTCTTTCAACCATTTAAGCAAACACACTAACTGCAGAATTTTACTTTATAGGTTTCGTAATTATAACTTTGTCCGATCTACCTCAAAATTTTAGTGAACATTCATGACATCATCATGTATAACATATCCAAATTTCACATGAAACTCACGGCTCAATCAAAATATATTGATTTTACAAACACATTACAAAATCTAGGCAGATAACATCATTTTACCATATATTCACCATAAATTCATCTTAGTATGAAATGAAGCAAACCCAAATCACAATGAAAGATGATACATTAAGGCTGCCTAAGAACATCAAAAACACAGCAAAACCAAACTGTCCAGAATTTCAGAAATCACAATCCAAATTACAAGGAACATTCAACGGTGAATTTGTGTTGGAAAATTCTCAAATTTTAACAAGAAATACCTAATCATGTTAAAAATCAATAGGAGAATCCTGATCATCAATAAGAGACATATATTTATTCAATTAAATTGCAGAAACCTAACAATACAAAGGCATACGAAATAAACCAAAAAGAGAAAGGGTTTCACATTCTACCTTTCAATTGCTACAAACTCCTCTTGATTTTCTTTATCTTATCCAAAAATCTCTACCTCCATCTCCTTCTTTTTCTCCTAGCCTTTCTTTTCCAACTTCTAAAATTACTTCCATTTACATTAATAGAAAACCTAACTATTTTATTTATTATTTATCTTTTCATTTTCCCTTAATTATATTTATTATTGATTATTCTATTTCCACCCTAACTTGTAGCCTTTCTAGTTCAATCCACCCACCTAGGCTAAGGATAAGGAAAAACAACCTAAGCCACAAGGTTAACTAATCCGGGTATAACCCGACCCGAAGCAGTAGCTAAAAATACAGGGTATTACAATCCTCCTTGTACTTGTTATTAGAATCTGCAAGCTTTGACTTTACTTCTTGATGTATGAGTGAAGCTTTCTCCATAAAGTTATCTGCCTTAGCATTTGATTTACGCAGCTTGGGAAGCACCACCAAATCCAAAATATGATTAGGAACTTTAGAATAAACAATCTCAAAAGATGTCTTACCTGTGGATCGATTGACTGAAGTATTATAAGCAAATTCCATATTTGGAAGGAGATTATCCCATTGTTTCTCTTTTCCTCCAATAACCTTGGCTCTAATCAGATTTCCTAAAGATCGATTGACCACTTCAGTTTGTCCATCTGTTTGAGGGTGAGCAGTTGCACTATACTGAAGTTTAGTTCCCAAACGCATCCATAAAGACTTCCAAAAGTAGCTCAAAAACTTAGTGTCTCGATCATAAGTAATTGTCTTGGGAATTCCATGCAAACGTACTACTTCTTTGAAAAATAAATTAGCAACATTGGAGGCATCTGTTGTTTTCTTGCATGCTATGAAGTGAGCCATTTTTGAGTAACGATCAACAACCACCATAATAGAATCATTCCCCCTGGTAGTACGTGGTAAACCAAGCACAAAGTCCATGCTAATATCCACCCAAGGAGCATCAGGAATTGGAAGTGGAGTATACAAACCTGTGTTTTGAATATTCCCTTTAGACTGCTGGCAAACCATGCATTTTTGCACATACTTTTGAATGTCCCTTTTAAGAGAAGGCCATAAATAACGTTCTTCAACCAAAGCTATGGTTTTATCACGTCCAAAATTCCCACCAACGCCACTGCCATGTAATTCTTGGATCAGATGAAGACGAAGAGAACATTGTGGTATACATAAACGATTTCCTTCAAAAAGAAATCCTTCTTGAATGAGAAAATCATCAATACTGCCTGTAGAAGAACCACATTTGTCCCAGAGTTGCTGAAAATCTTTGTCTTCACTATACAGATCTTTTAAGAAATCAAAGGCTAAACTTTCGTGTTTGAGAGTAATAAGAAGATGAGCTCTTCTACTCAAAGCATCTGCAACTTGATTAAGTTTTCCACTCTGATGTTTAATAGAAAATGTGTACTGATTTATGGTAGATTACCATCTATCATGCATTCTATTTACCTTAGCTGAAGTTTTCAAAAACTTAAGAGCCTGATTATCAGTATTGATAACAAACTCACTGTGAACAAGATAAGGATGTCAGTTCTTAAGAGCTTGAACAAGAGCAATTAATTCTAATTGATAAGTAGACAACTTCTTCCTTGTATATGAATTCTTTTCACTATAGAATGCAACCGGATGTCCTTCTTGAGATAAAACAGCACATATACCAACAATAGAAGCATCACAGTGGATCTCAAAAGGTTTATCAAAATTTGGCATGGCAAGAACAGGAGCACTACACAACTTTTCTTTGAGCAGGTGAAAACTTTTATCTGCTTCTTCAGTCCACTCAAATATATCACGCTTCAAACAATTTGTTAAACCAGCTGTAATAGTACTAAAATTCCGCACAAATCTTCTATAGAAGGAGGCTAAACCATGAAAACTGCGCACTTCACGTATAGATGTTGGAGTAGGCCAATCAACGATTGCTTTAATCTTAGAATCATCCACAAAAATACTCCCCTTCAAAGCCTTAGGTAATATTCGGTTCTTATTTCTGCCGATGAACGCAAGTATGACTAGAATAGTTCAATCCTTGACATTTTGCATACTGTCTCTGACTTGGACAAATTCTATCAACCTATCCTCCGTGGTTAACCTCATGGAATACAGTTTTAAAGTGATAGTTATTTACGAACAAGTGGAATTCTTTGAAAGGTTGATGAAGTCAGACTTCTAACTTGTTGCATCTGTCTTAGCAGCATCAAGCTTAGGACCACTATTCTACAGAGAGGGTTAGCTGACAGATCCCCGGTAGTTACCAAAGAGTTTCTGAAGTTAATGAAAGATGAGTGGCTTGTTAAGTGCTGCAATGGAGATCCCGTTATGCTTCTCGAGTTTCTTGATGTGGAAAAGTATGAAACAGTTGGTGAAGCTGTGATGAGAACTCTCTTGAAAGCTGGCATGGTGGACCTGAATGGTCAAGCTACACAACAGATTCTGGAATCAAGTAGCAAATATAATAAAGGTTAGTCGAACCGATTTCATGTGTTCATTTCTGTATTAGCGGAACAACTTTTCAGTTCAGCAGGCTTACTCTTTAGCAGGTCCATTAGCCTAAAAACCTTGGTTGCTAGCTCACATCCAAGGCAGTGGCATATTCTGTGTCCAGCGTGTCGAACATGGGCAATGTTGGACACACCAGAGGGAGAAACATTACTAAGTGGGAGGCATAGTAAGACAACCTGATGGTAACATGAAACTGGATATAGAATATAGTGAAACACGCAATTGGTGTGGCCGAATGCATAATATTTTGGAGTTACATGTCTGACTCACATAGTGTAGGCACTGCTATAGAGTTGCGTGATTAATATATCCTTATATATATTATAAGCAAAGGCCTTTTTACTGTAATGCTATGGAAAACTGAAAAAATTACATAAATTTGAGATTGGCCATGTTCCCTTAAAAATTCCTACACCACATGGCAGGTCCACTAAAAGTGGTTCCCATTCGGAATTTTTAAAAATTAAGCTTTTCTGATTATAATGCTACAACAGAAATGCTACTTTTTTGATTACGGCATGTGCACTAATATAACCAACTAAACTCCTGCATCCCAGTTTCAAATTTTAAATTAGGCCAAACCCTCATCGTATTCGACATCCAAAGTCCTATCTCTGTATGTAATAAGTCTGAGACCTTAAAAAAAAAAATTTAAAAAAATTGCATGGTGTTAGAAATTACGAATTTTGTTAAAATATTGCATGGTGTTATATTGGATTCCTAATGTTCACAATCTGCTTTTTCATGTTTACCTTCCAGTGAAATGCATTAAACAAATGGAAGGCGAGGTTGCTCTGTACTGGAGAACTCTGTGCCAGCACTTGCAGACAAAATCAGTAGTAAGAAACTTTATCATTTTTCTCAAGTTAATTTCCCATAAATAAAAATAATTGCCTCCCAGCTGCAGATTTCTTTTAGAATCTTTATTTAGGGGATTCTTCATAATGCCGCGCTCTCAAAATTGTGTCAACAAAAATCTGCTTAATAGTAGTGTTAGACCTTATAAGTAAACAGTGGTTCTGTCTTTTGACCTTATTTTTTGTTATTGCAACTAAACAGGCCAAAGGCTCTGATGCTGCCACGACAACAGGAACTGAAGCAACAGTGTATGCCCCAGAAGAGTCTGACAATAATGGTCTTTTAAAGAAAATACTTCCCTTAGTATCTGACCATGTAGAGTTGGTTAGAGCACATCTTGCTGCTGGTAAGAGTCTAATCTCATATGACACATTTTATATGATTAAAGCGTAGAACCTTTTCATAAACACTAACACATCAAACTAGATAATAATATGTGAGCAATCCGAGACCATATTGATACCAACTGAAACTGCCCATTCCCCAAATATCCAAACATTGAACTAAAACATTTTTGATTGTTGGAGTGTTGAAGCATGGACGTGTTCAATGTAGAATACAATTCTGAAACATTCATTTACACCTGAACCTATTTGATATTTTCAGGGCCAAAGTATTGCTTCACATGCCGACAGTTGCTATTGCTCGGCGTAATGCTTGACTACTCTGATTCCACAAACAGGAAGGTTGCGAGTGCCTTTGTACAAGAGTTATTACACAGGCCTCTTGAGCATGAAGTGGATGAAGATGGAGAGAAAGTTATTATAGGAGATGGCATCAACAGAGAGTGGGCCACAGCTGTATCACAGCTGGCAAAAAAAGTTCATGCCTCTATTGAGGAATTTGAAGAAGTAGTTTTAGCGGTTGTTGACGAGCTTGCTCAGCCTTGCAGAGAGAGAACGGCAGACTTCATGCAGTGGATGCAGTGCCTTGCTGTGGCCACGCTTCTTCTGGAGAACGTGAAGTCCCTCCGTTGCTTACAAGGTCGAGGAACAAAGCCAGCTGAGGTTTTGCTCTCTTTACTGCTTCCAGGGGTAAGTACTGAAGCGATTAACCCTGTGTATGCAGTCTCACTGTTGAGGCGCATTTGAATCATTGCCAAGCACTAGGAGGTCTTATAAAATCCGTTCCCTAGATAGTTTTGTGTTAAATCAATTATATGTCTTTCAGTTAGAAGCACATCTCAGTTTGGTTGGTACTTTAGGTTTCAAACTGTTCGTCTACATTTTCATAAGTCGCTTTTGCTTGTATAATCTATGGAATACAGGCACAGCATGCTCACTTGGATGTGCAGAGGGTGTCGTTGAGATGTCTTGGTCTCTATGGA
This sequence comes from Papaver atlanticum, assembly GCA_023531105.1. Classification (NCBI taxonomy): domain Eukaryota; kingdom Viridiplantae; phylum Streptophyta; class Magnoliopsida; order Ranunculales; family Papaveraceae; genus Papaver; species Papaver atlanticum. Next base: position 1,368,875 of record JAJJMB010008785.1, read on the forward strand.
TTGCTAGAGAGAAAGCCAAGTTATTTTGTGAAACAACTTAGAATTTCTTTGATCAATTCTCCTTCGCCAGATAGTATTTTCACGGAAAGTCAGGCATTGGTTGACCTTGGAATGTGGCACGGTCGTCAAGAAGTTGATCAAGTCATGGGTAGCGATGTTTTGTCACAAGCTGAGGACGATAAGAAAAGCATTTCCTCGGTATACTTATCTGACGCATACAAAACTTTGACTTCTGAGTTGCTTGACCTCCTAGTCGCTGTACTTGCCAGAGATGTAACCAGTGAAACCTATGACCGTGAGTCATTTCAAGCTGTGCTAGGTGAAGGGATTGCTAAAATTCTACTTCTCAGCGAAAACTACCCAAGCATTCCTACTTCGTTACACCATGAGCTCTTGGTGAAACTTATAGAACTGTATTTCGGTGACAAAACAGAAGAGTTGCAAAGGTTTTCCTATGGATCCACTTCCTTCATGTTAATACAATCCCTTTTATTGCTTTAGGAAGGTGCATGTCTGTCTTCTTTATGTCTGCAATGTTTATTACATTGCCAGGTTTAAACAATGCTTGTCCATCTTCTTTGAGCATTATCCGGCGCTCGCAGTTATCATAAGGTAAGTAAATCCATGTTTTTTACTTGTATTCTGTCTAAGAAAGTATATTACGTACTTTTATTCACTTGAATGATATTGGCTCATTGCAAATGCTCAGAGGTGCATATCCAAGGCTTTTATTCCTGTCATCCGCTCGATGTGGCCAGCCATTTATGGATCTTCCTTTGTGGTATCTAATCTTCGTAAACGTGCAAAGCAAGCTTCACGTTTCATGCTGCAGAAAGGAAGTGCACTTGCACGTTTTGCTAATGATGCTGAGAACGGTGACAACATAGATTCACTTCTTCTAGCTCTCCCTCTTAAACAGAAAGCTGTAAGTGTTTATTGTTTCTCATTAAAATATTGTATAATCACTGTTTAGTGATTCATTAATAGATTGTGAATGATAGAATTCTGAATGTTATCTCCTTGATGATGATGTAAGTGGCGGTACATTTGGTGGATGTACCATTTTAATTGAGACTAACCTAAAGATATTCGCAGGAGGATCGCCAGAATATTATTCCATCTTTGCCTCCTGTAACTGCTGCATCAGCAACAACCATTCGTTGCACACTTGATGGGAATGAGTCAGTGCGTAAAGCGGCATATTCTGTTCTACCAAAGAAAAGGCAAAGCCTTAGGTAATTCTCATTTCTTATTTCTGTTTCATCTTTGAAATCAAGTGATACATTACGTCTTGGTCCTTTGCAGGGTTCCAGTTCCAGAGGTTAATCTAGATGGTACTTCCTAATAGATGAGATATTATTCCCTTACCTTTCTTAGAGTTATTCTAGTTATTCTCTATATTAACTGAAAATATTAAGTCATTAATAAACATAATATAAAACAACCAAAGAGAGGCAAGACTCTCCAAGGAAGATGATTCATATTTCAACATGGTATCATCCTAACCTCGATCCTATTCTCTCTTTTTCAAAATTTTTATTTTTCTTCTAAAAAATAAAATAAAAAAAATCATATGGCTGGTGATAAAAAACCTCTTCATCCGGCGTTTGCTATCACAAACATCAAATCCTTAATCCCTATTCTCCTAGACATTAAACAGGATGAATACTCTTCATGGGTTTTTCTTTTTGAACTCCATCTTCAAGCTCACCGTCTCCTCTTTCTCATTGACGGATCAGCAACGCCAGCGGATCTTGATGCCGATACCGTAAAACAATTGGACGCATTCTGTCGCCAATGGATGTTCTCTACCATGGCCAAAGATTTAATGCTTACCGTCCTCAAATCTGGCACCACTGCTCATGAGATTTGGAATCACCTTAAGAAGCTTTTTCAAGACAACAAAGGTAATCGTGCTGCAACCCTTGAAAGTAAATTTGTTAATCTTAAATTTGTTGATTGTACTGGTGTTGATGATTACTGTGACAAGTTAAAATCACTGTCCGATCGATTACATGATCTTGATTTTCCCATGAATGAGAAGAGATTGGTTATCCAACTCGTTAATGGCCTTCCGGAGGAATACAACACCGTTGCCTCATTCATTCAACAATCAATGCCAAGTTTTGATACTGCTCGATCACAACTTCGTACGGAGGAGATTCGTCGTTTCCAGCAAACCGTAGCAGCTCCACCTACAGCACTGGCTGCTGCTGTTGCCTACTCTTCAAATCGTAATACACAGCGGCCAAATCGTTCAACCAATGGCCGACGTGGTCCTCGCCCTGCCTCCAGCTACAGCAACACAGTGGCTCAACCACCCCTACTGCCAACACCAACTATGCCTCGCCTGCACACCTACCAGTCGTATTGGCCACCAAACTGGCCATTTCCCCCTTGCCCGTACCCTACAGCACCATCCTGGCAACCATCGTCTTCACCCCGCAGGCCGCATAGCAACAACAGTTCTCTACAGCAACATCACCAGCGTACACAACACAGCAGGTCACCTGGACTTGGCCGTGGCCAAGCTTTCCTCATTCCCAGCACTAAACTTCTCCAACCCGACGATATTGCAGAGGCGTATAGTTCCATGAGTCTTCATCCACCTGACGATGCATTCTATATGGATACTGGCGCCACATCGCACCTCACTACAAATCAAGGTACGCTGCATAACGTTTTCAACTCTAGCAATGTTCATTCTATTCTAGTTGGCAATGGCAACAGCATTCCGGTTACGGCTAGTGGTACCAAGTTCTTAAACCTTTCTTCTCGTATTCTTCAGCTCAAAGATACCCTAGTTGTCCCTGATATTATCAAAAACCTAGTATCTGTTCGTAAATTCACCACTGATAATCATGTGTCTGTTGAATTTGACCCATCTGGTTTTTCTGTGAAGGATCTGATTTCGAAGAAGACTATTCTACGATGTAACAGTTCTGGAGATCTCTATCCTATAACCAAGTATGTCGTCTCTTCTCCCACTACGTCCCTGCCTCAACCTATCTCTCTTGCTGTTTGCTCGCCCAATGTTTGGCATAACCGTCTTGGCCACCCTGGAAAGGCTATCATAGATGTCCTACGCACAAAAAGTCTTATTTCATGTAATAAAAGTGCATGTTCTACATTATGTCATTCCTGTCAAGTTAGCAAACATGTTAGATTACCATTTTCTGAGTCTAATTCAAATACTTTTGCACCTTTTGATATTATTCATAGTGATTTATGGACCTGTCCATCACATGTCGAGACAGGTTTTCGATATTACCTTATTTTGTTGGATGATTTTACTAATTATCTATGGGTTTATCCTTTAAGGTTCAAATCTCAAGTTTATACAAAATTCTTGGAATTTCACTCATTTATTAAAACTCAATTTGATCGTGACATCAAAAGTTTTCAATGTGACTTAGGGCGTGAATTTGATAATTCCTCTTTTCATAATTTTGCTCATACAAATGGCTTTGTTTTCGGATTCTCTTGTCCTCAAACTTCCTCTCAAAATGGCAAGGCTGAGCGTATGATTCGTCGTGTCAACGACATTACTCGTACACTTATGTCTCACGCCTCCATTCCTTCAAAGTATTGGGCTGACTCTGTCAATATGGCAGTCTATCTCCATAACATTCTTCCTACCAAAATTCTCCATTTCCGTTCTCCGGTTTTTGCTCTATATGGTCGCCAACCTACGTATAATCACCTTCGCATATTTGGCTGTCTTTGCTACCCTAATCTTCCATCCACCACACCTCACAAACTTGCCCCCCGCTCTACTAAATGTGTTTTCCTTGGTTTTCCTATCAATCATCGTGGTTATCGTTGTCTTGATCTTGCCACTCATAAAATAATCATCTCTCGTCATGTTACTTTTGACGAAACTGTTTTTCCCTTTGCAACTTTTGCTCCCACCAATTCAACAGAGTACGATTCCTCAACTTCGCCTATCCATCACTCTTTAGCTGACAATCTTGCCTACCCGTCAGCGGCATCTTCAACCTCTTCGCCTGCTGTACACAGTGCACCTATTCCCTATACTCCTCCACACAGGCGCAGACCTACAATGCCTACTGCTCCTTCCGCTTCTATTCTGCCGAGTCCAGCTACTACTCCTTCGCCTGAACAACCTACAGTTTCTGTTGCCTCTCCCAGCCAGGACTCTCCAGTTCCAACTTCTGTTCAGCCCTCCACTGTTACGGCTCCACCCATCCTTCCCTATACTCGTCCAGTTACTCGGGCCTCACGTGGAATTTTCTGCCCCAATCCCAAACTCAATCTTCATGTCCAGTCCAAGTCTGTGATCTCTCCATTGCCTCGTTCTCACTTATATGCTCTTAGGGACCCTAACTGGAATGCGGCCATGCTAGATGAATACAATGCTATGTTGAAAACTAATACTTGGGTACTTGTTCCACGGCCACGAGATGCACATGTTATTCGTTCTATGTGGCTTTTTCGCCACAAGTTTAATGCCGACGGTTCTTTGCAGCGTCATAAGGCACGTCTTGTTGCAAATGGTAAATCCCAACAGATTGGGGTTGACTGTTTTGAAACATTTAGCCCGGTTGTCAAACCGGCTACTATTCGTACTGTGCTCACTATTGCAGCTTCACGCTCCTGGCCTATACATCAGCTAGATGTCAAGAATGCATTTCTTCACGGGGATTTGACTGAAACAGTTTATATGCATCATCCGCCGGGTTTTGTTGACCCTGCTCACCCTGATTATGTGTGTCGACTACGTCGATCTCTTTATGGTCTAAAGCAGGCACCTCGTGCATGGTTTCAGCGTTTTGCCAAGTTTATTACCAATTGTGGTTTTCGGGGCAGTGTATGTGATCCCTCTCTCTTCGTCTATCAATCCGGATCCGAGACGGCATACTTACTACTATATGTTGATGATATTATTTTAACGGCAAATACTGATCAACTTATTTGTCGTTTTATTGCATTGATGAAACGAGAGTTTGCTATGACTGATCTTGGCCCGCTGCATCATTTTTTGGGTATTTCTGTTCACCGCTCCTCTTCAGGTCTCTACTTGTCTCAATCAGTCTACACGAAGGACATTATTGCACGGGCATCCATGACAACTTGTAATTCCGTGGCAACACCGGTGGATACTCATTCGAAACTCAGTGCAACTTCTGGTCCAAGAATTGAGGATCCAACTCTATATCGAAGCCTGGAGGGGGCTCTACAGTACCTTACTTTCACTAGACCGGATATATCCTATGCAGTTCAGCAGGTATGTCTGTTTATGCATGATCCTAGGGAGCCTCACATGCAGGCCCTTAAGCGGATCCTTCGTTACCTTCAGGGTACTCTTGATCATGGCTTGTTTCTATCTTCTACCACAATTTCTGGTTTAACTGCATATTCCGATGCCGATTGGGAGGGATGTCCAGATTCTCATCGATCAACTTCAGGTTACTGCATCTTTCTCGGCGATAATCTAGTTTCATGGTCTTCCAAGCGTCAGGCAACAGTCTCACGTTCCAGTGCTGAAGCTGAATATCGGGGAGTTGCCAATGCAGTTGCTGAGACTACTTGGCTTCGCAACCTACTTCTTGAGTTACATCTTCCTGTACGACGTGCCACCATTGTATACTGTGATAATGTCAGTGCAGTTTATATGTCTGGAGATCCTGTTCAACATCAACGCACCAAACATGTGGAGATTGACATACATTTCGTACGTGATCGCGTTCGCATTGGTGACATTCACGTCTTACACATACCCTCGGAAAATCAATATGCTGACATTTTTACCAAGGGCCTTCCTCGCCAGCTGTTTACTCGTTTTCGTACTAGTCTGAGCGTCTGCTCTTCTCCCGCTCCGACTAAGGGGGTGTAATAGATGAGATATTATTCCCTTACCTTTCTTAGAGTTATTCTAGTTATTCTCTACATTAACTGAAAATATTAAGTCATTAATAAACATAATATAAAACAACCAAAGAGAGGCAAGACTCTCCAAGGAAGATGATTCATATTTCAACACTTCCATTTCCGTTTTTCGGCGACGTGAGGGGTTTGTTTTTTCTGGTGATACGCGCAGAACTCGCGAAGATAAATCCATTGGTAAGTATGATAAATGGTAATTCAGGATTATCTTTTCTAAGTTCTGATTAAACTTCTAGTTTAGTTGATTTTTTTTTCTCAGTTCTAATTCGTTGATTACGTCCTTTTCCTAATCCTACTACATTTTGAAATTGTTAAAGTTTAAGTAAGAAGACCAGTATAATAGAGAAATACACACTACATTTAAATCTGATTAATCAAAGTTATATTTGAAAATTCTCTTCAATCTTTATTGCGGCGGTGCAGGTGATAGAGAGACGTCTAAAATCATTAGATTAGGGAAAGATACTTTGTATGGACGCTCTGGACAAGTCGGAAAGGGTGATGAAATTCTTAAAAAAATTATAAAGGTTTGTTGCCGAGCGAGAGATGAATCATGGTGGTGTAACCGTGGAGGAAGTAGCTAAAAGAGCAAGCGAGTGTTATAGGGAAACCTTTAACGGAGAGTGGATATCTTATGGTGCAGTTTTGGGAGGGTTCGATATGGGTAGTGATGTTCCCAGCCGCATATGGGTCGTAAATAAGTGTTGGTATTGGCCTCTGAAAGATGATTATGGTTGTATTGGCAGTGGTCAATATTACTGTTCCATATATGCTTCCACTTTCGAGCACTGGATGTCGGAAGAAAGAACAAAACAAATTGCTTACAAGTCAGTCTTTCTTGGTGCTAAGAGCTCTTTCTCCACTGGAGGTAAGGTAACAATTTGCTCCCTCAGAAAAGAGCATTGCTCAAGTTCAAAAGAAGAACTCCCGATGGAGTCAAAACTTATTGTAGACTTAATGGATGAATATGATGATCACTTTGATGAGCTTGATGAGGGGTGGACTTGCACCAAATCATTGTGGCAAGCAGTAAGTTGCAGTAAGTTCTTTACTTCTTTTATATTATAACTGTTCCTAATCTATTAAGTCTTTTGGACTTTCAGAACGAGGGTTGATTCTTCGTCATGTGGCGTTAATTTCACAGGTAGCCCAAACAGTTGGTCGGCCAGGTCAGCGTGCATTTGGGGCATCTGGAGTCATGCCTGCTTACGGTAAAATACTAAAAACACTTTGCCATATCCAGCTAGGCTGAGAAGTAGTTGGATGTGGATCAGTCTTCATGTTGTAATATTTATAATACCTAGAAGATAGAACCTAAAGTTCATCAGATTGATGAAGCATCTCCATTTACGCTAGAAAAGCAGAATTATAATGCTCCAAATGTTTAATGCCTAGGCCCCCTAGTTTAATGCCTAGGCCCCCTAGTAGTTTAGGGAGAGACATGAATCCATGATATTAAGAATTTATGTTGTAAGAAAGAAGCCCACCAGTAATGCCTTCGAAGAGCATCCATTTGACTAAGAGTAGCCTTAGGAGGCTTGAAAACCTGCATAGTCTTGCCTGCCTGCCAACCTTCCAATTTAGCTGTCATATTGTCTAAAATAGGTTGGCAATTCTTTTGTCTCCTGCTAAAAACCTGAAAAAGATAGTGGATTTCTGAACATTTATCGTCTGACCGGACCCAGTGGAAAATAGAGATAAATGTTGTTGTAAATACCTGGTTTCTCAAAACTTCTTATAGAAGCTAGTCCAAGTCTTCTACACTTGGTACAGATATATGAGGAACTGTTCACAACTAATAATATTTAGTCAATGTCTTCTATTCAGGAATTTAAAATATTACAATGCACAGTTTATAATGCCTTTTGGTCTCCAGCTATGTCACTGGGCTGGGCTCCAACTTCGCGTCCGCCAACTATGATTGGCTTAAAGTCCCATGACGGGGTCGTACTTCTGAAAGATGGTAACTTTGACACAAGCAAGCCTCCACGTATGCAATCACCGTTCTTGGGATCTTGTCTATTTTTATTGTGAATGTTATAAGTTTTGTTAGATTAAATTACTGTTATGGTCTAATAATGCAGGTAAGGGTCTTGATTTCCCAGTGATGCAAATTAAGTCTCTTGCATTAGTTGGTTTGGAAGTGCGTTTCTTTCCAGAAATTGTAAAAACAATCAAGGAACTTCTGAAAGACCATGAGGAAGTTAAGGATTCACGTCTTTGTGCCTCCAAAGTAGTAGACTTGTTGATGCGTAAAAAACTGGATAGATTTAGCCATCCTTACTACCTGGATATGAACGAGCCAGATCAAATGTTCCCCCCAAACTTTTCTTGTGGCTTATAACCAAAAGTGGTTACTTCATGGTTGAAGACGGAATCAGCATTGGTTCATCATTTTCAGAACATATCGTCCGCAGAAAGTTTGGTCGAGAGTTGACCAGTAAAACTGCTGTAAGCATTGGCCTGGAGGCGATTGTTAATAAAAATGTAACTTGTAAGTATACCCACTTATTAGCTAATTTTTTATTTTCTTTTTTAGTTTTCTTTTTCTTTTTCTTTTCGTTTTAGTAATTAGTTTTTTCTTATTCTGTTTTATTTTGTTCAGGTACAATAGTTGAATTACCTACTACTAGGGTGAAAAGTAAGCAAGAACGTTTTCTACCAGAGCTTGTGAGAGAGGAGTTACATGCCTTGCCTGAATATTCGAAGCAAAGGCCGAAGGCCAGGGGCACTCTTAAGGCGGACACAGGGAAAGGGAGTTCTGTAGCATCTCCAAATGTAAGCTATTTCAACTTTTTAATAACGTGATTGTCTTTTTCTTTGGATAGCCTAAAGAGTCCAGAAGTCATCATCTTAAACCTCTCAGCGTAGCTAATTCAGCGTTTAGATTATTATGAAAAATGCTCTTCAGATTTTGTAGTTGTTGTAAACCTGGTTAAACTGTTCCAATGGCCAATGAGATGTTGCTAAAGAAACATTTAAAGAATGAACCTTTCCTAACACATGGTATATCAGTTTTGAATTTGAGGGTATAGTCCATGTCACTCCAATGAGGTGTTGTTAAATGTCACACCTAGGGATCTAACATACATGTATAAAACCTGCTACACCTTTCTTAACTTTATATTATTTCAGGCAGTGATTCTCCGCCTCAGTGCTTAGGGTCACCAGGGGAAATTAGGTTGTTGCCTAGACAAATTAGTATTTGGAGAAAAAGTCAAATGTGTCACTCAAGAAACAATATTGGTTGATGTTGAAGTTTAAAATATGGAATGTGTCTGGACGTCATCTAAGAGATGCTTAGGTGTCTCTAGGTGTGGCAGTTTCCTATCACCTTGCCTAGTGCCAAGACGTTCCATTATTCAAGTCCACTCTTCTGTATCTGTTTGTTTATTTGATGACCTTACTAGTAAATTGTTAAAACAATTAACTTTCAGAAGTTGGACATGCAGCCAAATCAAGACGATGCTCTAACAAGGTTGCCACCTGGATGGGTCAGTCTTCTTTGTATTTTTACTGTTGATGTTCACGATATCTTAGCTCTAGTTGTTTCTTAAGCTCTTGCTTCAAATTTTCTTTTCAGTTTGTTGGTGATACCTCTAAGGTATCACCAACAATTGTACCATCATCAAGGTACCAGGCCTGCAAATCAAGTTTGCACCTAGAAGCAATACTCTTCACTAAAGGATGAAGTGTCAAAGCAAATAACAAGGGACCGAGAGGGTCACCTTGTTGGACACCGAGGGCAGAAGACAAAATATATTGGTCATAATAAAGTTTAGCCGACCGTGAGTAGCAAAATTCTATCCAACGAGAAATACCTGGACAATAAAGACGAACTTCCTTGATCAGATGAGATATGCTCACCATGTTGAACGCATTAGAAAAGTCAGTGAGCAACATTACATTTTGTCTGAGTGACCCTTAACCTCCAATAAGCGATTTACAGCATGTAAAACATGTGCATGTTTCTTGTTCTTTCATGTGTAGTCTGAAGCAAAGGACCCGGCAACAGGTTCGTCATATTACTATCACGTAAGTACTAGGAAATCCCAATGGGAGATTCCTTCCGAGAATGTTGGTAGTGCACAACCTCCACATTTACCTCCACAACAAGATTGGATTGAAACAATGGATGAAGCATCAGGTGGGTGATAGATTGCTATCATTTAGTTTAAATGAATTTTGTAGTTGGGAAAATACTGAAGAGTTCTTTTCTTCCAACAGGTTGCAGATACTACTATAATTCAAAACAGGTGTATCACAATGGGAAATCCCAGAATCACTCAAGAAGTTTCCCTTGCAGCATAATAAAGAGACGGCTTCAAGGAGTACAGTCAACAAAAATGGGCAAAGCCCATTCTTCATGCAAATTAAATGCATGGGATGTGGTGGATGGGGATTGGGTCTTGTCCAAGCTTGGGGGTACTGCAATCATTGCACCAGGTATAATTGAAACGGTGCTCTCTCTCTCTCTCTCTCTCAATTTAGGATGGTATATCTAACTCTATTAATAATGCTCCATTCTGAATTTAGTATAGCGTCAGCCAACTGTTACACACAATTCGGCAAGTCTTTTAGGAGGTATAGAACCATGCATATCTGACCCGCGCCCCTGCAGCCAACTAAGCCACAAAGCTAAACACCCCTATGTTTCTGTGTATCTCTTTGGTTCTTTCTTCTTTGAGGATTATTTGTTGATGAAAATCAGATTGACAAGAAGTCAGGGTCAGTGTACTGCTCTTACTTCCACCTGTCAGGAGTGTGTTTCATTTTTATTTATTTTTTAGTTTGATCCCCTAGGCTCCTAAATAACTTGAAGTTTTGAACTGTTCATGAACATAAATACTAGAGTAAGAGTGTTGGATACCAAAGGGAAAAAGAGAGTAGATAGAAGCATTTGCTGCCTATTTCAAAATAGTTCTAGATGTGAGTAGGACTGTATTATTACATCATTTAGGATGAAAGCTATTGCTCCATGATGTCTGCAGCTAACCTGACACCATGAAACCATCTGGTTATCCAAGATTTCTTCACACAAAGACCTTACAGGTAAGAGTCATGTAGTTACTCTACATGAAGAAATGCCATACTTATTTGTGACTATAAATACTTGACATACTTTTTGCTGTACATTTCTCTTTACCAAATACACATGGATAAGTCTGCAAAATGATCCAAGCACGAATGCTTGACACATTTGCATTAACTACTATAGAGGCTGTTCCATTGTTGTGGGTATCCTATGATTCAGTGCACATTTTCATATTGAAGATCTTATATTGAAGTGGTATGGAGATCGGAGCTTGTTATTTCTTTCAAAAGTTATCTTCTTGTGCTTCCTGCATTTGCTGTTTTGTCACCCAAAGTGATTGGTCAATCCTCTTTGTTCATGTTACTAGACCTGGTTTCCTGTTACCGTGTTACGGTTGTTATACTAGTTGAAAGTCCTACATAACTTTCATTTTTGTAGAGCGTACTGAGTTTGTCATGACTGACATATTACAATGCTTGTTCTTCCTTGCAAGGAATTTGAAAAGCGCTCATCCCAATGCACCACGTGGTGGCTGGTAGTTATCTGCCTACTATCCTGACTTTGAGTTAACATAATTGGTCAGTAATTTGTCATGTGCTCTCATCTTTGCGATGTGTTGGAAAATCTAGACTATTCTATTTCAAGATATGAACCACGTCATCTTTTATATCTTCAATTTACAGGGTTGTGGTTGTGGGACCGAACGGAGTACAACCACGAGCTGTAGATACTAACTGCAACAGTACGCAACTCAACATTAGATCCTGTTTTTTTTCATCATACGTTAGAATAAGATTCACATTGTTACGGGGCTCCCTGCATCTCACAGCCAATAAAAAATGATGCATGAGTTCGACTAGGTGTCTCTGGATGAATTTTATGGTGAATTTGAAGGACTATTAAATGATTAATGGATAAATTTTGCAGCATTATGTATCGGCTCTAATACCATAATTGAGTAAAGACGAAAACGCTGAAAATGTATTATTGGCTGAAATGAATTTGTGAATGTTCATTACGTTTTTTCTTTCTGAAGTTTTCTTCTTTTCTTTGTAATGATGAAACTTATCGAAGGGTTACAACAGCATGTAGTATGCGTACGCTATCAACTATGAAAGGACTAAAGAAATGCCATAAATGATAAACATCATTTAGAGTTGAGCTAGAGATAAATGTGCATATACATGAAAGGTTTGGATGTCTTTGAAAGTCCTTGATGAAGAGGACCCATATATGGGGTAACAACTTACAACAAGGCACATGCATTTGCCGAATGATGCCATACACGTAATACCCATGCACCATCTTATACTTCACCCAACTTATTCGTCATTTGTTTCACCATCTTATACCCAACTTATTGGAATACATTGAGACTTGAGAGCTGATCAACATTTTATCAATGGCAAGATGCATAGGAGGTAAAACAATTCATATTATGATGATGGTTTTGGTCATGTTTTCAGTTACGATTTTTCGAAGTGGATCATATCCCTAAAATATTAGCTTCAAATTCGTTATTATTTAGTTTTTATTCACAAAAATAATGTAAAAAGTGGGAGATAATGTGAGGTGATCCTTTTTAAAATACAATAATACCGTTTTGAGAAACATGACAGCTAGATACAGGTTTCACATGTAAAGCAAAAATTGTTGGGACTTTGGGACAAAAAATAAAAAAGTTCTATCTAACTTAAGTCGCGTGAGAAAGAAGGAGAATTTCAGATCTCAAGTTAATGATTGTTTTCATGGAATTAATTGCCTGAAATACTACTAAATACTAATAATTCACTCTCTATAATTGACTTTTTAAGATACTTTTCTGCGGTCTGGCTAGAATGGGAACGACCGCATACAAATACAAGGACGGTATGCGTCACTTCCTCTATGTTTGACACCAAGCATTTCACAACAAATTCCATTTGAAAATCCGTTTCTCAAGATGGATAATGGCTAATGTTTCGCCAATTACCATGGCCACCCATTTAAAATAATTAAATGTTTCCTTCCAAAAATTTCTCCGGTGAGTTTTTTCCCAAATTAATATGAGTTTCTATTTAAACAACTCTACCTAATTCTACCTTCCATGTCAATATTCTTGTTTAAATCAAATCTACTAAATAGGATGAAATCAATGATTAAGAATAAGAGAATTGAGAAAATTGATAAACATGATAACAATGTTGATTGATTAATAAAAAGATTTGTTCTCAGAACAAGAATGCTTAGCCTTTATATAGGCTTACATAAACCGACTAATAAAAAGAAAAGGAAAGCTAACCAAATTAGGAACGTAAAGATTTGAAAAATAAGTAAACCAAAACAGAGGTCTTTGTATCAACTGGTATAGTTGATACAGTCGTTGTGTATCAACTGGAACAGTTGACACAGAGAACTGATGTACTACACCTCGAGTTAGCTAGTTAAAAGAACTTTATTCTCTCCATGAAATGTGAAAATTTCTTGCACATTGAAGATGTTAGAAATGTTCCAATCTGATGGAAGATCAATGACATAAGCATTATCACTGATTTTCTTAAGTACCTTGAATGGTCCATACTTTCTCATCTTTGTCTTGTTGTATGTTCCAGTAGGAAAGCGCTCCTTTCTTAGATGTTAAAATTAATTTCCCTTCACCGAAAGTCTTAATTCTTCTATGTTTATTTGCATCTTCTTTGTACTTGTTGTTGGAATCTGCAAGCTTTGTTTTCACTTCTTGGTGAATATGTGAAGCTTTCTCAAGCATGTTATCTGCTTTTGCATTTGATTGTCGCAGTTTTGGAAGTACTACCAAATCCAAAATATGGTTAGGGACCTTAGAATAACACTATCTCAAAAGGTTTCTTACTTGTAGACCTATTGACTGAAGTGTTAAAAGCAAACTCCATATGTGGAAGGAGAGTGTCCTATTGTTTGTCTTTGACTCCAATAATCTTGGATCGAATCAGATTCCTTAAAGAACGATTTACAACTTCAGTTTGGCCATATGTTTGGGGATGAGTAGTTGTACTATATTGCAACTTAGTTCCCAAGCGAATCCACAAAAACTTCCAGAAGTAGCTCAAAAATTTTGTGTCTCTATCAGAAGTGATTGTCTCAGGAATTCCATGTAAACGAACCACTTCTTTTAAAAACAAATAAGCAATATTTGAAACATCTGTTGTCTTCTAGCAAGCTATGAAGTGAGCCATCTTTGAATAACGATCTACCACAACCATAATAGAGTCATTTCCCTTTGAAGTACGTGGTAAACCAAGCACAAAATCCATGCTAATATCTACGCAAGGAGCATCCGGAACTGGAAGTGGACCCTGTGTTTTGAATAGTTCCTTCGGATTGTTGAAAAACCATACACTTTTGTACAAATTTCTGAACATATCGCTTCAAGGAAGGCCAAAAATAACGTTCTTCAACCAAAGCAATGGTTTTATCACGTCTGAAATGTCCACCAAGACCACTGCCATTTAATTCTTGAATCAGGTGAAGACGTAAAGAACACTGTGGTATGCATAATCGATTTCCTTTAAAAAGAAAACCATCCTGAATTAGATAATCATCAACACTGCCTGTAGAAGAAACACACTTTTCCCAAAGGGATTTAAAATCTTTAACTTCATTATACAGATCCTTCAAGAAATCAAAAGATAAACTCTCATATTTAAGAGTGACGATAAGATGAGGTCGTCTACTTAAAGCATCAGCTACTTGATTGAGTTTTCCACTCTTATGTCTAATATAGAATGTATACTGACTGATAGTAGATAACCACCTATGATGCATTCTATTAACTTTAGCTGAAGTTTTCAAAAACTTAAGAGTCTGATTATTAGTGTTCACTATGAACTCACTGTGAATGAGATAAGGATGCCATTGTTTAAAAGCTTGAACAAGTGATATCAACTCTAGTTCATAAGTAGACCATTTCTTTCTTATATCAGAATTTTTTTCACTGTAATAAGCAACTGGATGACCTTCTTGAGACAATACAGCTCCTATGCCAACAATAGAAGCATCACAGTGAATTTCAAATGGTTTTTAAAAATTTGGCATAGCAAGAACAGGAGCACTACACAACTTTTGTTTGAGCAAATTAAAGCTCTTATCTGCTTCTTCTGTCCATTCCAAATTTTCACGTTTCAAACAATCTATAAGACCAGCAGCAATAGTACTGAAATTCTTCACAAATCTTCTATAAAAAGAAGTTAATCCATAAAAGTTGCGCACTTCACGAATAGAAGTAGGGGTAGACCAATCAACAATTGCCTTAATCTTGGAATCACCTACTGAAATACCAGTACTTGAAACCACATAACCTAATAATGTCACTTTGTTGGTAAGGAATGTGCACTTCTTGTTAGATCATTGCTCATTCGAACTCACAAGTGTTTCTATATCAAGCTTGTTGCCAAATTTTAGTTGTCAAAACTATATCTTGATTTCTAGTCTACAATAAGTTAAGTCTCGGTCTAGGATAGTGAAGTTGAGAAATGAGCCAGTCATCATTTGCGTTCTACCGTTTGAAGGCGAAGAATTTCGAGTCGAAAACTAATTATTTATTTTACAAATTTATCGAGATATAATGACTAAGCTTAATGAACATTTGTTCATACTTGATCAAATTCGGTGGAAAACAATTTATTATTCAGAACAAAATCATAATTCAAGTTCATCATTTAAAAATAGTCTGGAACAGTGATATGTGTCATTGTTGTTTATTCAGGAATGTTTCGAATTGATTTAGAGAAATGTAGAACTACTATATTAGGAATACAAGATAGTGTTATCTGTCTTACAAACTGAGAAAACTGTTATATGTCTGAAGCTGTATTACATGTATTCGTACACGTAGTGGAGTAGCTATATATATCGACTTTCAGATTTGTGTTATAGCATATTCGTATGTACATCATGGGAAAATATGTTCGTTTCGTGATCCGGATAGGTATGTATATCCATATACAAACAATTATGGAACTGTGGTAAGGGAACCAGGTTAAAATAATCAAATCGATATGAGAACCAAAACAGACATATGTTATAGAACTAGTTTAGTACCCAAACCGGTACGCAAGATGAATGTTTTGTGAACTCCAGAACTGACAAAGGTATAAAGTTTGTGAATCGGTGCATGAACTAAAAAGTTATGTAGACTCCAGAACTTTGAGTTGGGTCAAAGTTTGCAAACCAGTACGTGAACTGAAAACATCTGTAGAGTCCGGAACTTGGTAATTGCATAAGTGTGCAAACCGGTTTATGAACTCAAAAGTTTTGTAGACTCCGGAACTCTGTAATTGCCTATAAGTTTGCAAATTGGTCCGTGTACTGTGACTCATCCGATTCACAAACGGTTCAAGTAATTGTACCTTGTACATTTACAAACTATGTCGATCATGATTCAATTGCGATTAAATTATTTCTATGAAGTAATTTGCATTTGATCTTTTCTATAGTTAACACTAGACTCAATTGATCACATGATTGTGACTCAATATTAATGTCTTAGTGAAGATGAAAATGAGTATTAAGCTTTTAAGTTCAAATCGGATAGTTTCGGCTAACCTTGTTGAACATAGTCTTTATACACAGTTCGGTTATGGTTTACCTAACCATAGTGTATATCTTGTATATGTGATTAAGATTCAAAGCTTTCATTTAAAGATGGATATTGTTTGCTTAGTTCCAAAGCTATCTTAGCTTAAACCTAAAGCAACCCATGCTTTAAAGTCTATATAAGGGGAACTCTTAGCAACTTGGATCTTTGAATCCTGATACTACTTTTTGGTATGTCCTAGTTGTATCTAGAGTTGTCTTCTCCATAAACCCTTTTAGGGTTTAGCGACTATAAAGACTTCACATGGATTCATGAAGCCAGGTCCAGTTATCTTTTATCTTGATAACTTGAGTATCCTGATCTTGATTGTTTGTATAACCTGCTCCAACGATCAAGATAGACAGTAATCAACAAAGTCTCTTCCTCTCATACTTTGTTGATTCCGTAAGTTTTATACTTGTTAGGTGAATAATAATCTAGGTTGCACTTCAGGTTGCATAAGTCCGGATTTTGAGGATAGCCAGACTTTTGTCTAAGTTGCTATCGATCTCCATCACCTGGATCTATCGTTTTATCTGATCATCTGTTAAGATCTTAAATTAGGAAATCAATTATAGGCTTAATTTGTGGGAGGCAGATTTGGTTTAGAGTCTTCAATTGAGGTTGACGCAAGTCTTAGTTGTGAGTGACATCCGCTAAGGGAATCAATTGCGCAGAGTCTTGTGAGATTCAAGAGGCATAAGGGGCACGATTGTACCTTAATTGGTGGATTTCCTTTTAGGGCTCAACCACATTCTAGACCGAAGTTAATTGGTAGTAGGCTAGTGTCTGTAGAGGTTTAATACAATGTGGTGTTCAATTTGGACTAGGTCCCGGGGTTTTTCTGCATTTGCGGTTTCCTCGTTAACAAAACTTATGGTGTCTGTGTTATTTCTTTTTCCGCATTATATTGTTTATCTTTATAATTGAAATATCACAGGTTGTGAGTTGATCAGTCACAGTACCTAGGTCCAACCTTGTTAGTTGTAAAAGACTTGATTGATCCTTGGACATTGATCTTTGGTACCATCCAAGAACTCTTTTTGTAGTTAGGTTCACGGATTCAATTCTGTAAACGTTATAACAATAAGGGAGAGAGAGAGAGATATAACTCTAGGCACTTTCCTTGATTGTGCTGAGTTTGTCCATACAAATTTCCTAAGAAAAAGTTGGTGGTGTATCTTGGTACCCCCTGCGTTTTCACTTCTTTAAATTCACATATAACACATTCTCACATAATACTGTAAGTACTTGAGATAAATGTTCAAAATGTTCTTCTTCATCGTGGCTGTAGATTAAGATATCATCAAAATATACGATGATAAATTTTCCAAGAAAAGGTAAGAAAACTTGATTCATGAGACATATAAACGTGCTAGGAGCATTAGACAATCCGAATGGCATAACAAGCCACTCATATAGTCCTTCATGATTTTTAAATGTAGTCTTCCATTCTCACCTATACGAATACGTATTTGATGATAACCACTACGTACATCAAGTTTTGTAAATACCTTAGCACCAGAAAGCATATCTATCATGTCATCTAGTCTAGGTATGGGAAATATATATGGTATTGTTATTCTAGTCAACGCTCTACAATCCATACACATATGATGTCCCCCATCTTTCTTGTCTACTAAAAAGGCTGGGCTAGCACAAGGGCTTTTATTTAGGCTAATTAATCCTTTTTGTAAAAGGTCATCAACTTGTCCTTGTAATGTCTTATGCTCTTTTGAACTTAATATATATTGAGCTTGATTAGGAAACTAAGTTCCTGGAATAAAATCTATTTGATGCTGTAAATCCCTCAATGGTGGTAAAGTATTAGGTAATTCAGCAGGAAATAACTCACTATAAAAAGATAATAAGTCTTTTACCTTGTCAGGAATCTCTATCATAGGTTTAGTAGCTTCATGGGAACTCAGAGAATGAGTTTGTTGTGAAGACCGCGCAACAGTAGAAACTAATTAAGGCACTTGTTTTCTGATCTGAATGCTCTCTGACTGAAGTAGGGGACTGAAGAGGCCACATCACCTTTGTGAAACCATCGTGAACAAAAGTGTATGTATTTTCATAGCAGTTACAATGTCATACTGCCATGGTCTTCCCAAAAGTATACTTGCAGCATTCATGTTAATCACATCACAAAGAGCATAATCTCCATATCTAGGGAATGAAAATTTTACTAAACACCGATGAGTTATCTTTTGAGTAGAAAAGTTGTTTCTCCAACCCAGAAAGTAGGGATTTGGATGAAGTGGATTACTAGCTTCTCGACTAAAATGGCAGCTACATAATTCTCCGTACTTCCACTGTTAGTGATCATGCTACAATATTTTCCTTCAATAACACAATGAGACCTGAAAATACTATGTCTCTGTGAAAGACATGGTTCAGTAATCAACATAAGACGTATTACACCAAGGAAGTCTGCTTCATAAGACTCATGTTCATATTTGTAATTCTGATCATCATTAATTCTCCAACACGTCTTCCTATTGTGTTTCCTCTTGAGTTTCATTAATATAGGCATGAAATTTACGGCAATCACTAGAAGTATGACCAGTTTGATTGCACTTATTGCACTTTTCTCCTCTAAACTTGGAATAAGGATTAAGAGGTTTGGGTAAGGGAGGAAATTGTTGTTCATACTTATTACCTCGAGTGTTTGGAGTAATATCTCTACGGTTTGTAGCTTGAGATGGTTTTGCATGTGGTATATCAATCAATGGTGAATTTTCTGTAGGAAGTGGTGTTCGGTTGTATGAAAAGTTGGTTGCTGATGGTTGTTGAACGGGTCGACTATAACTCCCTTCTTGAGCATAATAAGAAACATCTTGGTTACCAAAATAAGAGTTATACTCCCTCCGTTTCAAAAAGACTGTCCTCTATTCCATTTTCGTCAGTTTCAAAATTATATCCATCTTCTGTTTATAGTCATGTATTTTCAATGAACTCTCTAGTATACCCTTAAATTTTTTATATTCATAAATTCATTTTTAACGGGACCCGATCTAAGATATCAAAGAAATATGTATAACTAAGGAAACAAATATATCGTTCATTCCTTTTAAGAGAATATATATTTAATTCCAAAAATTAAATTCCTTATAAAGTTTTTACTCAATAAATTCGATATATTTTAATTTTCCTTTTATATTTCGTATTTATAATCCTCTTAACAATTTTAGGTAGTTTTTATTGCTAGCATTGTTATTAAAATAAAATAAATAAGTAACTAAGGGTAGTCGAGTAAAATACTACCGTCTCCTTAATATTTTGACAAAGTCAAAGCAAACAGTCTTTTTGAAACAGAGGGAGTATTGTTTTATAGCTCTATTATATTTTTGATAACGATTCTGTCGTGGTTGTGCATGGCTGGAAGTATTAAGCACGTATATCTCAATCTTAATAGCTTGTTGAATAGCCTCAACTATCATGTATACGGATTGAGTCATTCCTTGTTGGATAAGTTGATTTAAACCTTCTATGAAATGTGCAACTAAATGTTCCTCAGACTCATTCAATTGATTACGTGCAATAAGACTGTAAAATTCAGCAACATATTCTTCAACAAGTCTAGCTCCTTGTCTACAATTTTGAAGTTTGATAAACAGTTGTTGTGTAAAATCTCTAGGTAAAAACTTATCTCTAATTAAATTTCTCATTCTTTCCCGGGTACGTATATGGGGCTTATCATATTTGATTTTATCTTCACAGAGTTTCTCCCACCAAGCTGTTACTCCTCCTTTGAATTTATATGCAACAAGTTTCACCTTAAAATGGTCAGGTACCTCCATGAATTTGAAAAACGCTTCTACTTCATAAAACCAATCCATCAATTCCTCAATCTGTAAACCACCATGGAATTTAGGAATATCATCTTTGAACTTGTACTCTTGTAGAGTTCCATAAGGATTCTGACCAGACTTCAACCTTTTATCCTCAGTCCACCTTTTCTCTTGTTCTTCTTCTAACTCATCATCTTCATCACTATCGAGATTCAAAACTACAAGTTTTTTACTTGGATTGTTTAGAAGGCTTTCGAATTGCTTCTTTTATTTAAGTTCACGTAAAATTTTGTAGGGAATATCAGTCTTCTGAAAGAAATAATGTTTAACTTTCTTTGTTTCATCTTCTTCCTTTTCTCCTAACCCTGGCATGTCTTTATCTTCCATACCTACATGTTTTGCTAACATGATCATGTATTCTTCATGTGTTCCAAGATTCTTCTTGAACTCCCTGAGAGAGATTTGATGTTTGTTTCAAATTCTGTTTTAAGCTCTGTTGTGATGAAGGTTTTAAGTTCAGTTGTGATGGAAGTTTTAAGTTTTGTTGTGAGGTTAGTTTCAAGTTCAATAAGATCAGCCTTAGTAAGTGGTTTATCTGCCATTGAATTTTCTGAAAGATAAAACTAAAGGTTGTTGAGAAAAGAATTTTAGGGTGCTGGAATTCAATAGCTGTATTCAAAGTTGTGGTCTTATTCAAGCCCCCAAAACTGGCTTAGAGTTTTCTTGGTGCAATAATAGAGTTGGAGCTAAAAGAATTGTTTGTAACTTAGATAGAGCCTTCTATAATGTTAAATGGTTGGAGTTACATCCTAGTTGGGGTTATAAATTTGGTGTAAGAGGGATATCTGACCATGGTGTTCTTTATGGAGCTAATGCCTCAATTCCTAAGCCTCTAAATGTGCCTTTCAGAGCTTTTAAAGTTTGGTTGGAACATGAAGGTTTTTTGAAATTAGTGGAAGACTATTGGCAGAAACAGGTAAATGGCAATCCTAGTTTTGTTTTCCTAAATAAACTGAAAGGTTTGAAAAAGGTGATAAATGACTGGAATTGGAATGTGTTTGGAGATATTAAAAAGAAACTCAAAAAGGCTGAGGATGAAGTTTTGAAAGCTGCTTTGGATTCATATAGAAACCCATAAGATATTGCATTATTAGATAAATTGGTAACAGCTAGAGGGGAACAAGAAATCATATCTCACCAAAATAATGAAATGGTGAAACAAAAGTCAAGAGTTAATTAGATGAAAGAAGGGGCTTCAAATTCCAAAAAAAATCATGTAAACATGAGAATCAGACAAGCACAAAACTCTATTGTTGAGCTAGAAAACAGTGAAGGATCTCTTATTACTAGTCAGCAAGGAATTTCTAACATTTTGGTGTCTTATTTTGAAGATAAATTTAAATATCAGGAGACTCAGATTGTAGAAAATGTTTTTAGTGTTGTTCCTCAAGAAGTTAACTCAGAAGATACCAATAAACTTGAGTCAACTCCTTCAGCTGAAGAAATAAAGAAAGCAATATTTGATATGGACCCTGATAGTGCTCCTGGTCCAGATGGTTTTAGTGGATGGTTTTACAGATGGGCATGGAATATAATTGGTGAAGATTTTATCAAAGCAATTCAGTTCTGCTGGTCCAAAGACTTCATCCCAGCTGATATGAATTCCAATTTTTTAATGTTGCTTCCCAAAGTTAAAAATACTAAGAGAGCAAATCAGTATAGACCAATTGGTCTTATGAATTTCAGCTTTAAGGTGATTACAAAAATTATTACTTCTAGACTGTGCTTGATAATGGATAAAATAATTTCTCATCAACAAAGAGCTTTTATAAAAGGAAGAAACATACAAGAGCAGATTGTACTAGCTTCTGAAATGGTGAATGAACTTGATATCAAAAGAAGAGGAGGTAATTTTGGATTAAAGCTAGACATAACACAAGCTTATGCCTCACTTAGCTGGGAGTTCTTATTTCAAGCTATGAAGTCTTTTGGTTTCTCAGCAAATTTTATTAACTGGATTCATATTTTACTCAAATCTGCTAAAATTTCTATTTTGATCAATGGTGGTCCTGCTGGTTACTTTGGAGTGATTAGAGGACTCAGGCAGGGTGACCCATTATCACCTTTACTATTTGTTATAGCAGAAGATGTGTTCAGTAGATAATTGAGTTCAATGGCTTTAAACAAGATACTGATTCCAATGGTTAACAGAAATGGGGTGCAGCCAACACACATCTTCTTTGCTGATGATATATTCATATTTTGTAATGGTGATAAAAGAAATGTACGAAGACTGATGCATAAACTGAATGAGTATCAAAGATCATCTGGTCAAAATATAAGTTTAACAAAGAGCAAATGTTTTATTGGGGGGACAAGTAAAACCAGAAAATTACAACTGGCTAAAGAATGTAGCATACCTCTAGATTCTTTTTCTGAAAAATATCTGGGAGTAATGCTAATACCTGGAAGTATCAAAACTTCTCATGTTTGGGAATGTGTAGAATATCTTCAGGACAAACTAGCAGGTTGGAAAGGACAACTACTATCATTCCAGGAAAGACGAATTCTTATGAAATTTGTCTTAAGAAACATACCTATTTATAATATGTCTGTTTATAAATGGCCTGCAAGAGTTTTAAAGGAATGTGAGAGAATTATCAGGAACTTTCTGTGGTCTGGTGATCCTAATGTGAGAAAAGCAGTTACTTTAAAATGGGATAAAGTTTGCTCACCATTAACAGAAGGTGGTCTGGGCATTAGAAAACTTGAAGTTATCAACAAGGCTTTACTAATGAAACTTTACTGGAAGATTCTTAATGGTGAAGATGAATGGGCAAAAAAAAAATCAAGCAAAATTCAAGAACAGCAGAGGTGAGTGGATTACTTATTATAAGAAATCCTCCATTTGTCCTGGTATAAAAATGGTAATAAATGATGTTAAAAACAATACAAGATGGTTGGTAGGTGATGGTCAACAAATCTCAGCTTGGCAAGATACATGGATAAAAAATAGGCCATTATGTGAACTATTTCCAGGAAATGCCCTTATGAATTTTAATCCCAATATGAAAGTAGCTGAACTACTAAATAATGGTGAATGGATTGTTCCTCCAGAGTTTTCACAGTTTTTTTGAGCAAAATGAACTGCCTCTAGCTGATAACACAGGTGACAAAAGAATTTGGTGTGGCTCTTCTACAGGTACTTTTTCTGTGGCATCTGCTTGTGAAGTAATTAGAATGAAATATCAAAAATCGCAGTGGACCAAACAAGTATGGAATAATAGTGTGCACCCTAGTGTATCTAGTAATTATGGAAGATAGTTAGGAATGTGGTACCATCTGATGACACCATGTAAAAGATGAATTTTCATATGGCATCAAGATGCCCTTTCTGCAAACAAACAGATCAGGAAACACTAGAACGTATATTATGGTACTGTGACTATAGTGAAATTATCTGGAAATGGCTTGGTGGAGTATTTGAATTTTTAAACCCAACTACCTTTGAAGATATTCTCTCAGCAGCAAAAAAAAAAAAAGTCCTGCAGTGAAGGAGATTTGGAGAAATGCTGCTTTCATTACTTTGAAGGGAATTTGGTTCTCCATAAATAGAGCAGTATATGAAGATGAAGAGTATAATTTAGAGATGATCAAGAAAAGAATATTGAAGTTCACATCTGACAGTGAAGTTAGAATGTCTGCATGCATGTGGAATTCATCCTACGATCTCCAGATTATAAAAAAAAAATTAACCTCAGATGTAGGAAAGTCATATATTTACAAGTTCAGGAATGCTTTTTTCATCTCCCTAAGAGGAATCAAATTCTGATGTGCTGTGATGGTGATGCAAGAGGGAACCCTGGAGATTCTGGATTTGGTTTCATAGGAAGAGATTGGACTGGTGATGTTAAAGTTGCTGCCACTGGTGGTTTAGGAGTTATAACAAATTTCATGGATGAGATCATGGCAGTTTGCAGGTGAATGGGCAGTTGCTAACAATTTTTTAGATGTTTGTTTTAGAAATGACTCAAGTGCAGCCATATCAGCATTTAGGAATGGGAAGCTTCTTTGGATAGCTATCACAAGATGGAATAGAATCTGTAGTAAAATAAAATGAGAGTTTATACATAGCTTCAAAGAAGCCAACTTCTCAGCTGATTTTTTGGCCAAAAAAGGTGCAGGAATGAATAAAGGGGATTGTGTTGTGTATACAGAGAAACCACCTTTCCTTAAAAAAAAATTGAACTTCCTTTCTTAAAATACTTTAGGTTCTGCTAAGTTTCTCACTTGTAAGCCTATTTTATAAAGCCTGTTGCTTTATTTACTTTTTAGCCTGAGGCCCAGTTGGGGTTGTTTTTGTTTCTTTCAGCCTGAGGCCCAATTGGGCAGTTTCGTATTGTGAATTCTTATTTTGGTTTTAATAAAATTCTAATTATCGAGCAAAAAAAAAGATTTCCCTTTCGATTCACGAAACAAGTTCATGAATGTACTTCCTTTAAATGAATGCCATGAATAGCTACGGTGAACCATCCACAAAACTTATGTATAATGTTTGACATCATTAGTGATAAATGATAATCTTAGTTCTAGGCTCTTACTGGTCCCTATGGTTTCGTGTCGCGAAGCTACAAAATGTTCCAATACTCTTTCCCAGAAATAGTCATTGTTCATTGGTCTCATCATACGATGTAACCAACATCAAATAAGAGTAACATCTTCTTCCATTGTAAAGACCGGGAGAGGCATTCGAGTGCAGTAACGATGTGCTTGAGATGAACCATCTTTAAGAATGTGGAAACACGCTTCGTAAAGAAAAGGTTTATCGTGAGTTTCCTCCAAATTATCAAGAGTTGTTTGGATCACTTCAGCTTCAGTTACACCGATGAACTTTTCTCGATCAATTTCACTTACCAGAGCAACAAATGGCTGGACTGCAAACCTAATATATTAAAAACGAGCATACAATCGACGAGCATCTAGGTTTCCCGGGTTCCCATCAGTGAGACGAACATTGTAAAAATGTTTTCCAAAAAGGACCATCTTGAAAGCCCATACCAACGATTACCCTATGGAAAAAAATATGTCTTGCATATAGTCATATCCTCTTCTTCGGTGAACTTGGGGCCACGATTTCTAGCAAACATTTCTGCAAAGTGAGAGAGATTAAGAGTTTTAGAAAGAAAGAAGAAGATGTGAATTTGGAGATAGGAAGAATGGAACTTATAGGGTGAGAAAGAAAATCAAGTCGTTGGAAATTTAGTCGTTGGCGTTTGTAGTAAAACCGGGTGGCTTTACCATGACTGTCCGTTTGAATTACCAATGGCTATTTTTTTTTTGTTATAAATACAACACTAGGTTTGATTTTTAACCAAACCAACAGATTTCTTTCAAGCCAATAACATCCACCATGTTTTCTAAAGGCAAAGCGAAGCAAATATTATGTGTCGAAGCAAAAGAGGTTTGTCCATTATGTTTCATGGATAACCACAGTCTTATGCAATGCCCTTGGATGTATTCAAAGTGTCTGCGGGAAGGTTGTTCACGCATCAGAATGGTGATTGAATCACAACCGGTAAAGCTCAGGTATTTGCAATGTCAAGATCCCAACTGTCCAGAGGAACCACATATGCTAGATGATGCTATGAAGGTTAAAGAAAAAGAAGAAAAGTTTGCAACACTCTGCAAAAACTTCAAACTTAAAGCCAAATTGAAGAAGAAGTTATTACACTGCAAGCATTGTGGATATGGAGATCACAAATACAAACATTGTCCACAGAGAATCAGTGGATGCTCAAAGCCCGGTTACAAGACTTTTATGCATTTGTGCACTTGTTCTGAAGAAGACACATATGGAAGGCATTTCTGGAAATGTCTTGGTGTTTTTTGGTGGAGTGGGATGATTGAAGTTGAAGGAAAAATCGATTCACCAGGGTATTATGTTATTTAGTTTGGTGTTTATTTTGTGTTATTATGATTATCTAAATCAAACATGTGGATGTTTTCATATTTTCACCATCAATATTATAACTAATTTAAATCTTTCTTGTATTAAAAATTGGATTAAACATTGCACCATCAATATCATAAATAAAAACATACTGCATTAGATTAAACAACTACATCATACATGAGAATAAAGGAAATACATTAGATTAAAACAACTACTACGTAGGCGTCAATTCTCGTCGGGTGGTGGAATTCCTAGGACGATGTAGGGATCGTATCTGTTGAGCAGCCTAAGAATGTTGAAACAAGCTTGGAAGTCGAAAGGACGTCCGCCGTTAAATACTGCCCACATCGCTAGTGTTCTGGGTTTCACTTCATTTACAGCTCCACCGTTGAGTTTATTTTTGTGATTATGCACTAGTACAGCTACGAATTCCGATACATGACGACTAATTACACTAAAACGATACGACAATCCCGCCCATAAATGTTCCCCATTTCAGCGACGAACATTCTATAAACTTTCTTCCAGAAACACAACGTCGGTTCGGCTACATTCCTAAAAATAGCTTCTTGTGTGTGAAAAACAAAGGCTCTACAAATAGCTAAATCCTCTTGTTGAGTGAATCTAACACCACGCACTCTGGGAGGCATTTTTGTAGATGATTTGAGAGTGAAGAGATATAAAATGTGTGAATTTGGAGTTGAAATGGGGAGTATTTATAAAACTCAAAATTCTAGCCATTCGATGACAGGATTTTTCAGACGTCCAGATTTAGCCGTTGGCGGTTTTGGGTAAAACGCGGGCGGGCTTATCAAAGACGCTGGCGTGTGAAGGAAAAATGGGCAGTTGTGGTACACACGCCAGCGTGTTTTCCACAACCGCCCGGTGTTCCATCAAGCGCGCGCGCCTGTTCTTGTCTCACTCAACAAACCAACAATTTTGTTGGTTTGCCCATCTGTTTTTCATGTTTGTTGAGCCCATAATGGGAGCAAAATGAACAAATCTCATGTTTGTTGAGTCCATAAGAACTGCTCTAAGTAAACCAAAACAGAGGTCTTTGTATCAACTGGTATAGTTGATACATTCGTTGTGCATCAACTGGAACAGTTGACACGGAGAACTGGTGTAATACACCAAATAATCAAGGGGAAGTTGAACAACTTTCTCATCAGAAGTGGTGTTTATCTGATACATATGTAGAGCAATATCAAAAATGTTCTATTTTCTTTCCAACAATAAATAAGGGAGAAAAAGAATAATAAGGGAAACAAGAACAGTGAAGATCGACCGGAAGTTTAGGAGTATGAATTTTTAAACGAGGGCAACACATCATTGATGGAAAGTATTTAAAAGCTGTTAATTTAGTCAAACAAATGCAATTTGTTGTGAAACGCTAGGTGTCAAACATATAGGAAGGAGTGCATACTTCTTGTATGCGCTCGGCTCCCATCCTAGCCGGACAGACTTTTCTGAACTCCAAAATCACAGCCTCCAACAGAGCTCCACTTTAGCTGGTTGATAGCTTACTGCATGCAAGTTCCTGCCCCTGCTTCCTTTGAAATAACCTGCATGAACACAGGCAGTTAAGCCAATTGCGGTTATAGTAATGTTGGAAATGAAAAGATGCGTCACAATCAATACATACCGACAAATGCTAAGGGTGGCTCCCTCCATTTAGTGATGACAATAATATTAAAAAAATATATATATTAAGATATTCACCGATTAATATTATAAGTTAACTCATCACATAAGTAGAATTTGAGTAGATTTCTATACTGTTTGGATACACACCCACAGGTTACTTTTCAAATTCTGAAAGCAAAACAATCAGAAGTTAGTTTGGGTACACAATTTCAGAATGACTTCTAGAAACCAAAAAGTTACATTTTTGTGAAGCAAAATGTTTTGCTTCTGATTTCTGCTTTTGATATCAAAACGCGCTATTGGTCTCTAAAAGAGTTTCAGTACATCTAAGATACCACATATGTTTCACATATCTTTCCTGTAAAGGTTCTATTCAGGGTTTCTTTGAGGAGATGTGGACTCCGCATGAAATTCCTAAGTTCTTTTCTGGCGGAGATTTTCTATTAAATGTGAATTAAAAACCTCATAGACATTCCATTATGAAAACTCTAACCAAATAGAATTCCAAGGAGAATGATCCATTGTATCGTAGAAAAAACGCCGTAAAATGTCAACCATAGATTTGGTTGCAAATGAGCCTATACCTCCATGAAGCCCCTTCTATATGAACACACAAGTCTTTCAAGGCTTCAAGCTGCTGTATGGCTTGCTGACCTAGTATATTTCTTAGAAATGGCTTGCTGACCTAGAAATAAATATACTGCCACCATTCCTAACCACAATCTTTCGGAATTCTTTCTTAGTACCATGTTTCGCGATTCTGGCCGTTGGATTATTCAGGTGTTCTCTGGGTAGTAATCATAAACTCGATTGGGTTGTCTAATATTCCAGGCATAAACTTGGGATATAACTAATTATGAGCTTAGTAGGGGCATAAAACGGGCCAGGTATCATTATGGAGTAACCATGAAATCTGAAAATTAGGCTACAGAGCCATAATAACCTAACCCATAGTTTATGAATGCATAATTTTTCTCAAGGAAAGAGGTACAACAATCATATTTACTATGCACATTTCAGAGTGCATATACCCAAATTTGTGAATGATATACACTACGCACATTTTGGTGCCCACACCAAAACCAGAGGTATGCACAACCAAATGTGCATACTTGGATTCATTATGTAGTCTACTTTCTACAAGAGAAAATAAGCGTGTCTTAAAAACTATATTCAAATTAGAGCTTAATTGGATTTCGTTGTTTCCTCCAATTCCAAATCTTATAAGCATGTCTCTAAATCATAACAACAATGATTTTAATCCTGAATAATATGGAAAGTTGTCTATGTGAATGCATATTAGTACATACCGAAAGAAAGGTGCAATGTAATCTTTACTAAGAAACTAGCACCCACTAAAACAAAGAATAACAAAGGATCCTAGTTCTGGCATCATCAATTTTAGATACTGTGAGACCAAACTTCCAGAAGTCGAATGAGTAATAATCTTGTTTTCATTTTGTATGGCATCACATTTTCTACCCTGAAAAACCTAGTGCCATAGCGCGTAACTAGGACAAAGTATCTTGCAACTTTGAGTATTCTCAGTGAAAGTCACATAGACACTCCAGACCGACAAGAACGCCATATACAGGTCAAACAATTAGCATGTCATATCCAGATAAAATGAACAACACTTCATACACATTTCCTTCTTTCTCTCCTAAACACCTAAACCAAGACGGTGAAATAAGTTTTATTAGGAAGAAAACATCAGAATACTTTTGTATTGGATGAAAGGGAAGGCAATATATCTTGCCAAAACTCTCCTTGATCAGGCTTCTACAAGGTGCTCAAAAAGCCTTCAAAAATGTGGTCAAACTTCAAAGATTTTAAAGCACCTTGGGATGTCCACAAAATTTAAAGTTGCACATGATAAAGATATACAGTTTAATTATATTTGCTTCTTGACTCATGTACAAATTTCTGTCTAACCCGTACACTAACTATCTGTCTAATGACATGGCATGACCTAGTTATCAATATAAACAACAAGGATAATTTTGGTGTTTCTACTGCCAAAAAGAGCACATGTGAGACTAATTTGATCGTGCATATCTCATAGACAGAGCAAACATATCCATTATCAAAACAGAAAGTTGATTCACCTATTTTTGAAGGCTCGGCCCACTGCTGCTACAGCATCTTCCGCACAGGCAAAAGACTTTCGACGAAAGTTGAACATTCAGCTCTGTAATCTTCTGGGATAGAGGATATCCCCTTGATTTCCAAATTCCTTGTCTTCCTTTCTTGATTGTATAAATAAAAATTGGCAGCCTTTACATCCCTTTTGCCACGATTCTTACTGTCTCTATAAGTTTCCAAGATTATCTGGTCTGTTTCAACATAAATAACTGACCGACGAAGTCTAGTCCATTCAGAAGGCAATTCGATAGAAAATCGGGTCCAATTTTTTTCACTACTGGTGATAGTAGTTCCATTCTCTTTATTATGATCACGAAATATCCACATTCTGAGTTTTTGAGCCGTTTGGCTTATTATGGCTAGACACCCATCCACCACTGAGAGTGAGAACTCGTTGAAGGATTCATCATACTTGGATCTCTGGTCTTGGGGGGTTAGGATCATCCTAAACTTCTCACTTCCAATATCAAATGCCATTATCCAATCAGTATCTTCATCATCAAACAACTTCATGTCTTCACTATCAGAGCACTCTAACTTAGGTTTGATGCCAATGCCACCTCCGACGAAATGGCGAAGTAAATTCCAATATATGGAACCATTTGCAGAAACAGAGGCAGCTCCGATATGTAAATACGGTGGTAACTCATCAATTTCTCTCCATGTATTGTCCCCTACAGTCAAGACCTCACAAACTGGAAACTTTTGGAATTTGCCTTCACACCATATAAATATAACCTTATGCTTCTTGGTTGTCCGATCGAAACCAAAATTACATATTGGACGAGGATTAAAAGCGTTTACCATGCCATTCTCTTTTTCTAATTTCGCAAATACTGGTGAAATGATCCATGGTGTTACTTCTCTGGTGCTGACATTGTATATTCGAACTGCAAAAACGTCAACGAAACAGATCAAACCGCCAATAGGTCCCAAAACTTTCCGGTAAGAGAATGAAAGTGCTTTGCTTACGGTGAGAATATTGGCAGCTCTACCAGTGAAGTGCAAATCAGCTGACAAGAAAGACTCGTGATATCTTTTTATAAACTCAGCATTCTTTTGAAGGAGTATAAAGAGGCTCGTGCGTTTTTCCGAATGGCCAAGGTGTAAATTGATGAAGTGTGAATCTTCTTCAATAATTGATTTCCAACGCTTACAGACGCACTTGAACCTCATAAGTGATTTACTGGGAGTCTGCTCAATATCTGACAAACCACCACATCATCTCCAGCAATCAAACTACAAACCACCGCATCATCAGCAACAGTTAAACTACTGAC
Organism: Papaver atlanticum; assembly: GCA_023531105.1. Classification (NCBI taxonomy): domain Eukaryota; kingdom Viridiplantae; phylum Streptophyta; class Magnoliopsida; order Ranunculales; family Papaveraceae; genus Papaver; species Papaver atlanticum. The sequence goes on from JAJJMB010008785.1 coordinate 1,400,226, forward strand.
AGGGTGCTGTGGATTATTATCCACACTAATCCGTCTCCCCACCGCATCATCAGCAACAGTTAAACTACTGACAGGGTGCTGTGGATTATTATCCACAATAATCCGTCTCCTCTTTGTCTTCGTCGTCGTCTTCTTCCTCCTCATCCTCTTGTTTTTCTTCTGCTTCACCCTCATCACCTCATACTTGTTGTTGCTTCTTTGGCAGCTGGCAATTCGCTTATGGTGCACTTTCGCCATTCTAGATACAGTACCATTTTTAAGAGCTTCCTCTCCCATTGTTAGGATTCGACACCAAAACGGTAGAAAAACGATAGAAATCCTTTGAATATATTGATTGATTTGAATGAATAAACCCTAGAACAAACTATGAATATATATAGGGGAAAAAAACGATTTAGTCCAAAATCCCGTCCAAAAGTAGTGTTTAGTCCAGCCCGAGCCGACTAGGTGCAGATTAGTCCAAAAAAGATGCAAAGACATTAATATCCTTTGCACGGTTTTCGTAATCCACACGTGCTGCGAATTAAAACCGTTATTCTTCTCAAAAATCCTAGCTAGAAAAAAATCAAAACAAATCATTTAACCGAGAGAAAAAGAAACAGAAATTAGTGAAGATTCAAATCAAAACCCTAGCTATGGATGAACATCGCAGCAGTAGTAACATCATGATGAAGGAGATGCAATAACAAAACAGTCCTCATCTAAATCGAAATCAATGATTGAAAACAAATCAAGAGCTTCAAAGAGAACAAAACAACAACAAGCATTAGATTCAACATCTAATTAGGTATCGAAAGATCCAAAACCATCGTCATCTAAAAGGAAATCGGCGATTGAAGAGAAATCAAGACATTCAAAGAAGAAAAAAAAACAACAAAAAGAAGATTCAACATCTATTCAAGTAACAAAAGGTAAGATCATTTTCTACTTTCATATATTGGATTGTTATGTGTGTACGAGTGCTATTTTGTTAGATTTGTTCTGATGGTATACAAATCTGTACACCAACGTGCTGTTTCAGGGATGTATGACATGTTATGTGTGTATGAATGCTATTTTTATTAGATTTGTTATAATTGTGTAAAGATCTGTACACCGGCATGCTGTTTCAGGGATGTATGGTTTGTTATGTGTGTATGTATGTTATTTTTATTTGATTTTTGTGATAGTGTACAGATCTGTACACCGCAGTGTTGTTTCATAGATTTATGGACTATTCTGTGTATATGAATATCGTTTTTGTTAGACTTTTTGTAATAGTGTAAAGTTTTGTACACCGCAGTACTGTTTCAGGGATGTATGGATTGTTTTTGTGGGCATGAATGTTGGTAGTATACATATTTGTTATGGTAGTGTACAGATTTATACACCATAATGCTATTTCATAGGTCTATGGACTGTTACGTGGGCATGAATGTTTTGTTTGTTAGATTTATTGTAGTTGTGTACATATCTATACACCATAATTTTATTTCAGGGGTGTATGGACTGATATGTGGCATGAATGTTGTCTTTGTTAGAGTTTTTTTAGTTGTGACAAATTTGTACAACAACACATGCTATTTCAAGGGTGTATGGACTGTTATGTGAGTATAAATATTATTTTACTTAGATAGTTGTGGTTGTGTACAGATTTTTACACATGTATGATATCTCATGGATGTATGACTTGTTCAGTGAGCATGAATGTTATTTTTGTTAGATTTATTATGATAGTGTACAGATCTGTATACCGGCATGCTGTTTCAGGGATGTATGACCTGTTATATGTCTATGAATGTTGTTTTTGTTAGATCTTTTGTGATAGTGTACATATCTGTACACTGGCATTCTGTTTCAGGGTTGTATGGACTGTTCTGTTGGCATGAATGTTGTTTTTGTTAGTTTTGTTATGGTAGTGTACATATTTGTATACAAGAATGTTATTTCGGGGGTGTGTGAACTGTTATGTGGACATGGATGTTATTTTTGTTAGATTTGTTGTAGTTGTGTACAGATTTGTACAACAACATGCCATTTCAGGGGTATATGTAATGTTATGGGAGTATGAATTCTATTTTACTTGAATTAGTTGTGGTTGTATGCAGATTTGTACACATGTATGACGGCTCAAGGATGTATGGGTTATTTCGTGGGCGTGCATGTTTTTTTTTTTAGATTTCTTCAGGAGGGTACATACTTGTACGCCGTTATATAATGTTGTGGGCATATGATCTGTTTTTTTTTTGTTTTGAATATTGGAGTTTTGACATTTCTGTAGGTGTGTACATACTTGTACACTGTTGTATCATGTCATGAACATAAATAGCATGTTTTGTGTGAGCGTGTATGTTGGATTTGTTAAATTTCTGTAGGTGTGTACATACTTGTACACTGATGTATCATCTCATGGGAGTATGACCTGTTTTTTGGTTTTGAATATTAGATTGTGTCCTTTGTATAGGTGTGTACATACATGTACACTGTTGTATCATGTCATGGACATATGACCTATCTTGTGTGAGCATGAATATTTTATTTGTAAGATTTTTGTAGGTGTGTACATACTTGCACACTAGTATGTTATATCATGGATATATGGTCTGTTTTGTGGGTATGGATGTCACGGGTTCTATAATTTTCGAAGTATGGATGTCATGGTATACATACTAGTACACTGGTAAGCTATCTCATGGTTATATGGCATGTTTCATAATTTTTGAAGTTGGATTTGTTTGATTTTTGTAGGTGTGTACATACTTGTTGGAGATGGTAGCATCAGAACCTGCAGAAACCTGTCGGTGGTCCTGCCAAGCTGTAGAATATCGCAGAAGATAAATAATACCAAGATTGGCATGCGAGTAGGAGAGAAACAACTTGATTTATGTTTAAAACTTGCTTAAGTTGTTTGTAACTTTCTTAAACTTTTGACAACTATGTTTCTTAACTTTCTTAAACAGATATTATTACTAGTAAAATATTGATGTTTTAAATATAGATTTTTCTCAGATTTACAGGGTATATTATAGGTTAAAAATAATTTCATGTGTACATAATGGTGTACATGATGGTGCACATCTACTGACAGGTTAGAAAATTAAAGTGTACATGAATATGTACTGACATGTCAAAAAATTATTCATACCTGCAGAAATAAAGACACATACTGAAGTAAAAACCAAACTGAATTCTTAAAATAAATAAGATAGTAACATTCACTGTAACAATCTACATGAAAAAAAAAGTACAAAGTCGTAAGCAAGAAGGGTAGTAAATCATCAAGGAAGGTGCAAGTAAAGCACTCAGTGCACATCATAGGTCTTCTTTACTTCTCTCTATCAATTTTAATGTGTTGATTTCTTCGTCTTCCAAATAGAGTCTTAGATATGGGACTAATGAGTCTATTTATAAGAGCTTTTACCTGTCTCTTAGACATCAACATGATAATATTCAACCTGGAAAATAATACATAAGTACCAATGAAATGATCTGGAAAAAACAAAACAACATAAAGTTGCAGAACTATGCGCAGATTCAAAAACAATAAACATGTGTATAAATATGTTTACATTAACAAAAAGCATGTGTACAACTATGCACACTTAGTTGCAGAACTATGCACATCTTCAAAACGATCAACCGGTGCACATCCATACCCATAGAAATGCGATATATAAATGAGACATGACAACGTGCACAATTTTATACACACATACAATTTGAATCGTGTACCTAAGCAACAATATCACTACCCATATTGAATAAAATCATTTTGAGCTTACGAGTCCCTAAATTTAATACATATAAAATCAGATAATACTTAATGAGTCTGAAGTGTGACATATCATCAACCCGAATATCATCCACATCATTACTAGGGTTAACTATGCTCAAAATAAGGTTTCAAGTTTAATTGCGAAGGTAAAGAAACTTACCCAAGTGACATCCACCATTTATAAATAGAATAATCAAGAGGTAATCATCTCTTCGTCGTATTCATGTCCAACAATCTTCGTTAACTGCGAGCAAATGATTCATGCACCCTAGTAATACAGTCCATAAAGTCAAAAATATGTACAACAATATACACCCAAAATATGTTCCCGAAAATCTTAAAGTCAAAAATAAACTTAAAAATAATCATTACAGAGCATACAAGTGTACAAATATGTACACCTCTATAGAAACGTAACAAACTCTAGCGTACATACTCACATGATAGGCAATCAATTCATCACAGAGCATACTAGTATACAAACATGTACAATTATACAAAACTCTAACTAAAGAAACATCCACACCCACAAAAAGACCATAAAATTATGAGTGAGCATAATGGTGAACGATTATGTATACACCTATAAAAATCCAACATCCATACTCCTAAAGCATGCCATATAATAATGACACAGCACAATGGTGTACAACTATGTACACACCTTCAAAAATGCAACTAATCCAACATCCATACCCACAAAACAGAACATAAAATCATGAGAGAGTATATACTAGCGTATGGATGAATACTCACCATGATTCAAAAACATATACGGTGTACATTAAAGTGCATGAACATGCTATGCAAACTGAAACAAAATTTTGTGTGCAAACATTTACACCTCTACAGAAAACTAACAAATGCTAGCATCATACCAACTGGACATGTCATGCATTCATTAAAGAGCATCCTAGTGTACAAAACATGTACACTCTACAAAAACCTAACAAAATATAACATCCATACCCACATGACAGACCATATACTCATCACTGAGCATTTTAGTGTACAAAAATGTACACATCTACAGAAAAATACCAAAATCTAGCATAAATACCAGCAAAACAGGTCTTGCATCCATCACAGAGCATACTAGTATACAAAGTAAGTAAATATATTTACATGAAGATAACAAAATAGAGCAATGGTTCAAATAAAAAAACCCATGCATTCATCATAGATAAATTTACAGTACAAATGTGTACACATGTACCAAATAGGGTCGAATGCTCACCATGATTCGAGATAGCATACACAATCTTCCCAAACATGGTTAATACCCTGCATTTTACAAAAAAAACATATATCAAAAACACATAAATGAAGACATCAAAGATCTAAACCACATGCAAAAGATCTCAAAAGTAGCATTCTTAGGTTTAATCAACACACAAATGATAAATAAAAAAACTAATAAAATAGATCCGAGTCACATCTAAAAGATTTCAAAATCGAATTCTCTAACACAGAGATTTAACATCAAAAAGATTTGAATCATATTTAAATTTATATGAGAATTAATTTTTCGAATCAACCTTAAAATCACAATAAATCGAAATATTTATAGTGTACAAGAAAGTACACATTCTGTACAGTCAAAAAATGAAAGAAATCAACTACTCTATTAGTTAATAACAATGAATAACTTTAAACTCGATTATAAAACATCCAAAGAGTTCAATTATTCGAAAGAAGAAATCGAAAATAAAAAATCAAAGAACAAATTAAGATCGAATCGATTTCATATCATACATCAAAAAAAAATCAAAACCAAAAACATAAACACAAACATAAACCAAAAGAGTTTTATGAAAACCAAATCCTAACAGATAACAAAATCAAAAACATAAATCAAAAGACAAATCAATTTCATATTATGCATTTAAAAAAAAATATAGAAAAATGGGATTGAAATCCAGGAAACAGATAAAAACGAAAAAGAAATGGGAGTGAAATCAGAGATCTCTAACCTGGGATCGAAATATGATGAAGAAACGATTGAATCCAAGAAATCGCCTCGAAATCTCTCTCATTTCTCTCTGAATCTTTCTTAATTAGAAATCTTAGATCTAAAACTAAAAAGTCTCATTCATATCTCTGTATCATTTGAAGAAAGGGTAATTAAGGTATTGGAAAATTCTGAATCGTTGGGTGTTTGGACTAACTCGTCCATATTTGGACTAAACTGTTAGACGTGGGGTTTATTTGGACTAGGGAGTACTAGGCTTCAGATGAATGGACTAAAGCGTCCAAAGCCCACTAACTTTGGGACTAAACGTCAATTTCTACTATATATAGAGAACCTAGCTTGAATCCTAAGCGAATAGAAAATCAGGAAACACAAACTCATTCCTAAAATAACTAAGATTCCTAATCGGTTTTGGTATCCCAACACCCATCTGTAGAAAAATCGAACCAGCAAAATAGGTTTTCAACTTCAAGCAAAGATCTAATTATCAAAAATCTGAATCATAAAATAAGAGTGTAGGAGGATACATACCGAACCAAGAGAGAAATTCTTTGCTCACGGAATTAATAACTAATTTAATAGAATAAATGAAGCAACGAAGAACATATGGAACGCTAGGGTTACAGACAAAGGCATAGTGTCGATTTAGAAGTCCGCTAATCGAGAAAGAGAGGGGATGAGATGATAAGTAGGGGTGTAAATTTGGGCGGGTAAAGTCCGAGCCCGCTGCTGAGAACTCGACTATTTGGTGGGCAATGGGCATGGATTAATTGTCGTCGGGTTTGGGCTTGGGTTTGTGTCAAGTTATTTTTTTATTTTATTTTATATGAAGACTTTTATTTGAACGATTTTTTTGGGCACTACTCAAAAATGGAGGGGGGCTACTCTTCATTTTTTGGGTGGATATTTGAAGTAATTTTGAGTCACCCCTTATCTAAAAAAAATTAATATCAAACTTGCCCTTGGTAATTAAATAAGTTAGTGTAATGATTAGTGAATTAATTAATGATTAGTGAGATTAAATTAATAAGTTGATATTTTTCAAAAGAACAATTATTGAGAGGGAGAAGAAGAAGATGAAGATGATAATGAAGATGAGGGTTTTGGAAGAAGAAAAGTTAGATCTTTTTCTTTAAGAGCCACAACAAGAGTATGATATTTTGGGTACTCACGGATACTTCAAATTTAGTTAATGGTGCTTGAATTGGCCAAAACATTCCTAAAAATGAACAATTTACAAATTAATTTCGGTTTGGTTAACAAAGTTCGGCTACGACATCTGAAGAACATGTAGCCGAACTTATCTGCAAGTGCAGTTCGGCTAATGTTTCTGAAAACACAGGTAGCCGAACTCAGCTTTGATGGAGTTTTTTCTTTCAGAGAAAAGTTCGGTTAGGAGAAGAAAATTGCGACGCAACCGAACTAGGAGTTCGGCTATGAAAAAAATTTGCAACGTAACCGAACTCAATATATAGGTTTTTCAGAGTAAAGTTCGGTTAGGAGAAAAATTTGCGGTGTAACCGAACTTTTTGCGACGTAACCGAACTTTTTTGCGACGTAATCGAACTTTTTTGTGACATAACCGAACTTTTCTATGGAAAAATAAAAACCTCCATTAAAGTTGAGTTCGGCTAGTTCGACAAAGTTTTTCACATAATTCCTAGCCGAACTTCTCTCTGCAACTTCCATTTTCAACTCATTTTGATGATTACTTCTCATTTTTTCAACCAAAAACGAATGACAAGTAATGGGTTTGTTATAATATTGATTTTGTTTTGTTAATGATTTAAATTAAGCTATATATAGAGGTGGCGGTGGTGGTGGTTTGAGGTGGTCGGTGGTGGTGGTGGTGGTGGTCGGTGGTGATGGGAGGAGGTGGTTATATATATATAGGTGGTGGTGATGGGAGGAGGTGGTTATATATATATGTTAAGGGTAGGTTAGTCATTTCCACATTTTAGGACACCTCTTATAACTATAGGGTAGATATTCTTATCACTTAGTAGTCCCCCACCATTTTTGAGTAGTGCCCAAAAAATCATTCTTTTATTTATTTAAAAGAGGAAGTTTACATCTTGGATTAACGGTTTTAATCGGAGATTAGTCCTTTCTAATAACATCAACTTTTCAAGGTTTGACAGGTTCTCCGTGGAGAAGAATAAGATCTTCTTAGTTCTAACTTATTTAGCACGTCTATCTTCTAAGTCTACAAACTTTCTACTTTTAAAAACAAAGGAAACCGAATTACAAGAAGTAGAAGAAAATTTGCATCGATTGATGCTAGTGAAGGATCTCCGTGGTTGAGTCTTCGGATTAGAACCACCATTTACTATATCCACTAAACTTGGACAGTTACTAATTAAGCAACAGTTATTGAGATTCAAATCCTTTATCCACCTAAGAGCCTCGAAACCTGCTTTGGCTTCAGTTTCTATTGGGAAAGAAGCCCAACCGTCGCCTACTCTACAATATTACCTGGAGCCTGTTTTATCCAGGATGGAAATGACATATCCCATAGAAAAATGATATTTTAAAAAGGAAGCATCAAAGTGAATGAACCAGTCAAAATCTCTGCAATCATTTCTAACATCAAGAACTTTATTAACTTTATTGCATGAAATTGCATTTGCCGTAATAAGAGGTGTTGGTCTAGAGATAGGTAGATTCTTATAAGCTAAGTTAATAGAGTCAATTAGCTTAAGGGGATCTTGCATAATCTTATCAAAATTAACACGATTTCTGAATTTCCAGATAGACCAATGATAAAAGAGACCGTTGTTTTTGAAAGCACTATTGTTCATCCAAGACTTAAACCAAAGATATATGTCATTTTGGCAAGGTAAAATGTAAACATTTTTTAAGTTAAAAGCATTTCAAATAGTTTTAGCAAAAGGACAGTTGATAAAAAGATGCATTTCAGTTTCAAGAATATCACAACTGCAAAGAAGACAAAATGGATTAACATCCTTAACATATCTAGCCATTTTGTAACCAAGGGAAAGAACATAAAAAGCAATTTCCAACAAAATATGTTAACTTTAGGCATGATATTTAAATTCCAAATTTGTTTTTAAAATCTAGATTTATCTTTATCAACTTTAGATTTAGTAAGGAACCTATATGCAGATTTAGTTGTTAGTTCATAAGAAGGAATAGACAGCCATCTAATTCTGTCAGACTCATCAAAATTAATAGCAATAGAAAAGAAGGAAAAAAAAAAGCATTATGCATGGAAACATCAACGTAATTAATTATTGATCATGTTAGTAACCCAGTTGCCATTATCATCAATAAGATTGTTAATTGTTTAAGGTAGATTATCATCTATTTTAATAGGGGTCAAAACCAAAGTTTGGCTTGGCAGCCAAATATCTATTCAAATATTAATGTTAAAATTATTATTAACTTTCCAAGCACGGTTAGACTTGATAACCTCAAGACCTTTTCTAATACTATACCATATCCAAGAAATTTTATAATTTTTAGATTTTCTCAAAGGATTGTGATTATAGTAGTATTTATTTTTATGGATTTTAGCCCAGAGAGCTGGTCTTGATTATGAAGAAGCCTCCAAGCAAGTTTAGAAATCAAAGATAGATTATGTTTATGGGGCCAAGACCCCCATGTCAAATATCTTTAGCCATACCAGTCTAGGCTTTAGCGTAATAACATTTGTTTTTGTTTTTTTCTGCCACCATAAATCTCTTTGAATTTTATCTAAGTTTTCTAAAGTTTGATTGGGAAAAGCTAGACATTGCATTTGATGATTAGGAAAAGCATTTAACACGGTTTTAATACGAACAGTTCTACCAGCATGGTTGAGCATTTTGTCAATCCAACCCTGAAGAGAACCATAATCATTATAAAGTAAAGGTTCAAAATTATTGACTTTGTTCCCATTAAAGAAAGGGGGAGTCCCCAAGTATTGTTATTTTTAGAAATTTTCTTAACCTTAAGTATTTTGAAAATGATTTTACAATACTTATTATGCATTATAGGGGTAAAGTAAACTCAAGATTTTTGAAAGTTAATGACTTGCCCAGTCATTTCACCAAAGAGATTTAGGATGTTAACTATATTTTTAACTTCATGAATACTAGCTTTTGAAAAAAGAAAACAACCGTCAGCAAAGAAAAGGTGAGAAACAGAAGGAACAGTTTTAGTATCTTTTGTTCCAGAGATTTGCTTATCATCTTCAGCCTTTAAAAGAAGTTTGGAAATAACTTCCATACAAATTATGAATAGGTATGGTGAAAGAGGATCTCCTTGTCGGAGACCTCTACAGACATAGAACCTGTCACCAGGAGCACCATTTAAAAGAACAAAAAAAGAAGTTGTCGTGATACATTGCATGACAAGATGACACCAGTCACCACTGAAACAAAAAAAAATCAGAGTTTGATTAAGAAAATCTCGTTCGATTCTGTCAAAAGCTTTCTAAAGATCAATTTTTAAAGCCATATTTCCATTTTTATTTTTATAAATCTTCATAAAATGGAGAATTTCATGAGTAACAATGATATTGTTAGTAATCTGACGACCAAGAATGAAAGCAGGTTGATTTTGAGATATAATTTTGGATAGTAAAGATTTCAGTCCATTAGTTACAAAAAAAATTGATATGATTTTATAAGTTATGTTACTAAGACTGATAGGTCTAAAATCACTGGGGTAGAAGGGTTTTGAACTTTAGGAATAAGAGTAATATAGGTGTAATTCATTTCTTTCAGAACGTTTTTTTTTTTTTTTTGAAAAAGTTCCGAACCAAGTTAATAATATCATTTTTAACAATATCTTAATGTGATCTAAAGAATCCAAGTGGAAAACCATCTGGACCTGGAGAACCCCATTGATTCATATTAAACATAGTGTGTTTAATTTCTGTTTCATCCGGGATTTTAGTAAGTAATTCCATTACTGGTAATATTAATATCTTTATCATTTATGCAAGGATATGAATAAGATTTTTAAGAGAATCAAGATGTTGAGCATTACTGGTAATATTAATATCTTTAAAATGTTTAATGAGCATTGAGACAGTCCGGATTTTCGGACTTCCAGCGGACACAGATTCAACCTTATGGGTCAGGTCCGATGCAGCTAGCAAGTCCAAATTTTCGGACCGCCACTCGTGTATGACCAAATTTTTCGTTCCAAAAGATTTTAATAAAATACAAAACTCAACTCAAATGAAATTTATTAAATGAAATATAATATTACTTTTAAAATTATAAAACTGTAAAATAATAATTACAAAATCCAAGTATATTAAAACAAACCAACACTCTGGATTAATTCAAAATGTGCAAAGCCCAAATCCCCATGATAAATAATAATTTCTTTTACGACTAGTGTTTCTTCATTCTCTGTGGAAAATGAGGAAAAGGGGTGAGCAAACCACAACCCAATAGGAAGTTTCCAAAAATAATAGAGTGCGTCGAAAATAAAACACATGCAACCAATACTATATTAAAACCATGCATTAAAAAAATCAATAATACTTACGCCATTTTAACCATGAATATTTGACATTATTACTCAAATCTTCAACCTTAAATTCGAGTTCCTTTTATATTCCGGTAAACAAACCATTACTGTTCCCCGAACAATCTTCTTTTTCTTTCTTCAAATGATTCTTAATCTAGTTGTCAGAGTTATTCCTATAAATAAACCATTATTGTTCCCCGAACAGTCCTCCCAGGGTAGCCACCAGTGGTGGGATGCCATAAAGGCCTGACATTTCAGCAGCAAACATATACATATTTAACTATAACATATTTCAAATCAGTCCATTTAATAATACACACACCAAACCATGTTTAGAATCCCAAAGACTTAATCGAAGTAAGATCCATTCACTAATGCATTAAACTCACTTTCACAAATCTAACCTCAATTTTATTCATTAATATAATGCATCAAAGTGACTTTCACAAACCACAACTCAATAATTATGCATTAATATACTTTTATAATAATAATATAAAAAAATATTACCTAGATATAATGTTTAAAATGAAATTCTAGAATAATTTAACAATAATGATTAGTAATTAATCATTATTGTTAGAGCACTGCTCGGTCAAACTCGCAAGCGTTGCTATCTCAAGCTTGTTTGTCAAGTTTAGTTGATCAAAACTATATACTTGATTTCTAGTCTATTTAGAGCTATGTCTCGGATTAGGATAGAAGTGTGTAGTTGAACTTTAGACTTCACGACGTTCACCAATTGAAGAAGAGGATCTACTGAAGAGCTTGGAGGAACTTCATCAACAAAAGGTATGTGGAGACTAAAACTTATCTATCACTCATAAGTCTATTTTATTCTATCTTTTAATGAGACTAAGTCGTATATCTATATAGACTTTTACAGTATACACAATTGAAAATTCGATTCGAGTTTATCTCATATATCTATTTCTCAAAATACGTGTTGGAAGCTTTTAGCTTTAGCTAAGTTCATCGTATACTTGACAAGTTTAGTTGGAAACAATTTATTTGTTAGAAACTAAATATTAAGTCAAAGATGATCATGTGAAAATTACCTTGAACATCTTACATGATTTGTGTGAGACAATCATTTGATGTCAACTTGAGAAGTTTTGTATTGATCGATTAATCATTTGAAAATTACTCGAAGCTAGTGGTATGTGTTAGATTAGCATTATTGTCTTCCAAGGATGTTTCAATGATTAAATGAGACTTTTAGAACGACTACTATGTCTGGATATAAATATGTGAAAAATTCAAATTTGTACAGGGTGACACAAAGGATGCGACAAAGGGTCTGCGAAGAAAGATGGTGCAGGACTGTAGGAGTTCAACACAAAAATAATTTCCAGGTAGAATAGTCATTTTGGCGTTGTATCCATGTAATTGACATGTTAAATATATTGGAATTCTACATATGCACAGAGGCTTTGTTTAGATAACTAGTATATCTACTACACTACTTGGAAATCCGTTAGTGCTAATCTGTCGTCATGAATTTCAATGTTAGATTTAAATGTTGTGGTGTTTTCATGTGAACTCTCAATCATAGTAAACCACGTCATTTAAAAAAACTAATGAAAAAATTTAAGTAGGCAATGGTGTTTGTTGCTAGCTCAAATCAATGGTTTCCTAGCTTACAGTGCAAAATCCACAACTTATTATTCATTTAACACTCATGACTCACCCGTCACCGGGAATTGCAGTATGCAAAAAGAAATAGCCATTTGTTCTACCCATTACGACTTCTTTTTACACTATATGGTCTTCTAGATGACAAACAATTATCTCAACAAGATGGACTGCACCTCTTGACCATTTAATGAAGATGAGCTCAGATTGTGCATCTAAGTACTACCCTGAACCTACAGGGGCAGGATTGTGTGTAGAAAGTCCCTATAAAGGGTACTTCAACCTGCAGCAGACCCATTAGGTATAATACTTCCCCAACAACCGACACTTGAGCGTTATTACTTACTATTAGAGTTGTTATACCGTGAATTCGACTAATGCGTGCTTTTAATCAAATTCTTCAACTCTTATACATATTATGAACAAGTTACATGATTTACCTCAGTACTTAATAAGAATGATACCCGAAACAAAAAATATGTTTGCCAGCACTCCGAATCCAATTCTCCACCATGTTTACGGGAAAGCGAACCAGGTGGATGACTCTCTTTCCTTCTTTTAACATTCAACAATCTAGCACACCACCAAAAGAATGTCCGCATCCAGCTCATGTTTCTACTTTCTGGCACATGTTGCTTTCTGGAGCAGTTCCCGCTAATTTGTAATTTTTATTTAAATTGTGTCTTTGTTATGAGACCATTTTTTCGAGTAATGGAGTTGGGATTTCAATCTAGTTTTTTTTTTTTTTTTTTTTATCTCTACTATTTAACTGTTAATTAGGTAATTTTTCCAGGAGGTTTTAATTTGTGAAGTTAGTTTGTTTTTTAATTGAATTGTGTTGTTCTGATTTGATGAATTTAGTTTTGTTGCAGGTTGCGGTTGTTTACAGGTTTACGTTTTCTTTTGGGAAAAAGATTAATTTTCTTCTTTATTTCCCCTTTCGTTCACTATTCTCTAGAGTCTTACCCTTGCTGTTACAAAAGCGTAAGAATCAATCTTTTACAATTCTTTTTGTGTACGTTTATCACTCGAAGAACGTACAAATGATGGATTTGATCTCTTATTTAGTCTTTCTAAAGGATGTTTGTTTTAAATAACTACTAGAATTAAATTTAGTTTTTGTATTTTGGTTCTTGAAAAAGTTCGAAATAGATTCTTCTCGACTCAACATTATCATGGTACATTAAGCTACACTATTTGTTTTCCGTCTGTATTGCAGCATGGACCGAACCCAAGAGTTACTTTTGCTTTCGCGTGACAATGTGTGGATCCTTCCACCCATAAACCTTATAGGTAAACCATCTGGGACATGTGCGAAATGACTTCTTTTTTAATCACAGTTATCATGTAGATTTAGGTGTGTCCTTGGTTTTTATTTTGTAGGGAAGCGCAATACAAAATCAAAACTTTTGCTGCATCTTCCTTATTGTGGAGCTGAAATCTACATTAAACTGTATAGGTTATCCATTTTGACTTTCAATACATACTGAATAATCTAGGGGTATATTTTTATGGCTCTTTCTGAAATTATAAAGTTCTTTGTTGCTTAAAATGCTCAAGGAAGCATCGCTATATATAATCTTTGTTGGTGACTAATGAATAATTTGTTGGAAAACAATTAATAGAAAATTGATTTTTGAAGTTTTTAAGAAAAATAATAACTTATTGTTTTCTTTTGTGAATGAAACTTCTTAGTCCCACATCGGGGAGTTCCTCTTTTTAAGTTGTATTATTCCATTATATAAATAAATTCTCTACTTTTGAAAAATCTATGGGAAATGGGTTTCTCTATATTTTAGAGAGACCCCCAAGGGAAAATATTTTATATTGTTTTCTTAAGCTTTCGAGATTTTCCTTAAGAGTTTTTCGGAGTTTCCAAGCTCAAGTTGAGCATCTACTACATATGCTAGTAGTATGTGTATTAGGGTGTTTTATCCTGGAGATATCCGTCCTGTGAGGGCTATAGCATCACTCTTCAGTGTATCCGGGCGCTAATGTCTTAAGGACAGCGTGTCGAACACGTGACTCACTCTGTTTTTTTCAAAGTTTTGCCTTGTTGCTGTTGTGGAGATATGGGAAGCTCGTCCGTTTCATCAAATCAATCACTTCCATTATAAAGGAGCTAAGTATCAATAACTTTCGCTTATTTGATTTTTCATTGTTTTTGATTATTGCACCCAACATAATTTTCTTCCTATTGAAGGTTTCTGTATTCCTGTTACCCCTAGGCTTTACTGGCCTGTTCACCATTTCTAAATTTCCTGATGAATTTCACCAATCCAAATGGTTCACAGGTCATGTTCAATAGTATTTTTTTTTTGCTTTTGCACAAAAAAGAGTTGTTATTGTCTCCACCGACCCTAAATCATCCTGAAATTATTTGAAATTACTACTCATTTACTCACTGTTATCATGTTGATATTGATTTATATCATTTCATTTTGTAGTGCATCACGAACTAAAAATATCATTTCGAAGCACCATTTATTACCAGTATTTATTTTTATTCCATATGTTGGAGTTATAATATCCTGAAAGGTAAAAGAAGTTCCACATAAGGAGCATGACAAGGTTAATACATATCAACTCAGATTATACATCATAGAGTGTTACAGAATAAAATGGAACTTAATGTTGACTACCAAGGATAGACTAAGATGTCCGTTGATCTTTAAAATGAACATTTGGGTTGATTGTCTTGAATCTTATTCCTTTTATTGCAGAATGTCGATGTGGCACCAAAGTGTTACATCTTCCTCTCACAAGTCGCAAGAGTAAGATCAGACACAAAGGAATTTTATGAATTCTGATATTATCTCACCATTGCCTACTTGCTATGAATATATATAATTCTTCCTAGAATCGACTATTACAGTTAACTGCACCACTTATTTCTAAGTGTTTATTTCCTTTAATCATATACTAACTCGAAATTTCAAATATACTTCCTATGGAGTTCGGTACTCGGGGAGTAATAGAGGAATCAATACTTATTTGTCAATTTAATATCAAATAATTTGATTTACCCAAAAAATATTTTTGGCTACATTTTGCAACATTGCTAATGAAGGTTTTCATATATAATAAACTGGAAAATGCTTTGTCTTTTATGAATTTTGGTACTCTTCTCATTAAACTGATACCCATTAGCATCCATGACAACTAGCATTTTACCGAAACACAAAGATCACCAAGACTTGAGTACAAGATATATTTAAGGACGTTTATTGCGAGTTAAAATTACGAGGAATCAGTATTGGTTAACAAGAATTATTTAAAGCAAATCTGACTTGGGAATTTGATTTTCGCTTTATAAATGAAGGAGGCTATATCTTATCAAATGTGGAGATAAGCACATCCATGGGAGATCATTCAGAGAAAAAAACTTTGCTAATCCTATTGCTGGAACAATGCAAAATGGTAATGCAATTTTAAGAAAACGCAACTATTTCTAATGAGGATTTGAACCCCATAAATAGTCGGTGATAAGATTACGTTATGTATGGAGATTAGTTGGAGAAATAGTTGTCACGTGGGTAAATTCTGACGGTAACACAATTGAGCCTGAAAATATGGGACGAACCCACAATTGGGGAATACTCACATAAATTGGGGTATACTCTCAGTTATTTAGGTCTGAATTATTGCTAGGGGGTATTTTTTGAGGTGATAAATATCAATACTGCCCTTTACCCTAATAAAATCTAAAAAAAAACTAAATTATATTAACTAGGTATCCCCCGTTTCTTTTTCTTTGATAATCTGCTGGTAATTTGATCGAAGCACTGGAAAATCCATGAAGATAAAGGTCTTGTGAGAAAAATCCCGAACTTGCAGCAAAGATTTTAATTTCCCCAAAATTAGGTTTACAGCGTCATCGTCGGCATTGGTATAGGTTTGAAGACAATACCGACTATGACTTTCAGTTTGGGTTTTTGTTCGAATGCAATACCGACTGAAACAGTCGGTATTGTTTGTAGGTTTAAAGCAATACCGATGGAGATTTAGGTTTTATTGAAAGCAATACCAATAGAGATTTAACAAACGTAAGAGATCGATTAGCTCGTGCTAGGGAAGATCTCAGGGATGCGTTGGGTTCGCTTAAGTTTGCTGATTGGTTACGGGACTATATGAATTGGTGTGATTCAAAGAAAGATACTTGAGGGATTTCTTGTGCCCGAAAAGTTGTAATGCTTTCACTAGCTTGATATATGTAAGTGCGATTAAGAAAAAATCGTGCAGACATATATGCTTGGGGATTTGCGTGTTATTTTAGTTGTTTTGCCTCTACTAATATTCATGATCCTACATATCGCCATCTTCATGATTATACTAGGGCCTGGTTTCTTGAGATTATATTCTCTGTTTTGTGTGAGAATCAGCTTACTATGAAGCATCAAAATGTTCTTAGCTGAAAGTTAAAGAAGAACCAATTTCCATAATCTTTATGTTTCTGTAATTTCTGTAATTAGGTGTTAAAGACAAGGATGAAATCTGCAACAGGAAAGCAAAGGGAAATGGAGTAAGCAACTAAAAGCAATACCGATAGAGATTTAGCAAAGGGGATACTCAAGGTTAATTTAGACAGTATCAACTTATTTTTTGATAAGGGGTTTCCCAAATTACTTCATAATGATTTTTTTTCCTTTTTTGAGTATCCCCAATTTCTGATGGTATCCCCCAATTGTGGGTTCATATAAAATCCAGTGCCGTAAAAATTAAAATAAATGGATGGGAGGAACCCAAAATAGAAAAACATTGATAAAAATTCGTAAAAGGAAAAAAGAAATTTTAACATAACTTATGTTCTTAATCTCACTTTACGGATTTTTTTATTTTATTTTTTTTTGGACCTAACCAAAACATAAAGAAAAAATTCAAACTATTAGAGACTGTCTAAATGCCCTAGCTTAGGACAATGTTACGGGTCATTCCTTGGTGCTCTTAATAAGAGAGGAAGGGATGAAAAGCGCAAATAAATGCAAAAGTTGTTGGGGACATACGAATGTGAGATTTCCCCCTTTCCTTCCCGAGCCACCGAACACAATCTTTTAAGTGCTAATTAATTGTATCAAACAGATTTTTCCCACTTTTTCCACCTTACTTGCGTCATTCATTTCTATGTTCTTTGAATCCTTTCCCCTTCTTCCTCTTCTTCGTTCTTATCTACAAAACCATGGGCGATCGTGATCTTCTCACCTCGTTGAATCATTTAATCAGGAAACTACCCTCATCACCTTCTTTTTTAATTACGAGTTAGGTACGTCTAATTCACCAACTCGGAATATGTTGAAACGATCCAGATTACAGTAACTTAGGTGGGTTTTAAATTTTTTGTTTAGAATTTAAAAAATTTGTATTCTGGAGGCGTTTCCTGATTGATCTGAGTTTGGGTTTTGATTTTAAGATGAAAATGATTCAGATAAACCTTTCCTTTCATTGAATTTGATTCGATGCTATTGTTTGGATTTAGTGCGGGTGATTTAATGAGTTTTATACTTGTTTTAAATGTAGGAGGGGTTGATTCGAGTATGTTATTAGTGAAATTTGAGCTTGATTGTAGTAATTAACACTTAATGACTGCTGTGGTTCGGAGAAGTACAAATATGTTGGAAACTCTAGTTAAAGAAGGAGCATTCAGCTGGATTCTGGGTAATAGGAATTCATTTGATGAAGACTTTGAAGAGATGAGTAAATCACCATCCTCTAGGAAGAATTGGTTGCCTGAATTGTCTTCCAAAGCGAATTTGGTTGTTCGTCGCTGCTCAAGGTATCTTCTTTTCTGTCGAATTATGTGTTTTTAAGTACTAGTGTAATGTTGCCATAGTGTGATTCCATGATTTTTAGGTTCCTACTCTCTAGTGTTATCAAATCATAGTATAGCATGCAGCAATACTAGTGGTATAGCCTATCTTCAATACTAGCTTTTTGTTTTAAGATGGATAACTAAAATGTAAAAAGATGATGCAGGCTCCTTGACAAATCCCTGGATGAGTTGCAAGAATGTTTTGATGCTGGAGCTTCGGAGTCTGTAAAGCATACATCTTGTCGAGCAAGGAACTTTTTAGAGTATTGTTGCTTCCAGACTCTTACTCTGTCTACACAAGTGAATGATAGTCATCTCGGGGATAAGAAGTTTCGGCGTTTGACTTATGACATGATGTTAGCATGGGAAGCTCCTGCTGCTACATCTCATCCTTCAATAAATGTAAGGGTCATTTGATAATATTGTACTCGAGAATGTGTGGCACACATTTTTTTCCTTCAAGATTTTAAATTTTATTCTTAGTGAACAACTCAAGTTCTAAAGGTTTTGTAGTTCGCGAAAATGGTTTAACAGACTATCACCCTCTGTTGATGGCAGGTGGATGAGGAGTGCACGGTGGGAAGAGAGGCTTTCTCTCGAATAACACCGGCAGTTCCAACCATATCTGATGTTATTACCTGTGAGAATCTATTTGACTTACTTACAACATCAACTGGAGGTCGGCTTCGCTTCTCAGTTTATGAGAAGTACCTAGGTGCATTAGAGAGGTAGCTCTTCTGTTCTTTCCTGTTATTAATTGTCTGGAATCAAGAAACGGTCAATATTGTCAATGCAGTTATCTAGCTTTCTTGTAGTATAGTAAATGCCAGTTATGAGAACACTGTTACTTGTTTAAGTTTTGCGGCAGTTATTTGCACCTCCTTGCAATTTCATAAACCAACCAGTTGGGTTATGCCAAACATATGATCTGCATATCATAGGTGTGATTTAAAATTCTTAGATAAATGTTTCTTTTTTTACGTTGGAAAATAATTATCTCCGAGGCACAAGAGGAGGGAGACAGAGAGCAGGAATAGGGTTGTTTGCTCTGGTCACTTATAAATTGCAGCCTCATTATCAGCTAACTTTTGTGTGCTAGTTTCACAGTTAGGTTAAAGGTTTCGTACATACGCTGGTACTTGTATAGAGGTCCACTTTCATGATTCTTGAGGGAATACTACTTTTTGGCTCATTTTCTGTTCTCTTCTGCGTATTTCTTCATGGATGATATCTTGAATTTATTTATTTTGCTGAACATAAGTTTCAAATTTCTATCTGGAATGAATCTTTTGCAAATGATGCAAAGTCACTAGTTTGTTCTTAAAGCCTGAACCTTTCTTCCTTTACAGAGCAATAAGAAAAATGAAGACCCAGACAGAATCATCTCATCTTTCCCTCCTCCGTTCTCCGAGAGAAGAACGGATCCTTGAATTAGATGGCACTGTGACTACACAACCAGTTCTCGAACATTTTGGTGTTTCTACTTGGCCTGGTGGGTTACCAAGTAATTTTATGGTCTTTGTAGATTTAAAATTTATGATGAGAAGACAGGAAACTTAGAGTGTTGACCTATATAAAGTGTTAATCGAATATTATTTGAATATTACCATTACGTATAGTCGTATACTCTCTTGATGTCTAGGTTACAACGTTTGCTTTTGTATGTTCTTGCAGGCAGATTAACTCTGACAGATCATGCACTTTACTTTGAGGCTCATCGAATGGTGTCATTTGAAAAGGCTAAAACTTATGAATTATCAGAAGATTTAAAACAGGTTGTTAAACCTGAATTAACAGGACCCTGGGGCGCACGTCTTTTTGACAAGGGAGTCATGTATAAATCCGTTTCCTTGTAAGTATACTCTATGTTGTTTGGTGCATTTGGTTATCTCTCTCTAGTTGATGATTGCTTCAAAAATTTCACTTTGTTCTTCAGTATCAACCTTTTTTGGGGGTTTGCCCTTATAGACCTGAGCCAATTGTAATGGAGTTCCCAGAGCTGAAAGGTCATTTCCGTCGTGACTATTGGTTAGCAGCTATCCGCGAGATCTTGTATGCCCATAAATTCATCCGAAAGTTCAACATAGAGGGGATTGATCGAGATGAGATACTTCTGAAAGCTGTCATTGGAATCCTTCGAGTACAAGCTGTTCTAGAAATAACCACTACAAAGCCTGTTCGCACCGAGACACTTCTTATGTTCAATGAATGTGATCGACTTCCTGGAGGTGACTTAATACTTGAAACACTTGCCACTACAATGTCAACATCACAGGAACTGGATAGGGAAAATAACCTGAATGCTGAAAACACAACACATTCCATATCAGCTTTGACTATGGTGTCGAACTGCGTATTTGGAGCAGCAGTTCCGGATAAACCAAGACTGTTTGTGGGTGAGATGGTGGTAGGGGAGATGACACCTTTAGAACGAGCTGTTAGTGACTCCAGAAACAGTTTTAAGAAGGTAGAACTGGCACAAGCAACAGTTGATGGAGTTAAAGTAGAGGGCCTTGATACCAATTTGGCTGTAATGAAGGTACTGTATTTAGTCATGTCAAAATGATATGTTAATTTTATCTTGCTTTTCATACACTACGTGGTCATAATCATTTGCATGTCAAAAACTTTTTAACTTTTATAGTAAACACATGTTTATGACATACGTTGTAAAACTTTGTGTCTTCCAGGATAAATGTGACTGCAGCATTTTTGTTGTGTCTTTGGTTTGCAGGAGTTACTCTTTCCTGTATTGGAACTAGGGAAGTATCTTAATTTCCTGGCATCCTGGGATGACACAATGCAGTCTTTCGCGTTTTGTGCTCTGTTCACTTTCGTCGTTTGCCGGTAAAGATACATTTTCTGTGAAACTAGTTGTTTTGATGGTTATTTAGCTTCTTCACTATGCATCATGCGAATAACTAGTAAGAAAATTAAATTCATTATATTTTAGACCATAAAACAAAATGATGACTACTTATCTTATTACCTCAATGAGCATCGGCTTCAGCTTTGCCATTGAAGGGTGATTTCAAGCATGCCTAGCTTCCTTTTTGGATCCAACAGCAATACATTTTTAGTATTCAGTAGTCACGCAGTTGATGTAATGTGTATACAAGGCTGTGGTGTGCTTATAACTTACATCAATTCTGATGATGAGGTTCCTATTTATGATTAACTTGATACAGGGGATGGCTGCCTCATGCATTTGCTCTGCTGCTTCTCTTTATTGCAATTTTTATGTTGCTTACACGTTGGTCTAATCAAGGGAGCCCTGTTGATGAGGTCAAGGTAACTGCCCCTCCATCAATGAACACGATGGAACAGCTTTTAGCGGTCCAGAATGCGATTTCCCAAGTCGAAGCTTTCATCCAGGACGGAAACATTTCTCTCCTCAAGTTGAGAGCTTTGTTCTTATCAGTGTCACCCCAGGTTTCGTGAAGTCCTTTTTCTTTTTATACCTCATCCTGTTTGTTTTTTGTTTGTTTTTTTACTTTATCCAGTTAGTATCCAATCATCTGCAGTCGCAATAACTGTTTACTGGTGTGCAGGCCAGCGACAAACTTGCATTGGCTTTAGTTCTCCTGGCGTTAATGCTGGCCTTGATACCCAGCAAGTACATATTCCTCTTGGTAGTTTTAGAATCAAATACTAGATATTCTCCGTTACGGAAACCGAGCACTGAGAGATGGAAGAGGAGATTGCGAGAGTGGTGGTACAGCATTCCAGCTGCTCCTGTTGTACTTGCAAGACCACCCGAAGATCAACAAAAGAAGAGGAAATGAAATGGATCTTTAATAAACTTAAGGTATAATCGAAGCAACCAGTCTGTTGTATGACTATGTACATATATAATTATGATGTATTTCCAGTTTTGCTTTCTTGGCTTTTGGAAGTCGGTGGCATCGGTGAGAAAAACTGTAAACCAATGCAAGTCTATGTTTTATGCAAAAGAAAAAGAAAGGAAAAATAACAAAACTGTTCAGATTGTTTTGAGAGCTCGATCAGAACAGGCTATGAATGTATTCCATGTCCATGGTTAACTTGATATAAAATAAACTTTTCAAAGATGACTGGTGTTACTTTAAAGTGCAGTTATTACTCTTCAGCAGGCAGTCACGTCCATCCAGAGATTCATCGCAGAATCAGGAACTCATGTGAAGGGTTTTATGTGTTGCTTGCGACCTTATAGAATTGTGCATGCTTAGATTCTTTGTGATAAAAAGTAAGGCTAGGAAAGCTCTGAAGATTAGCGAAGTGAAGTGGCAGCCTCCGTTATATGATGGATTAAGTTCAATGCAGATGGGTGGTGCTCTTTGGGAAACCCAGGATTGGCAGGATTTGGGATTGTTCATCACAATGATCCTGGACTGGTCAGAGGTTGTTTTGCAGCCCTTATTGGCATTGATAATTCAGCTAACGCAGAATCCAAGGGAGCGCATTTAGGATTGCTAAAGCACGCAACTTAAGGCGCGCCATTTTATTTCATTTACCCTTTCATTAATACTCCCTCCGTGCCAAATTAGATGAGTTAGTTGTAGTTTGCACAATTCTTAAGGCAAGGAGTAAACCGTAAAAGGGAGTATGTTTAAGTATTTTTTATAATTATACCCTTATGAATAATAACTAGTAAAACTTAGAAATGATTTATCTATTGAACTATACCACAGTTTTTCGTTAACTTTATACCGTTGAAAAGCATTTTAAAACACCTACGAAACGAATATAAACATGACTATTAAATTATACATATTTCTTATAGTAAATAAACAATTAAAAGGGTAGTTTCTAGAAATATCCCCTTGATTAGAGAGGTAGGAAATACCATTTAGTCATAGGAATAATATATTAGAGAGAGTCTAGTCCAGTTGACCTAGTCAACTGTCTGTTTGGTCCTTTAAAAAAATATATATTACTGTTTGGTCCTAGAAATTGTGGTTTGGTCCTAGGGTGACGTCATAGATGATGTAATTGTCATTGTGTGGTGGCAGAAATACCCTTTTGGGACCACATATATACAAAATATGAGTAGAAAATATCTCATTCTCAGATTTATTTTATCTCTCCTCTTTATTTTCAGATCTATTTTTTTTTGCTCTCCATTTTTTTTTCTGCTGCTGCAAGAAACAATAAAGATTTGTGTTTTTTCCTAGGGTTTTGATTTGCAGAGATGATGAAGACGATTTGCAGAGATGATGAAAACGAAGAATCATATAAAGATTATGAAAACGACGAAGATGAAGATGCTTTTTTGATTTATTGCTACTGTTTTTGATGTTTTCTGTTGGTGTTGAAGACGAAGATGATGATCTTTTGTTTGCTGCTCGTGTTGAAGAACTCGATTGTTGATGTTTTTCGTGTTGATGATGATTTTTGTTTGTTGCTCGTGTTGAAGATCTTGATTTTGATGTTTGTTGCTCGTGTAAAAGATGAAGATCTGCTGCTGTTGAAGACGACGAAGATGATGATGCTGTTGTTCATTTTTACGAATGAACTCTGTTTTTTACGAATTTTCGTTGTGTGTTCATTTTGAAAAATGAACTCTGTTTTTTTACGAATTTTTGTTGTGTGTTCATTTTGAAAAATGAACTCTGTTTTCTTTTATATAGGTTTATTAGGAGTTCATTTGAAAAATGAACTTTGTTTTCTTTTATAGGTTTATTAGGAGTTCATTTGAAAGAATGAACTCGGTTTTCATATAGGTTTTATTAGGAGTTCATTTGAAAGAATGAACTCTGTTTTTTGTCATAATAATGAAGTTTTGTGTTGTGTTCATTTTACAGAATGAACTCAGGAGTTCATCAGACAAAATGAACTGCTACAAAAAATAAGTAAACAGAATTTTTTAGGTTTTTATTAGGTGTTCATTTGAAGGAATGAACTCTGGAGTTCATCAGACAGAATGAACTGTTACAAAAAATAAGTAGGAATTAACACAGAAGGGTATTTTGGTCCATTTAATATTTTTAAATAATTATGGACCAAATGGAAAAGGTGATTTCTGAAAGGACTAAACAGACTTGGGACCACCTAAAAAATGACCAAACGATATTTTTCCCATTAGAGAGATAGCTCATCTATTTATGCGACAAAATTTAAAACCAACTAGTTCATCTAATTTGGGACGGAGGGAGTATAAGTTGCCTCTTGGGGTTTGACTTTAAAAAAAACAACTTGAATAATAAAGCTAGTGGTACCATGAATACAAACAGTCCCCGCCCTCATTATAACGATATAGAAAAGATCATAATAATATTATTATCCAGCTAAAACACAGACAAAACAAGGATTAGTGGGATCTAAAATGGGTTCCAGTTCTACAAACACGTCTATCTGACAGAGGTATGAAATGGTAATGAGATCTAGATCATCATACATATCCCAAGTATAATTTAAAGACTGGGTCAAATCTAGGATCATAATTAATGTTTGGGAATATAATATATAATTGGATGGTTCAGATGATCAATCATGAAGTTGGAGGCAGTTTGTGATGTTTATATCACACTAAAAGTTTGTCTAGTTGACTGGTTGGCAGCTAATATATAGATTATAGACACCGGCACGGCGGAACCCCTTAATTAAATATTTAATGTACTTACTTTCATTCTTATTAATGAAAGCTGCCCCGTAATTCTTGTTAGCTTGTGTGTTGTTAGTTTAACACAAAATCAGTACTACTATACTTCTATTATTGCCTCCTGTGGCTTGTCAAATCGCATCCCTAGCTAAAGAGATAAGGTATTTAGTTTCTCATTAGTGCAGGATTAGTAGTAGGTACAAACAAATACCAACTCTCCACGCACATTCCGTTTTCTTTGTTTCTAGTTCTTCTCAACGATTATACTGTTATTCCCAATTCAATAGTTTTTTCTTTTGACCCTCCCCTGCCCATTCACAAATCAAGAGTCTCTCACCCTCCGATGTCATTGTAATACAAGTGTAAAGTTACGATTATCCTTCGTTTCGAAATAATAGGAAAATAATTTGTTGATTTCATATATAATTTGCACATAAAATCAACATATTATTTTAAAATGGAAATAATAGATGAAAATACAATGATTGATGTTCGATTATTTTTTTTGGTACTAAGAAGGAATTCATTGAATGATTCAAACCTTACGATAGTCATTCTTTACCAGATTAGATATATGACTTGGAAAATTATCTAGGAATTGAAAATTAGTTGCTTCCTGTCTGGCCTTTCTTGCTAGATCATGAGCTACATTATTACCAATTATGTTTACAAACTTACAAAACCAAAAGTTACTACTACTAAATTTGTTCTTTATAACTTGAAAAATATTTTGGTTGTACCAATGGACCTGCAGATCATCCCCAATAATTGATTTCACTACAGCTTCACAGTCCAGCTCAAAAATTGCTCTAGTTATTCCTAGCTCCTCAATCCAGTCCACAGCTACCTCCATTGTTTTGCATTCAAAATACTCAGCCCAATATTCTTCTTCCACCTCCTCATTGAAGCTTAAACCTTTAGCTCCTAAGCTTATACCTGCAAAATGACGTATTATTAGTCCAACGCTTTCTTTTTTAGTTTGTGGTTTATAAGATCCATCAATATTGATTTCACAAACTCACTATCCGTAGGTCTCCAAGTCTTAATCTACAAATCATTAGTAAGAGAAGAATTATGCTGATTAGCCAAAACAGTGCACTGATCATACGAATGATTAATTTTGGCAATAGTAGTTTGCAGATTAGGCTTCTTATCTAGAAATATCACTAGGCACCTATCTTTCCAGATGTACCAGACTGTACACATGAACCTGCATATCAAATTCTTATTACTCAAACATAAAGCAGAAATGTTACTAATTTCAGAGTGAAACCGTCCTATAGCTCAATGCTCAAAATCTATATGATGTTCCTTAATGGCATCAATGTTTATATTCATAGCAAACCAGATGGCCCTAGTATAACTGCACTCCATGAAAAGATGATTCATAGTTTCCTCATTGTTTTAACAAAAACAACACTAAGTTTCTATGCATTCTTTTATCTAGCAATCTTAGTTCTGAGTGGAACTATTCTCTTAATACATTTCCACACAAAAAACTGAACTATATGTGGAACTTTAAATTTCCACAAATTTTTCCAGACATTAGTAGGAATGGTACTACCTGCAGCAATAGAATTAACTGCACTTGTACAAATAGTATTATAAGCATTGATGGTCACATTTTTGTGTCCGATTTGTCTCGATTCTATATATTGTTAGGGCTCATTTTGTACTTATTATGGTGTTTTATGTGTGTAGGTATTTTTGGCCAATAAACATTTTTCAGAAAAATCGGCTTGAAAAGTTGCCTAAAGCACCCCAAGTCAGCTTCTAAAGGCACCCCTACTCTGGTTAGAGGGCGACCTTTCTTCTTCACCGTTTAAACAAGAAATTGGCGGGAAAATGAACCAGCACACTTGCAGATTAGGGTTCAAGATTTAAGCGAGATTTAGAGAGATTGAAGGGCTGATTTTTGTTTGGATGATCCTGTTAGAGAATAAGAGAACTTCTATGGGTGTTTTGATCGATCAGAAATGGCTGCATAATCGTGTTGGATCGAAACAGAGGAGGTGAAAGTTTATCGGGTTCTGTTATCGAACTTGGGACAATGTTAGTCGGAGTATGACGTGGGGATGGATTGGGATTCATTTGGTGAGTCAAAACAGGATTGTTATGAGCTGTAGATTTGATAAAACAGTGACAAATCTTCGGTTTGAGCGAAACAGGGAAGGAGGAGATATTACGGGTTCTGGTGTGTTTATTTATGGTAGTTACATGATTCTGTTGAGTTTAATTTGATATGGGATATTGATATAGCCTAGTTGGAGTGTAGAC
This sequence comes from Papaver atlanticum, assembly GCA_023531105.1. NCBI lineage: Eukaryota > Viridiplantae > Streptophyta > Magnoliopsida > Ranunculales > Papaveraceae > Papaver > Papaver atlanticum. The sequence continues at coordinate 1,427,737 of JAJJMB010008785.1, forward strand.
AGCTCAGCAAAATGCGTAAAGAAGATTTGCCAGAGAAGAAAATTCCGAGTATTGCTGCCGAAGAAAAGAGTTATTTTTGGGATTTTACTTGCTTTATACGGGACCTGTCGTGTATATATATGAGTCTAGGGAGTCACATAAGGGTTTACGTACACCTTGGGGAAGTTTAGGAGCAGAACAGAGCAAAGAAAAAAATCACAGTGAAGTACAGCTGAGTTGCAGTCGAGAGGAAGAAGAAGAACAAAGAACAGTCACCTTTTTTTTTAAACTGTAACAATTACCCAACAACTATTACTGTTAGTACTTCTCTGTAACACTGCTTTCTGTAACAGTGGGTTTTGTAACAATTACATCTGTTACAAACACGCTGCTTCATACTTTCTCTTCTATTTAATCAACTTTTGAGCAACCAACATGTATTTTGAGCAAGTGATTAATATGAGGAGCTAAACCCCATTGCTGAGGCGATAGAGGAAGCTATTTTTCCAACAAAAAGTGGTATATTCTATTTTATCTATTTTATAGCAATTATTTTATGATTATTTGCCTTGATTGAAAATTGTTTGAATGATTTTTGTTAAGCAATTGTTATTTATTTTGATAGAGCATGCTTGGCCATAGGTTTTTGATGTTCTACACTTGTTATTTTGAAAATCTACATGTTGCAATAGTTTAGAATCAAATTGAACGAGAAAATTGCATGAATATAAATATTGGATTAAATCACTTTGAACTTGGAAAATAGTGGAATCTTAGCCTCAGTGTCTTTTAATATTGATAACATCTTTGTCTGAGTCTGCTATAATTTTTAGTGAGTTTTCTATTTTAGTTTTAGTATTTAAGTCTAAGTTATCCTTCACAAGTTCGAGAATCGAATCACTTATTTACCACTTTCAAAACTACACCAAGCACTCTTAACAATTATTTTCCTTTTCAATATGGCATCCAAATCATAGAATCTTCACTTGTATTTGGAATTCTCATACTTAAAATTAAGTTAGCACACTCTTGAGAAAAGAGAGCATTAACAATATCAGTATTCCATTGTCTAGTACCTGCCAAGAATAAGTCGCAGACAAAAGTAAAATTTTCATAACTAGATGATCCAACAACTAGAACAGGTGGGCTATTTAAACCTATAACCCAACAATCTAGCCAAATATTCATTTTGGTTCCACATCTAACTAACCACATAGTGTTTTTTTGAACAATTTCAAGATCCGAATAGATGCTCCTCCAAAGCCAGGAACAATCATCCTTAAGTTTGTCTAAGTGAAGAAAATGTCCACTTCTAGAGTATTTTGCATTGAGGACCTTGTAACAAAGAGAGTTCTCATCATTACAAGCCTTCCAAGCCACTTTAGTCAACGATACAGTATTAAAAAATTTAAGGTTTCTAAAACCTAGTCCACCTAGAGCTTTAGGTATCTGAAGTTTGTCCCATCCAATAAAATAGATGCTTTTATGACTACCTTCCTTACCCCACCAAAATTGCCTCTGGATAGAGTCTAACTGAGTAATCATGTTTTTAGGAATTCTAAAAACTCCCATTTGATGAGTAGGAAGGGCATTTAGCACATGTTTAACCATAGTTGATCTAGCAGCTAGATTCATATTTTTTCCTATCCAGGGAATGAGTCTAGAGATAAAACTCTGAATTATAGGCTTAAAAGCTTTAGATTTATCTCTTCCCATCAAAAGAGTCACACCTAAATATTTATCAGAGTCTTTCATTTCTGTCATATCAAGAGCTCTAGAAAGATCAATTCTAACAGAAGGACTTATGTTGTTACTGAAATAAACATTAGACTTACTAAAATTGAGCATTTGACAAAAAAACTTACCAAACTGATTGAGAGTTTCAAGAATACCTGTCACATTGTGCATGTATACTTAGGTAAAAATGAGAATATCATCTGCAAATAAAAGATGAGTAATTGCAGGAGCAATTCTAACATCTTTTACACCAGAAATGACATGATTAGAAGCATCATTAACAAGGAGTCTAGATAAGTATTCCATGGAAATTATAAAAAGATAGGGGGATAGAGGATCCCCCTGCCTTAACCCTCTAGTAGGGCTATACTCATTAGTGGGAGAACCATTGAGTAAAATAAAAAAATTTGTTGTAGAAATACATTGTTCAATGTATTTACAAAATTTCTCGGGAAAACCTACTTGTTTAAGCATTCCTAAAAGAAATGGCCACTCTAACCTATCAAAAGCTTTGGATAAATCCAATTTCAGAGCTATTGTACCAATATATTCTTCCTTATACTTCATAGTATGAATCATCTCATGAGCAATGATTATGTTATCTTGAAAAGCTCTCTCTGGAACAAATGCAGATTTGTAAGGTTAAATAATTTTCTTGAGATAAGGTTTCATCCTATTTGCTAAAATCTTTGAAATTATTTTATAGATTGTGTTACACAAACCTATAGGTATAAAGTCAACATGATGTTTAGCAATATCACTCTTAGGAATCAAAGAAAGAAAAGTTTTAATAAAATCTCTAGGCATATGACCTATGATAAAGAAATTCTGGACAACTTGAACAACATCATTACCAACAATGCACCAATTTGTTTGATAAAAACCTGCTTGGAAGCCATCTGGTCCTAGAGAGCTCCAAGAGGCCATATCTTTAATAGTTTTGAAGATATCATCAGCAGATGTGATTCTAGTAAAAGACCCAGACGAATCATTAGTGATAATAGTTGGAATAATATCAAAAATATCCTCAGATATATTCTGTATAGTTGAGCAACTCACAAAACTAAAATGAGAAACAAGAATATTAGTTATATCATCTCTGTTGTCATACCAGTTACAATGCATATCGTATAAACAATCAATGTTTTTCCTAAACATTCTTCTATTAGCAAGAGTATGGAAATACCTGGAATTGTTATCCATGTCAATGATGAATCTGTCTCCAGATGTTTGCTTATTTATAGAAATCAGTTTTGATACTAAACCATAGTTCCAATTGTTTATTAATTTCAGTGAGTCTATCATGCTGATTACTAGATATTGGTTCATTCCGAATAATATGAAGCTGATATTGCAGAGAATTAATATTGTTATCAATACCACCAAATTCAATCTTATTCCAATATAAGAGCCTTTTTCTAGTTAAATTATGCTTTTCAGTCAAGAGATGAGCAGGAGAACCTACTATATTTGAATTCCAAGCAATCTCTAGTTGCTTTTTAAAACCAGCATGCTTAATCCACATAACAAAAAACTTAAAAAGTCTCCATAAATTCTTTGCTATCTGTTCAGTTTACTACATTATAGGGCAATGGTCAGAGCCTGCTTGAACCAGGTGATATAACTTGGCTTTGGGAAATTCATTACACCACTGTTGATTTCCCAAAGCCATATCAATCCTAGATTTTCTATGACCAGTTCCAATATTATTACTAGTCCAGGTAAAATCTCTACCAATGTAACCTAAGTCCATAAGTCCACATTCATTTATGTTATTTTGAACAAATCTATCATCCTGAGAGAAAGGAGAACTAACATCTAAGGTGTGAAGATGCACATTCAAGTCTCCTATAACAAGCCAAAGCTGCATTGCATTGTCACTTATTCTATTCGTGAAGTCCCATTGTATTTTTTTTTAACATCAGTATAAGTTGAACCATACATAAAGGAAATCAAGACATTTAATTTAGCAGGATGAAGGTTTGCAACAACATGGATAATATTATTTGAAGCATCTGGTACTTCACATATGGATTCCATCTTTCCATATCAAGATAAGACCACCAGCTAAACCTACTCTATCTATACAAGCATAATTACAATAATTTAGAGACTTAGCCAAATCAATCATTCGATTTTTGTCAATTTTTGTTTCAGTTAAAAACAAAAAATCAGGGGATTGTTTTTTAATCAAAATAATTAATTGATCTTTTAAAAAAAAAATGGTTATTTCCCGCACATTCCAAGCAATAATCTTTTGAAGTTCGAAATATTTGAGTTCCAAATACAATGGTTTAGTTTGAATTTTATCGACACCAAATATTTTATCGATCATTTCGTTAATTCGATCTTGCTCCGATTAACTCGTAAATAAGGTAATCCATAGCCTAGGTAAAATCTATACTTTCAAGATTTGTTTTACGCGGTTAGAGAAAAGACCAATTCGATTATTTTTTTGAGGATCCGAACCAGTTCTAAAATCTTGGACTACACTCTTTTTAGATTTCACAACTCATTTTCACATGCTAATCATCATATAGGAGATTTGATAAACAATTAGACTTTATGGTGGGGTTAGCACAAAAGAAATTTAAAGAATAAAACAGCTTCTAAACTTGTTTACACGACATAGACATTGATACATTACTAATTCCTCTCCTCTCTCTCACTCCTTCTTCTTCTCCAACAAAACTATCAAAAACAACCCTTCTCTGGTGGTTAGTTGTAAATTAGTTTGATTTTTTATTATGTTTTCTACTTATCTACACCATTTTGGTGGTTTTATCTACTCTTTTGAGGTTTATCTTCGCTTTAATGGGGATTCTTGGTTATTGGGTTGGGTTTTAAGATCAATAGTGATGCTCTTCATGCTCTCCAACGACGAAATCTTCATCTTGGTTGTCTCCGGCGACGGAATCTTTATCGAAATCTTTATCATCAACTTATCCGGCGACGGAATCTCCATAGGTGGTCTTTTTGAGGACGGAAGCTTCATCACTAGTTATAAGAGATTTGAGCAAATCACTCCTACTTTGGGAGCATTTCTTTCTAAAGAAGAAAAACAAACTAAATGGTTGGAATTTAATTCCGAGAAAAACCATCCTTCTTCCGATTTAATCGGATCTTATTCATACTTGTATTTGTCTTACTCCGGTAATCCTTCTCTTTCTCTTGTCGGATTTCTCGGTATTGTACTCTTACGGTATGTTCTTGTTACTTTGTTTTCTCTTATTTTCGATCTTAAACTCAATGTAACCTTGAAATCCCATTAATGAAAAGGTTCATTGTTTATCAAAAAAAAAAAAAAAAAAACATTACTAATTCTAATTTGACTAATTAGATACGTTTGATCTGTTTTAATAAATAATTCAAATGATTTGGACACCTACGCCAAATAATAGAAGAAAAAACTTCAATATCATAATATACATATACCTTTTGGGTTAACCAAAAAAATGATGACTTTCAACTGCCGCGTCATTTAGAACATCAAGATCATATTCCTCGTGTTTAAATTATAGTCGTGCCAGTTAATTTTTACTTATACCCATCTTCTTGGAAAGAGCTAAACTAAGATTGTGTTTGTTTTTGCTCGACTCGGTGTCTGAATCTGATTCAGACCTGACTTGGTTTGAGTCAAATGTCAGATTGTTTGTTTTTTCTTTTGAATCACATCTGACTCGCGATCTGACTAGGAGAGTCAGAAAATAAAATGCCACTGAATCATAGGACCAAGTCGTTGATTCAAAAAACAAACATATTGAGTCAAATCCAGATGAGTCAGGTGATATCAGTCATATCCAAACGAATCAGATCCACACTATTCAGATGAGTCAGAAAAAACAAACAAGATGTAAGCTTAATTTCGACAATTTCTTCTCGTTTCCTTGGTAAAGATCATTGTTCATTTAAAAGTTAAAACACGAAATCCTATTTCTAGATATGTTGAGTCCTCTTGATACAAAATAAATTACCTATAACTTCTTGGCGTACACTTCACATCCAAAGAAGAAAATCTCAATCATCATCCCATAAACAAGAAAAAGCTACATCAAAGTAACCATAATCAAATAAGATTTCTATTTTTATTAAAAATCAAAATTTATTAAATAAAATAGGCAATGGATGGTATATTTACATTTGCACAAGAAAAATAATACATTTTCTTGAATAAAATAACTTAGTGCATTTTCTTTTCACTTGCTCAGAGAGTAAAATAAGCAGATAAGCATCTCGATACAACAGAATCATTAGTCCCGGCCAAATAATTACCAATGTCATGACAATCTCCGTCAACAATGTCGGATTCCTCAAAATTAATCCACTGTGTTATACTCCGATGGTCGGTCACCGGAGCTCGGACATTGCGTAAATCTCTTACTACATCCATAGAGTTATTATTAAGGCACCCATTGCTCAGAACTCTTTTCCAACATGGTTGCCATTCAGCAATAATCTCAGGTATATGACGTCCTACTCGCGTATCCCAAACTTTTAACACAACATTTTTACTGTTTTCGATTAATCCAGCTGAAACAATTACCGCAGGTGACAACATGGACTGACCAAAAAATGAAGAACTTGAGCCGAAATTACCGCTGTTGTGGTTGTTTTTACCATAGTCCAACATTGAAACAAGACTACTGCAAGATGAGTTGTCTAATCCTAATCCTAATCCTAAATTTAACCCTTCTGGCCATGACTTTACCACATTTTTACCTCTATTAGCAAAATCTGACCAAGTAAAAGAATGACTTCGTTCTTCTTCGTAATTACTCGAGCCTGCCACTCTGAAATCATCTTGATCATCATCATCATTTATCCTGTGTTCTTCTTCTTCTGAGTCAAAATCTGATAAAGATGATATTGATGATCCTGATGATGAACATGTTTCATCATCATCATCATCAACGTCTGATGAAATAGATGGTTGAAGAAAAGAAGATGGTTGTGATGATGAGATTAATAATAATTTTCTACTAATTTTCTGTAATCTGATAAGAATCAGTTTGAATTTTGTGAAAGTTGCTATGCAAGCTATAATAAGAGCACCCAGAGTCCAAAAATTGGATATTTGAGAGATATTATCATTAATTCCTCCTGTAAAAGTTTGAAGAATTTTTGATATAAAAGATGGGTTTTGTAATCGAGCTTCAATTCCATTGAGTCTGCTCAAAACTGGAATAATTTCCATATTTCCAAACAAAGAAAAAAAATAAATGAAACAAGATTTTGATCCTTCTGTGTTCTTGAAAGAAAGATAAGATAAACAGAGAGAAATGAATTTTCAGAGAGAAGGAGATATAGAAGGGGAAGGAAAAAGTTTGAAGACGGGGATGGAGATATATAGTAGAAGAAAAATGAATAATGAGGATTATGATGTGGCAAGATAATCCTGGATTTACGTTTTAGTAAAAGAATGTGGGTAGGAAAAGAAAATGAATGGATTAAGTACAGTGATTCAGCACGTGAAGTAAACTAGATAGTGAGTCAGCTACAAATCTGATCCGCACATGTATATCTGAGTTCACGACTGTCTTAAACAAATAGCTGCTTTAGTACTTTGTGGTAGTAGTGAATTTGCCGGCTAAACCAAGTAATACTGACGCGTGTTTACATCCAGGAACATTAACGGGTGTTCTAGATCTCTTTTAGGAGACTTTTTGGGGTTTGAGATGATTGAGGATAGTAACTAGGTGGTTCTTGCGTGTCACTAACTGAGTCAGTCTTTTTATTTGTTTGTTGTCTTGTCCTTCTCAGGTGGTGGGGTTTATCCTGCAATAAAGAGCAATTGTGAGGTCCACAATTTGTGTATAATCGAATTTTAATTTGGTGGTGAAGATTGGGGAATGTCAAAACGAGATTGGTTCTTATATTTTCTATGATTCGATCGTTATCATTGGAGAGGTGGTATGGGATGGGAGAGTCATAGGGGCACCGGCCAATCATTTGATTAGTGTTTGTTGATTATCACTGATTAATTAGTGGAGTGTTTGGTGATTATATTTGTGAAGTTGTTTGTTTGGTGATCACCCTCCACTAATGTTGGTGTTCGGTGATTATTATGAAAATTGTTCATCAAAAGGAAAAATAGAATCGGCTATTTTTGGTTAAGGATTTTAGGCAAATGTGGTGTATTTTGGTCGTTCATTTTTTTTTTATTAGTCCACAGTTAATGTAAAGAATTTGGTGTCGACGAGTTTCGAATTTCAAATTCTTGTAACTGATAATTTTATTACTGTACTACAGCGACGTTAATTTTTTTTTTGAAAGTCATTGTTTCGATAATTTCTCTTATGTTTAGTTTATATTTTTATTTACTTACTATATGATTTTTAGCCTTTTCATTTGGACCAGTATATATGGAATTTATGTGGCCAAAATAATTTACATGAGGTTAATCGTGAAAGATTTAGAGGGATTATAGGAGAGTTTAAAGAGTTTAGGAGATTTAGGAGTTTTAAGTCTCTTGAAAGAGTCAAGGGAATTCCGGGAGAGTTGATTAGAGGGAGTTTGAGAGAGTCTAGAAAGATGAATAGCTCCATCTTACAGTCTATAACATCTTTTTTCTTCCATTTTTTCTTTATATTCTTCAGATAACATAACCTACCAAGTGACGTCACCATGGTAATCTATTTAAAAAATATGATCGTGTTGATTCGATCTATTAACGGAAGTAAACTCCTTCCACCATGATTCGATCTCAAGTTTTGCATTATATTATTCGCTCTATAAATATTTTCGTATGAATCATTCTCTTCTTCAATCTTTTACTGTAAACTATTTTCCTTTCTCCTTTGATGTTAGGTTCTTATTAATCAACTATTTTCTTGTTATGATTTCATTTTTTTGAACATCAGCAGGTAAAGTGAGTTCCAGAGAGTTTTTTATTAATGGGTTTTCCTCTTCAATTTTTTTTTCCTAACTCTCTCCTTTTTATAGAGATTTCGATGAAGGCAAAAATACATATAAAATTCTCTAGAAATCCTTAGAAACCAAAACTCCTTAAAAGTATAGAGATTTTCCAATAACAAAGATTTTAAGGGTATTTAGAAAAATCCTCCACAAATAAAACTCTAGGGATTTTCCAATAACAGATATTTTAACAGGGAGGTAGTAAATTGAGATTCCGAATGACTTCAGAAGAGTTTCCAAATCTACTATTAGTCCATAAAGAATTTTGGAGAGTCTCCTAATGTCTCTTGTTATTGGTTAGAGACTTTTTTTGAGTCATTTAAATTCTCTAGAACCCCTTGTTATTGGATTAGGATTTCGTAAAAGTCACTCCAACACCCCTGTTATTCGAATGAGAATTAAAAGTTGTTGATTTGTAGTTTTCAGAGATTTGGGAGACCTTTTTATGAAAATAGACATGGTAGAAATCTCATCTCTCTTCTTCTTTTCCCTCATGTATACCGACCGAGCTTCCTCTTTGCCACTTCAAAGGACATCTTCTCAGATGAAACAACGAAAAGATGCTAACCAGTGATGAGATATCATAACATACTTTTAGGTATAGGACAATAGTAAGATTTATTCTGACAACGAACAAATATTTTACTCGGTATTCATCGTACTTTTATTAACATTGTAACGTGCATAATAAAAAAATCGGTAGATGTATTGAATTTTTATCTAGATATTAAACATTTTTTGTCTCTATAAATCACAGTGACTCTTTACAATTTTTTTTTTTTTTCTCTTTACAAGTCATAAAGACTCCCTAAAATACTCCCTGAGAATCACTAGAAATCTCTAAATTTTCAAAGTCTCTGGGAGTCACCCAAATAAAAAATCTATGAAAGTCTATAAAAATCTGATTCGACTACCCCCTGTAAGGGTTTTTTGAGGGACTTTGAGAGCCCCCCCAAGACTCTCCCACGATTAACATAGATTATAAGAGATTCTTCTAAAATCTTCTAAACTCCCTTACCACTAACAGGTGATTCTAAAACTCTCTTGAAATGCATTAAAATCCCTCCAAGACTACCACGACTAACCCCTTGTTAATGTTGTCTTGTGTGAAGTTATATAAATACGTATGCCATAATACAATACATGATTACTGATTGTCTATCGTGCTTCTCTTGTGAATATCAATACTTCTTGGAAGGGAAGATTTGAAGTGTTTTTCCAGAATAACCCAAAAACATTGTCATTAGAGCAGTAATTTTCACTGCATACACAAAAAATATTGATTTCTGATTCAAGTTGTATTAGTAGAGGGTTAAACAATGAAATGTATATCCCAGACTAAGTGGAAACCATTTCCTTGCCCTTTTATTACTCTTAATTGCGATGAATCTTTTGACTCTGATAAAAACATAGCTGGTATATATATATGACTAATATTAAGAAATTTTGCAGGTGCATGGTTACAGAGCTATAGTGATCAATGGAGTTCTGAAACCTGAATAGGCAGATTGTCTGGCATTTTTCGAAGCAGTGACTTGGATTAAGGCATATCAGCATATGGCCGGATCTCAAAAGGATTATCAGTTATATCAATAACTCAACAACAACAATTGTTTGGGAAAATGAAACATTCTTCTTAATGTTATGAATTTACTTAGTACTGTCAATAGCTAGCAATGTACTGCTAATTCTAAATTATGTAATAAAACAGCTGATAAAATTACAAGATATAGTAGAAAATTTAGTGTTTCGAGAGATTAGAATTGAGCATCGGCGAGCCCTACACGTGGGCTGATTAATTTTAATTCATACATTAGAATCAAAAACAAATGTATGAGTTTGTGCTTCAAAAAAATCACGGTAACATTACTAAGTAGCCGATATTTTTTTGATTGATAAAAATTAGACCTAAAACTAGGCTGAATATAAATCTAACAAATTCATAACATATGTGAGGTGTAATTAGTACAAAAATAAATCTCTAGGTTATTGTTGATAATTTTATAATTATATCTTTCAGTATTTAGAAATGATTTTTTTTCTTTTTTGCACAATTCATGTCGTAAAATAACTTGAACTACAAGAAATAAATTTGTCGGAAGGAGTTCTAGAAAATAGTTTGGGAAACTTACAAGTCTCAACTGTTATTCAAAACACAAATATTAGTTGGAAGGAGTTCTGGAAAATAAACACTTGGCCAAGAGTTAGACACTTTTTCTGGAAGTGTCTCAGGGATATTTTACCAACCAGAGTGAGATTAACAAGATACAATGGGCATTTCTCCAAATTATGTCCATTTTGTGCTCAACGGGATGAAAGCATAATGCATATTCTTTTTAACTGCTCTTTCTCTAGAGCAGTTTGGATGTTAGTTCCAGGTGGCAGTTGTGTTCTTTCAGCAGCAACAAACACTGGGTTTGAAACTATGTTTGAAACCTGGTACAATCAAAGTATGATGCAGAATGCTCAGAAGGACTGGTTAAATATGGCAATGGTAGTTACTTGGAGTATTTGGAATGAAAGATGTGAAGTGGTATTTCAGAACAAAAAGGCCAATCCTCAGGCTACTACTACCAGGGCCATAAGTTTTGCTATCTATATTGGAAAGCTCAATGACAGAGATACACCTCTGCATAATGTGGCATACACATCTTATGTTCCCTGCACTATGGAAACCTTCACATGCACCTTACTTGACTCTTAACTGTGATGCTTCTTTTGACTTGAACACTGGACTAACTGGAATTGGTTTGGTTTTACGTGATTAAACAGGAAAATGGAGGGGAAGCCTTGCAAAATGCTATGCAAGAGTAGATAACTCAGAGCAAGCAGAATGTCTTGCTCTCTTGGAAGCAATTACATGGAGTAAGGAGTTGCGGATATCCCATATTGTGCTGCAGACGGATCTGAAGAACATTGAGGGATACATCAACAATAACTCTCCTGTCATTGCTTGGGAGAATGAAACTCTTCTGCTTGATGCTATGGATACCTTAAACACCAACATGTCTAGTTGGAAATGTCTTTATATTCCTAGAGTTTGTAATAAAGCTGCTGATGAGCTTGCGAAATTCAGTAGGAAGTTTAGAGTTGTTTAGATTTTTCAAACCTTGATACTTAATAAAATTTCAGTTTGTTCGTAGAAAAAAAAATATTATTACTCTATTTGTTAGTGGATTATATGTACATAAAATGCGAAAACCATTATCATATATCAAAATTTGATAATTTGAAGCTCATGATATTTGGCCTCACGGGTTGGGCAAATATTGCTGTCCTGAAGATAATTTTATGTACGGTATACCCTGGGCCTCCGTAATAAAAACCCCCCCTTTATGCAACTGCACCGCCACTGCTCCCACATCTTTTTTGAGGCGACCACCGCTTCCCACATTACCTCGACACCACCACAAGTACCACAAGCTAAGCAACTATATTGAATGCATCCAAGTGTATTATTCTTCATTCCAGCTAATTATCAAAACATTTATTCTTCATTTTGTGACTGCTGCTGAGCAATGCAATATTGCAATACCGATATTAGTTAGATATATAGTAGTTCGTGGTCGTGGATGCATGGTCTACGACAGTCGCGAAACATAATCATGTATGCATTAAAAACCAAATAGCTCGGGAGATTCGGAGTTTACGAACAACTAACTGTCACCAAATTAGAATATGACATGTATTCAAAGCTAGGCTTTTAGGATCGATCGTCTCTCCACTTATTCTCCATGGCCCTTGCCACTCTGTCGAGTCTGTCCAACTGATGCATGTATTTATTCTCATGCAACATTTCTACGCGTGTGTAAGTACAAAATAACCGCCGTAAGCATGGCATAATCTCAGCTTAACCCATCAAAGTTACCATAGGATGAGAAGTATAGGAGACCTTCATCTGCTTTACCTCATCACGAGACTAATTCAAATGAACATGTACCGATGGGATTATAGTATACTAGAACACCGCCGCCACAGTGGGAAAGGCCGATGCCTAAAAGGATAAATATCTCCGATTTTTTCGTAAAAACTCTAAATTCAATATTGTTGTTTGTACTTATTATGTATATCTCTTTAGAAAAATTCCAACGAGATAAAATTTGTAAAATTTCAAGGCGTGGATTTTTATATATGTCATATTTTAGTTTGCTTGCCAATTATACCCCTGAAAATTAGGATACATTTATAATAATTAGACTAAAAGGGAGGGGCATTTTCGGTTTTTTAATAGTAACTATTTCCAATCTTTTTATCAAATTGCACATTTTGTTACTCTACAATTTACAAAAGAAAATTGTCATAAAAAGGACTGCCTCCTTTCGAGACCTCCGGTCGGTCGGCCATGTGTTGTATTAGGCGCCAATCCCCTCGCCCTAGCGCCTAGGCGTGTCGAGGAAAAATTCGAAAACATCAAAAATAAACAGAGGGAACATGCTTCAAATTCTGTTTATATAATTTGTGGTTCCAGTTCCAGTCCCAGTTGAGCCGTTCAAATTATATACTACCTCATTTTTTTAAAAAGAAAAGAAATATCATTACTTTTTTATTTTAGGCTAAATTGAAAAATAAATAAATGATAGTATCGTGTTTTTTTTTTTTAAATAGAGGGAACATGCTTAATCGGTGGGTCTGGCTATCAAAAGATGTATGGACTCTCTCTAGAATTGAATTTTATTTGGAATTTTTTTTCCTTCTTATTCTTACTTTGTAAATAGCATTGTATCTAATTAAGAGGAAGCATCCCCTCACATTGTTATTTTCACACTATCTCACATGTTTGGAGATATTTTTTTTAATCAAATTTAAATGGTAACGTATTTGAAGCTAATATTTTGGGGATATGTTCGTCTTACAAAGATCTACATACCCACAAAAAATGAGCTCGTTCCGAAATACCAAACTTCACTATCTACCAATCTTAATTTTAATGGTTGAAAATTAGTCGATTTTCAACGGCCAATTTTCAAAGTAGTAGATGATGGAGTTATACATTTCGGAATGAGCTAATTTTTTGTGTGTATGTAGAGCTTTGTAAGATGAGCATATCCCCAAAATATTAGCATCAAATACCTTACAGTTTGATTTTGATTAAGAAAATATCTCTCAACGTGTGTGATAGTGTGAAAATAAGAATGTGAGGGGATCCTTCCTCAATAAAATAAAGGTTAACTAGTGTTATTAAGCTTGTAAGTATACAATGAATGTGCACTTTTAAGTCATCGTGCTTTTATTATGGAGATGAAAGGATGTAAAATTTTAAGCTATGAAATAGATGATGTGAAAATACGATGGCTTATAAATGCATATTTATAGTGCAAAATAGCACAACTCAAAGAGATTTTTGAGAAGACTAACAATTAACAAATACAGTGTAAGTGTACTAGCAAAGAAGATTACGCCATAAAAACTCTCCATTAAGATATCGAATGTTCAAATGAGGAAAGAGTCGTAAAACGTGTTTTGCATTCTTACGCTTTCTTAGCTCATACAAGCATTTGCATGTTTATAATGTGCTTTACACACTGCATGCTGGCAAAAAGAGTATACGTAGTAAGTATGCTTTCCAAATTTTCATAGGTCATGAAGAACACTTTTTTGACTTTGAACAAGGGCTAAATTCAATGTTAACCAAATTTCGTTCCTTTCTGAATATGATATACATCTTAGGAAAACGATAGCATATGATAGAGAAAGATAAACGATAGTATATGATAGAGAAAGATAAAGAAAGATGTATGTGTTTGGCATGCCACCTATAGGTTTCCTGCCTTTGTACCCTTTACTGCTGCAATTCGTTACTTGGGGTTCTGGCGCTCTGGTTTGAAATTTTTTATGGGCCTCGTGACGTAATTAACCCTATGGGTTTAGTTTTTCTAGTAAGCTTAAAGTTGAATCAACTTCAATGTCATGGGAGTTAGCAATGATGGGTAGATGCAGATGTGGTATCACCTGCGTCCAATTCATTCACGTCCAATCCATTATCCGTCGGATATGACACTCGTGGGTGAGCGGATTTGATGTGGATGGATTTGTGGATCCAAAAAAATTATAAACGAAAAAGGATAAATATTGAATATGAGTGTAGTCAAAATCGCTCTCCAAGGCCGATTACTCGCCGAGTAATCGCTACAGGCTATATGACCGAGGCGATTTCCGATTCCAAGTCATTTTCGATTTTTAGCGATTAAGGCGGACAATTGCCGATTTAGACCTATTTTTTAGCAAAACGAGTCAACGGTTTTTCCGAGTTGGCCTTGCATGCACTAAAATTTGAAAAGAAAAACTTCATAACCTCTCGGATGGGAGTTATCAAATAAAAAAACCTCAAAATACATGATACATATGTTCAATATAACAATATTAAACACTCAATTACATGATAGTGTTAAAATTTTAATTTTAATTAGGTACAAATCATGACTTATGAACAACAATATATAAGTCTCTAATAAATAGATTCCGAGTATTAAACCGAGTTTTTCCGATTTCCAATTCCGAACTTATTGCTCTTCGCTCCAAGCTTCCCAACCGAGTAAGACCGAGGAACGATTTCAATAATATAACTTAGTTTTTAAAATTTGGATTAGTAAAATATTAGTAATTAACAAATCAAGGGTAATACAATGTTTTTCCAACAACAAAAATTATAATATTTATTGATATGAAGGCCTCCGTTCAATCCAAAATTGATACTTTTGGAATATCACTGAGGATCTTCAATACTTGTCAATAACAAACTATATATATATATTATCTATTAATTTTCTATAATAACCTTCACATATATGTATAATACTAACATTATCCTCAGGGTCGGGTGTCCAACGGATGGGTGATGTTCCACCCGCGTTCAACCCGTAAAAATGACCGGTTTCAAAAATTCTCTCGCATCCAATCCGCCGAGAAACGAATCGGGTGTCCACCCGCTGAAATGCGGATTGGTTTGGGTAAAATCTACGGATTTGGGTGTTTTTGCTCACCCTTATTCAATGATTGCCTTGGGGATAGGCATGGTCCGGATTGAACTGATTTTAGCTCAATCCGCATACAACCCAATACATGAACAGATTTCATCCACATCTGATCCGGCATCCAACAGATTTATGTTTGATAGATGCACTGATGAACAAATTGGATGTGGATGACTCAATGGATTTTATGTTACAATTGATAATCACAATAAATTATCGTTACAAAGCGCAAGATGTAGTTATCAATTTAAAATCCTAAAATTTCGATGGAAGTAAATGATGAAAAAATAAGATGAACATATAGTAGATCTTGTATAACTATTTTTTTGCACATACTTAATATAACGGGTGTGGGCGTCCAAATGATTTTTAAGACATCATCCGCATCCAATTCAAAATTCGTGGGGTTCCGTAATTTACATATGCATTCATCCTATTAAAGTACAGACCGAGCACCCACCCACAAAAATACGGATGGACCAGACCGAATCCGCGGATTCGGTAATGCTCAACCCTATATAATTATGCTTCACTATACAAGTAGATTAGAATGAATCTAAGATTACGAACATTAACCTCAATCAACCAGAGCTTGCAATAGTATTGGCAGATTCATTTATTTCTTTATTTTTTCCTTTAACAGCTTTTTTCATGGGTATAGTTACACATGAAAAGAACATAATAGTGGTGACTAGCTACCATTCTATATCTTAGACGGTTGTATGTATGTCTAATCCATTACACTTTGGTAGATACATGTGGTTGAAACATGCTTTGTCACGAGCTTCAATCAATGAATCAACCTTTCAAAAATAAATTAAAAGATTTTTTCCGTCAACAGTTCTAGACAAGCAAAAAAAAAACATCAGAAAAAACCGATATGAATTTGTCACACACATAACTGGTAGCCCAAGTGGGCCCTACTTCCTATCCCGCGAAGTTAGCAATGGGACACCATTTGTCTGTGTCGGTTTTTCTGATGTTTTTATCTTTGTTTTGTCCGTCATTTTGTTTTTTATCACACATATTTTATTGATTTGAACACCATATTGAATGGTTGGGCTTCTTGGTGTTTAAAGCTTGGAAGTTGTTTGCTATAAATAACCATAGGATTTTCAAGATATTGTTATATGACGAGCGGCTGGGAAGGAATATGATGCATTCAACTACTACCAATTGTACATATGATATATATATATATTTTAAACATTGTTTATACAATAACATTAGTGCTGAAATCAAGTAACTTAGAAAAACATTTTTATCCTTTCAAAAGCTTTAAACATTTTTCTGTCTTCGTTTCTCACTTTCTCTTGTTCTTCATCTTGAAACTCTAGAGGCCATGAACAAACAGAGAAGAAAAAAAGAAAGAAAATGAGCTTGTGTTATGGAAATTTGGCAAGAGATGTAGCTAGTGATCCAGGCTTCTCTTTGATAAGAGTGTTAGTGTTCTGGATCTGTGAGGTTTGCTAGATTTATTTACTGCAAACAGATTTTCATAGCTAGATTGAAAAATATCAAAAAGAAAATCAAATAAGCTTATCTGTTAGAGGAAGGTAGGTATTAAAAGTTTTCACTGAGGCTGAAACAACTCTTGGGATGTAAAGGACGTAAGCTAAGGGAATCAAGTGCGTAGGATCTTGCGAGATTCAAGAGTCATACAGGAACACTTCTGCAGTTGAATTGCTTGGAGGGTGAATTCAGTTTCAACTACAGTCTAGTGCGAAGTCTGATAGTAGACTAGTGTCTGTAGAGGTTTAATGCAGTATGGTGTTCAAAATTGGACGAGGTCCCTGGGTTTTTCTGCCAGTATAATTTTTCTCGTTAACAAAATTCTTGTATGTGTTTGTGTTTTTTACTTTTCCGCATTAAAAGTTATTCTTTTGATTGTTAAAATAACTACACAGGTTCATTCTCCTATCAAATGTAAAAGTTGGTGAAGTACTTGGCACCCTATCATTTTCAATTGGTATCCGAGCAGGTTCGTGTACGACGGATTAACATCTGACATGACGATCTCTTGCTTTTATAAGAGCAGTCTTTGTGCAGATTTTGATTGTGTTCTAGAAACCATCATGATGATTTGTGCATTAATCTAGTTAAAGTTATCGATAATCTTTGTCATGATAAACAACGATTGATAAGGAAAAATGATAGACCCCATGCTGAACTATATATAAAGAAGTCTGGTCTTCAAAAAGGATCTAAAAGAGAAAGGATTCTCCAAAAAAAGTTGATGATCAAATTCGTATAAACAAGGAAACTATTGGCTTGTTAGTTGAGACAAAGTTAGCCTTGACAAAAGCTCATGTGTGTTTTAAACCTGGAAAGGAAATATCCAATGTGATGGAATGGAAAAAACTCGCCTGCAGTGCCGAACCGTACAATCCATGACCCCCCAATACGCCATTCTGATGCTAGTGATCGGGACCTAAAGCTTCACTTCTCACCAAGAGAATGCACGTCGATTTTCCATTTAGAAGCATGCTCAGCAAGCATGATGCCTTTGGCGTTGTTTCTGAAAACACTGGGGGTACCAAAATACACCACCAACTTTTTCGTAGGAAATCTGTATGGACAAACTCAACACAACTCCGAGAGTTAAAACTCAATCAAGGAAAGTGTCTAGAGTTATATCTCTATCACTCTTATGATTAGAACGTTTACAGAATTGAATTCGTGAACCTAATCACAAAGAGAGTTCTTGGACGGTACCAAAGGCCAATGCCCAAGGATCAATCAAGTTTTATCCAACAAACTAGGTCGGACGTATATATTGTGCTTGATCCTTAACACTACATATTTTTATACTCCATGGAGTATCCTTGTTATCACCCAGGATAACATTTGAAGCACTCCCTTAAATAATAGCTTTATGAAAGTTTTATCTCACAGCTAACCAAAGTAATCCTGAATCCCATCGCTTTAGTTTTTTCCAGTAACAAAGAAGTAACATCAAAGATTGAAGTACCACATTCCATGTACCTACCCAAATGACACTTTAGTTTCTGTCAGTAACGAAGAAGTAACATCAAAGATTGAAGTACCACATTCCATGTACCTTCCCAGATGATCTCTTGCTATTGCCCATACATCCCCTTTGTTTGGTACAAACGCAGCATCAACATTTATCTTAATGTAATTTATCTTAGGGGACATCCATCGTTGCAGATTGCAGACATGATCTTGATTATTGCAAGAATTATTCTCATCTAAAGTGCATAACTGGAAATCATTTACTTGCTAGTTTCAGAATTTATCCAGCCGAGAAAGAAACATTTGAGTAAATAATATTGTTTCTCATCTTCCATAAGTTCTATACACACATAAACCCATCATGAATATATGATCTTCCTAGTTTTCCATCTAGTGTAGCAGAATAACTCTTGGTTCTTTACTTCCATTCCAAGAGGACAGGGAATAATAACATTATCTAGCACTGTTTTTGCCCATGGGAAATTGAAGAGTAAATGCATAATGGATTCTTCCTCGTGATTAAAGAAAGTGCAACGAGATTCAATGTTACGGTTGAATCTTTTGACATTCTCTTTAACCGCTAAGCTATTCTGAACAAGTCTCCGGGCAAATAACTTAATCTTCGGAAGAATATTTGTGAAGGACCAAAACCTTTTCCAAGGAAATTGATTTGATGCCGAAGAGTTAAGAATATTTGTAATAATATTTTGTTGAAAAAGGGACAAGTAAAGATTAAGGGGGAGAACACATCACCATAATATTGCTTTAAAGTTTTGGTACGTTGGACTTTGAAGTAGGTAAAAAAACTACGCTCTGATGTAACAACCATTGAGTAGGTTGACTTGTCATTATATAAAAGATTTAGTTGATTCTCATAAGTTTTTATTGCTACGGATCTTAAAAAACAAAGGTGCTGAAATGATCACATGCAAAAGCATGGAAGAACTTGAAGAACGAAGAATTCAAGCAAATGTTGTAGATTCAAGAAATCAAGCATTAAGAAAATTGAGCTGAAAGGTTTATTTAATGGAATCCATATGTATTGATCGTTTGTCATTAAAATTGACAAAATAGAGAGATTGTTAGAGCATCACTTGGTCGAACTCGCAAGTTTTGCTATCTCAAGCTTGTTGTCAATATTAGTTACATAAAACTATATCTTGATTTCTAGTCTACTAAAGTCAAGTCTCGGTCTAGGATTAGAGTATGGTAGTTGAGTATCAGATATCACTGAATACCTTAGAAGATTGAAGACTGGAAAAAAAACGAAGATATCTGCGAGAATTTCATCAACAAAAAGGCATGTGAAGACTGACTTATCCTATTTACTCATTGCATATACCATTCTATCTTATGAGACATTGTCGTATGATTTTAGTAGGTTTAATATTTCAAAGAAAAAATTTCGAGTTCAAGCTTGTCTTGGTTAAACTCTAAAAATATGATTCTAGCAATGGATGTTCAGAGATCCTTAGCAGTCTTAGTTAGAACAATTTATTGTTCACAAAATATATTTGTTTCAAGTTAATCATTTGAAAATTTCCCAAGCAACAATGCATATTGTCTATGGCTATTGAAAATGTTTAAAATTTGTTACGAGAGTCTTTTAGAACTGCTTGGAGAAAGGTACGCATACCTAGTCAATCTCAATTCCGTGAACTGTATAGGTACGCATACCCTTTACATTTGAGTTCGGGAACAGGTGAAGGTATGCATACTTTTGCGAACTGGTAGAGGTATGCATACCTATCCAGTTCCACATAGCAGAAGCTCACAAACTATCTTGTATGACTATTTTCACTCTTTCTACAACTCTCATAGATACTTTTAAGACAACTTTATTCATAAAATCACTTTAGGCTTGTGGATTACTGTTTGAGTATTGAGTATTATTGAATATTGTTATTGCTTGTAAGTTCACCGACTTATTTAGGCGCTATGGACTACCATTGTGCACGATTCCAACTATTCGGACCATAGTGCATATTCTATGTGTAATTTCAAGACATACATCTCACATGCTTACATGAACTCCTAACTGGAATTTTATTTAAACTATGAAAGTGTTTGCTTGAATTCTAAGCAACCCTAGCTTTCAAAGCTACTTGGAGCCTTAAAAATATATAAATAGAGAGACTCTTGCAACAAGATTTCTCAATCCATGGCACTCTCGTGTCCTCATAGCTAGTACTGTCCTCTATAACCTAGGTTTCTTTACGAAAGTGCATTAGGTTACGAATTTGAAGACGTCACTTAGAGATTCGTGAAGCCCGGTCAGACTATCTTAATACTTGATAGTTTTTGTATCTGGATGTTTTTCTACTGCTTATTGAAGTTCACAAATTTTAGATCAGGAACAAGGTAGATAGAGATCACAAAGTTCTTTTCATCTCAGACTATGTGTTTCCTCAAGATAGATATCTAAATTCTTCTTTGATTTGTTTGGATTGTTCTTGAGATGTGGTTAGTAATCTAGGCTTTTCTTTGATAAGAGTGTAAATGTTCCGAATCCATGAGGTTTGCTTGATTTACCTACTGCAAACAGATTTCCAAACCTATATTAAAAAATATCAAAAGGGAAATCAAATTGGCTTGTCTGTTAGAGGCAGATAGATACCGAAAGTCTTCACTGAGGCTAAAGCAACTCTTAGATTGTAAGGGACGTTATCTAAGGGAATCAAGTGCTTAAGATCTTGAGAGATTCAAGTGACTACAGGAATAAGACTACAATTGAATTGCTTGGATGGTGAATTCGGTTTTAACACGTCCAAAAGTCTGATAATTGGCTAATGTTTGTAGCAGTTTAATACATTGTGGTGTTTGATGCGTGTCGTAAGTGCAACAAATTAAATCACTTATTTCCACACAATTAACTGGTAATATAATGGAAGCAAGGATCGATTCCACGAAGAGCAGGGAGTTTTCAGTTCTCAAACATCACAAATGAAGGGTTTTGTTTATAGGATATCAAGCAAAGTAAATAACAAAGCAATTAATAAAGATGTAATCAAGGATGAGAGATATGATCGAGGAATCCTTCTTCATTACTAAACATTCATCAAAGTAATATATTTATTTAATCGTCATAAATCACAGATTATCACCAACCGTAAGATAACATCTAGATCAGTGTGATCCCCGAAATTCTTTTTATCACTGGATACGGAAGTTCTCGCCTACCAGATTCTATTTTTCTAAACCACCTAGAAGTAGATCACTTTAGATGTAACCTAGTCAAATGCTTAAAGGTATATGAATTTAGGTCAATCCTAGCAGTTAAACTCTTAGATCAAAGTTCACTTACTAGTGTTGTCTTTATTCACGAGTGCTACACAGAATCCCTCTGCAGGGTCTCATGATCTCTACTTGTGTATTGGTTGTTTGACTATTACACTTATCTCACAAATTTTACTTGCAATAGATCAATCAACTAATAAATTTAGTATGCATCCCAAACCATCAATCTATCAATCATAAACAAGAATAACGATAAAGACAATCCATAATCTTGTGAATAAATCAAAATAGATGCATATATTAAATCAAATCATGTTTAGAACTTAGAATTCATCCTCAATCAAATAAGAGTTTAGATACTCAAGGATTTAGTGAAACCATGATATACATAAGACATAATCAAAGAGAAATGGATTTGGTGATGCAAGAACCCAAAACCCTAGCTTTCGCTCATAGTATTCTTTTCTCCACCTCGGTATCTTGATAAAATCTTTCTCCGGTACTCCCTTGAAAAGTATATGGAAGTCTCCTTAAATATCCCTAAGAATATTAGGGTTTGGGAATACTTCGGAACTAAGAAATACAATTTTGGAAAGTAATTTCTTCACTTCTTGGAGGTAGGGATCGGTCCTACCCTATATGGCGACGTATGTAGGGATCGGTTCCTACTTTATCCCGAAACTGTTTCGCCCATAACTTTTGCATACGAACTCGGAATGACCTCATTATTTTTGCGTTTTTTTTGTATATTCATTATCTACAACATAGATTTGAATAATACTGAATTTTTCCAAGTTCCTCCTGGTCCTTAGTCCACGCTCACGTTTATGTTTGTTTCAACACTCTTTTCTCTCCTTTTTGGATGATTCTACCTATATAAGACAAAAAAAAGAAAGAAAACAAGAGTAATATGAAAGAAACATAGAAAATACAAGCATGGAATTGATAATAAAAGTATAGTAAATTATGTACTTATCAGTGTTCAAAACTGAACGAGGTCCTAGGGTTTTCCTGCCAGTGCAGTTTTCTTCATTAACAAAATTCTTGTGTGTGTGTTTGTACTTTTTACCTTTCCGCATTAAAAGTTATTCTTATGAATGTTAAAAGTACTACACAGATTCATTCTCCTATCCAACGTAAAATTTGGTGGCGTACTTGGTACCCTCTCCTTCTCACAATGTATTCATCTCCTTTTAACTTTTTATGATCCGCTCGTATCGGAGTTTCCAAAACAATGGAAGACTCGTCTTCCATTTTTTTTTTTGACACGCGTTCATTTTGGATGAATGGTACAGGGCCCTCACACCAATTGGTATTCCATAAATGAAGTACAAATTAAAGTGGATAATTCATATAACAACAATGATAACATTGAAATGTTTTGGTTTAATCAATAATTTCTTAAAAATAATTAGTTTTTTTTTACTATGAAAATAAAACTAAATTTTAATACGTTTACCAATTTCAAAGTCCAGAAAATGGAACGTATACGTCATACCAATTTGAACATGTACGTTGTTGTGATTTACAAACTAAAATTGACGCCAAGGATATCTATCCACTCTCTCTCGGACTTGACGAAGTAATGATACATATAAATAATATCTAACTCTTTGTAATCGCCTCTCATTATATAATATCTAGACCAGTCTTGACCCCCTGACATATGACCTGAAATTAATTCTGGACCAACGAATAAATTCGGTAAACCAGACGATACAACACAATTTTGTTCCCAATTGATATTTGGAGCAGGTGACGCATTGTTTTTTTGACGATTTATTTTTTCCCTTAAAGTGTTTATGATGCTCTTCATTTTTTAAACTGGTTTTTATTAGTTGCGGAAAACGAAAAAAAAAATTTGTTTAGAAAAATTAAGAAATAGAGATGGAATGGTGTGAGTGAAAATAATTGAAATTGGATGAATTTATAGCGTTTGAGAAATAGAGCCGTTGGAAATAAAGTCGTTAGAGCCGTTGGAAATAAAGTCGTTGACGAATTAGCCGTTGGCGACACTTGTTCAACACTTGCGACCCAATTTCAACTGTCAACGACTCTTGTTATGTGCACATCCAGACTTGCACCGCGCGTTCTGCTGTCGCTGAATAAGTTGTCCATAATGGCCAATGACTAAATGTGTTTGTTTATCCATGTGGCTGAACAAAAAAATTTGCTTTTGTAATTCAGAAAAGCTTAGGCTCTGTTTGGTATGATTTTCAAAAACAATTTTCTGTTTTTAAAAACAGGAAAAACAGAAAACAGGAGAAAACGCGTTTGGTGGGGGAATTTTCAGAAAACGTTTTCTATTTGTTTTCTGTTTTTAGAAACAAAAAAAATGAAAACAATGTTGTAGAGCCTACGGCCCATAGATGTGCGGCCCAGCTAGATATCTAGGATTTCCCTCTACATGTATATAAAGGATATTGTTCCATGTAACCCTATGATCCTGATGAATGGAAACTACTCTCCACCTCTTTGTTTTCCCTACATTTACACTGCAATACGTTATCAAGCACGAGCCATTCCCTGCTGCTAAAGAAAGATAAAAAAAATAATTGGGTTCTCATCAATCAGTATCTCGGAAGCCTTATCAAAGTTTTTTTCCCCTTATCAATCTTTTGTAAGAAGGAGGGAATCTGTTTTTAGGTGTGCGAAGATATGTGTCATGGAATTACAGGTAATCTGTATTTAGGGGTGGCGATATGGGGTTTTCTTCGTAGCCCGAGGAAAGAGAAAAAAAAGGAAATGAACAGTTTCGGCTGGAGAGTATGGGGAAAGAGAGTCTGGGAAAAGAGGAAAAAAGGAGCTGTCCCGGTTCGCCCGACCAGGTCCGTCCCAACCCGATCCGATCCAGCCAAGTCGGTTTAGCCCTATCCTGTTCCGTTATGGCCAGTAGGCTGTGCATGTCGGAGTGCGTTTCGGTTTGTGTATATACAGTGGGAACCAAAGTCTTAGGTATGTAACCATATGTGGGTTTTTACATTGAATACTTGCTAGGCTTATTTATTTGTTTTTAGAACATGCATAGTTTTATTTATTTTTGTATTAAGATAAGTCCACATCATATAAATGGTCAGTTTAAATTATGATTGTTGATATCGATCATTAAGAATTTTGGTCTTAAGGCTATTTTGTTCTCTTGAATATGATATTGGCTATAGTTGAATGGTGTCTTTTGTTCAATTGGTTGTACCAACTCAATTCCAATGTATTTATTTGGGGTTTAGAAGTACTTGAGCACCATTAATTCAAAAGATACGTTGCAAATAAAATCACATATAATCCAATTTTTGTGGAAGAACTTACAAAAGGCGATATGAGTTAGAAAATTTCTATTTCTCTACTTCATCCATGATACTAACGAACCAGTATATGTTGAAGTATGACAACAAGAGAACTATCTTTAGTAATATATTCAACCTAAAGTAAGTGGTTGACATGTCTAGTGAGATTCTCTTGGCCTATTGAGATAAAGAAATTTCTCAAATTAAGCTAAATGTAGCAAAATTGAAAATGGAAAGAACCCTGAAGTAATGGGGGTTAGACGTACCGACTCATATAAAACTTGTGAAAAGGGACATATATATCATGAGACAAAGATGTATATTTTTCCCCGGTAGTAATTAATGACACCAAAGTACATGTATCAACTGAACATGGGATGAGCTAAGATGTAATTCTAGCTCTCACCAAAGAGTTGGGAATGAATCTTCTTACTGGTATTGGTACAAGCAATGCAATACGGGTACCATAGTAGCAACCAATTTCCATGAGAAGGTCATAATTTAGACATCAACTTTAATGACAAGAAGAACTTTGCCTGGCCAATTGACTATTTATTTGAACTACTAGATCAAATGTCTGCGCTTATGGAATGAAAATTACATCTTTCCCACGAGACATAAAACTATCTACATCACTTGAGATATATCTAGATGAAAAATACTTGAGTTGAATCTCACTTTTGTTACTAATAAGGCCACACCACTTATTTAATATCTCAAGACTCAATGTCTAACAGATAGTGGTTTCCCTCCCACCAGCTTAAGGAATATAAACTAGTTGTTGAAATATTTCCTTATAATGTGACTACGAGGATTGGATCATCGAGTGAAGCACTACTCAAAATTTGTTTTTAAGATAGAACAAAGACGTCACAAAATCTCTACATGTACCAAGAGATAATCACACCTTGTAAAATTCCACAGAAACCCATGCAAGTGGATATCATGTGGAAACTTACAGTGATGAGAATGTAATTGACTGCATCTTTTATAGTATCTAATATATTTGGAAGGAAACATATTTTAGAGAAACTAATGAGTCAATCTAGTGAAATGTAAATCACTATAGTATTTGGATTATTGAATCCATATTGACTCCGAAGGTGAAATGTTGGGAATTGACTCATATAGGCTTTGGGCATAACCATAAAGCCACTTTGGTTGTGACATGATGATCGTTTTGAAAGGACTCATACGTACATCAATTTATTTGAGTGAACAAAAACGGGAGAAAGATTGAAAAAATGTGAAATGACGGCATATCTCTCAATATATGTTTCTAAAGTAATAGATCCCCCCCATTGCTTTTAAGTAAGAAAGGGTATCACTCATTTCACAAAGTCTTCAGTAAAACAGGATTGAGACCATCCTAAGATGCAAATGGTAAACAATCCATAGTACAAAGAAAACAAGGTAAAATTTAGAAAAATATTCATGCAGAATGCGGACCATTAAAGTGACTTATGGCTCTGGTGAATATTTTGATATTTTGGACTAGTTGTAGTTCCCAAGAAATTTGCTGAAAAAGCGGGGGTCTAACAACCACACCCAATATTTCCGTTCGGCAATCTGAATAGACAAACTCCAATATACTTTCAAGATAATCAACTAGACAGTCAGACTCAATCTAGAGAAAAGTATATCAAAGAGTTTTATATCTCTTTCTCTTAATTCAATCCGCAACCAGCAAATAAGAATTTGCGAGACCGATTGAATATAAGAGAAATAACCTTAACAGTACCAAAGACCAATATTCAAGGATCAATCAATTTCAATCAACAACCAAAGGTTGGATTTCCCAATTGATCGATTCAACGCACAACCTGTGATATTTCAATTATATAACAAAATATAATGCGGAAAAGAAACAACACAGACACAAGAATTTTGTTAACGAGGAAAACCGCAAATGCAGAAAAACCATGGGACCTAGTCTAGTTTTGAACACCACATTGTATTAAGTCGCTACAGACACTAGCCTACTACCAATGAACTTCGGACTGGAATGTAGTTGAACCTTAATGAATCTCACACTGATTCAAGGTACAGCCATGCTCCTTACGCCTCTGATCCCAGCAGGATACTATGCACTTGATTCCCTTAGTTGATCTCACCCACAACCAAGAGTTGCTACGACCCAAAGTCAAAGACTTTATAAAAAAATCTGTCTCACACGGAAAAGTCTATTGGAATAGATAAATCTGTCTCCCACAGAAATACCCAAGAGTTTTTGTTCTGTCTTTTGATAAATCAAGGTGCACAGGAACCAATTGATAACCCGGACTTATATTCCCGAAGAACATCCTAGTATTATCAATCACCTCACAATAAGCTTAATCGTATGGTAGCGAAACAAGATATTGTGGAATCACAAACGATGAGACGAAGATGTTTGTGACTACTTTTTATCTTGCTTATCGGAGATCACTCTCGAGCAAATCTTAGAGAAGATAGTACTCAATCACGATAGAAAAGGGCAAGATCAGAACACGCAACTACAGAGAAAATAGTTGGGTATGACTTCACAATCCCAATGAAGTTTTTAAGTCGTTAACCTACAGGTTTTCCTGAAAACCTAAAGTTAAAGTAAAATCGACTCTAGTCGCAACTAGTATCACACAGGAGGTGTGGGGATTAGGTTTCCCAGTTGCTAGAGTTCTCCTTTATATAGTTTTCAAATCAGGGTTTGCAATCTAAGTTACCTTGGTAAAGCATTCAATATTCACCGTTAGATGAAAACCTGATTCAACTCAAGCTAATATCTTTTAACCGTTACATCGAACTTAGATTGTTATACACAAATGAAATGTACCTTCATTTAGGTTTGAGTAACCGTACCTAAACGTGTACACTATGTTGGCTCAACAGTAGTTAACCAAAGTTAGCTATATGAACACCTTCATATCAACCTTATTCATCTTAACCACAACTAGTTCAAATTACTCAAATGAAACTAGTTTTACAGTTGTTCAATTGCTATATTCTCATAGAAGTATACAAGAACACAATTGAAGCAAAATCGGTTTGATTCACTCGAATCAATTCATGAACATTATAGCCACGGTTTGCAAAGATTGCATTCCTTATTATATAAATGTATTAGTTCATGAGAAAGCCAATTTTAGAACATGATTCACTTAGGTATGCAAATGGGTACGCATACCTTAGTGACCGGACTGGGTTTGGGTTCACCAGTATGCGACCGGGTACGCATACCTTAACACTTCCAAACTTCAGCAGAAATTCTCGGACCTATACCTTACGCAAGTATGCGTACCGGTATGTGTACTTCGGTACCCGGACTTTCACAAACCAACAGGTACGCTTACGGGTATTCATACTATGGTTCCCGGACATGGATTACATATATGCAAGTACGCATACTATGTGCAAATCCAATTGTTCTAAACTCTATTTCAATCATTGAAACTTTCTTAGAGGATGACAACAGCCGTTTTCACACACTATTAGCATCAAAGCAATTTTCAAGTTATTGAAATAATCATAACGAAACATTCTAAGTCTACACCAAATGATTGTATCACACAAACCATGTAAGATGTTACTCGACAATTTTCACATGATCATCTTTAAACTTTCGTCAAGAATATAAGATGAACTTGGTTGAAGCGAAAGCTTACCAATACATATTTCGAGAAATATGAGAAGGGAGTTATACTCAGCTCGAAATCTCAAATGTGTATAATCGAAAACTATCGTAATACGACTTTTGTCTCAATATAGGAGATAGCGTAGAAATAGATTTTCCAAGTGATAGATGAGTTTCAGTCTCCACATACCTTTTGTTGATGAAGTTCCACAAGCTCTCCTTAGTAGTTCTTCATCTTCAATGATGAGCGTTGTGAAGTCTTATGCGCAACTACACAATCTATCCTAGTCCCAGACATCACTATAAGTAGACTAGAAATCAAGAATTATAGTTTTGTTCACTAACATTGACAAACAAGATTGAGATAGCAACGCTTGCGAGTTCGACCGAGCAGTGCTCTAACAATCTCCCCCTTTGTCAATTTTAGTGACAAAACTATCAATACATATGGATTACAAAATAAATAAGACTTTGTAGCTTCTCATCCAAATGCTTGATCTCCTTGGTTCTTCAACTTTACTTGAAATATTCGTCACTTCCAAGTACTCCCATGATTCCATAGATGTTCAATTCAACATCATAGTTGTTGAAGATCCGTAGCAATAACAATGAGAAAACAGTTGCTCTTAATCATTGTTATACAGTGTCATAGTATCATTACACAGCATCAAAGTTCAATTGTACCACAACTTTGACAATAATACGATGGTGATATGTATCACTCCCCCTTAGTCAATACTTCATCTCACATGAAAACCACTCCCCCTTACATAATGATCTGTAAACCATATGTATTTGTAGTATGCACTACACATTAATTCTCCCCCTTTTTGTCAATATAAATTGGCAAAGGTACGAAAACTAGTTGGATCCTAATGAAATTTCCATAGAGATACTTCATGACCAAAAGAGAATAACATACAAACTTGTTTAGATGCAATCATATAGCTGAAGCTAAATGCATTCATCAAGGAGTTTATAAAGATACAAGAAAACTCCTATAATATTCCACAGCCGCATTCCCCACAAAGATTTGGCAATTAAGCACAAGTTCAAAAAGAACTCTCCCCCATAATATGTCATTCCCGAAAGAACAACAAGAGCGACCTTACTTTTACACGAAAAGAAGGATTTCTTTGGACATAATCAAATCACATGACAACATGAATTTGTATCCAAAAATATCAATTGAATTAACCACAAGGAAAATGACAAATTCAATTGGACATGCTCGACATAAGAAAACTTACGGAGCAACACAGTACATACACAAGATGTGGATCAAGGAAAGACCAATACTGCGGAATAATCAAAGATCCATTTTTTCATCATTATTTGCATAATGACATATAATAGACTTAATCTTTGTAAACAAAAGTTCATCATTTCTTCCATCGATATTTGCATAATGACATAAAAGGCTTAACTTTTGTAGTCAAAAGTTCATTCTATATTTTATCAATACTTTCATACCGACATATAATAGAGTTAACTTTTGAATAAATATGGGACAGTCAAGGTTCACGGACGTAAACAACATATCCCATAACAATTTTGTCAATAAAGATTAATACTGCAAAATCAATCTTTGCTCTTAGAAGGTAGAATCAATCTTTTTCGCATGGATTTACACCAAGAATAGCTACCAAAGGCGTATAAAAAGATTTTCTTAACAAAGAAGAACATACAAAGTCATTAACGACCATGCACCATAGTTCACATAAGATGATTGTGAACATTCAAGAATCCCATAACGATGCGTACTACTGCCCATTCTTGAACTTCCTTCTTTGTGATTCACCAAAAATATTCTTGTAAAAGCTACAAATGAGCTTAGATGAGTAGTACTCCAAGAATCCAAGTGCCCAAGTCTAAGAGAAGTGGAACAAGTGCGACAAAACGGAGCAAAACACTCAAAAACAAGAGACGGGACAAAGACCAATCTTAACTCATCCAAATTCAGGAATTTTCATTTCCATTTTGAATATAATTCAAAGAGGAAGAGAATGCATAAAGAATGAGGTCATTCCGAGTTCGGACGAAGAAATTACGGCCAAAACAAGTTTACCGAATATCGACGTCTACAGGCCAGTATGCATACAGGTATGCAAACGGATTTTCAGTATGCAAACTGGTATGCAAACGAATTTCCGTGGATTTTATTACAAAAACTCATTTGTAAACTGGTATGCATACCTGAAGTGTACCATGAAGGCCAAAACATCCCGAACAACTATTTTTAAACCGGAACATTTAAGAACCTTAAACACAAATCAAGTTAGGTAGACATGAACGATACACAAGGTACATAGATCATCATAAAACTTGCTCAAGTTTAGAGACATACCTTTTTAGAAGAATCCGATCGAATTCTACAACGTTACCAAACATTCAAAATCATACCCAACATAATATGTGTGCCTTAATTCTCGTGCTTCCCTCACCGTATACATAGCAGGGCATTTCTTGGTGAGGATGCACTTACAACACAATCAAGTTGTGTTGAGGTGAACAATGTCTTGCTCACCACAAGTGACTTTTGGATTATCATGAAAGAGATCGCTTTTAGAACCTTTCACATCCAAATCCATCTTTCCAAAGAACTTTTTAAGTTCCAACATCATGGATACTGCCTTCTCCACAGTCATGGAATTTTCTGGGAGATCATTCCTTTTCACACTCAAAGTATCATAGGCTTTCTTTGGTACCCACTTCTGAGTGCGTTTAGAAACAACCGGAACCCTAGTCCCATTACTCTCTTCAAGATTTATCGAAAGAGAATTGGATTGACTATTCTTTTGCAAGTTAGTCTTTCTCCAATTGGGAGCATCAAATCTTGTCTTCGTCTTTATGAAGTCATCCTTTTGATAACCATTAAGATTGTAAAAAAGCTTCGTATGACTTTTATAGGAAAATCTATGTTTATCACAGCAATGATTCCTTTGCCTAAAGGTTGGAAAGTTACAACATGTAATGTTAAGGGGATTAGCCTTAGCATATGATCTTGGTTTCACAACTTCTTGTGATTCCCAAACAAGAACATCATGAAGTTTCTTATTCCTTATATGAAAACGACATCTCCTTTCCAGGTGACCTTTATTTCCGCAATAGTGGCAAACATAAGGAATGTTCTTACCTCGATCTGTATGTGCTTACTTTGGAGGTTAATATACATTGTTCTTTCGAACTTTAACTGCAGGTGAAGGTATTTCACATTTGCCATCAGTGGAAACCTTTTGTTGAGAAGAATCACTAGCCTTGACAAATTTTACCTCTTTGCTAATACTTGGAGCATCTATTCCCTTATAGCCCAATCCTCGTGTATCACGATGATTTTTACTTGCTCCTAGCATAGTGGTTAATTTGCTTGAACTAGTATTGAACCTTTTCAAGTCATCTTCCAACATCTTGATTTTATCAAGAGAAGAAGCTAAATCAGCCTCAAAGCGTTTTTCTCGAGCGAGATAAGTGCTTTCTCTGTCATCAAAACTTGTTTGCTGGGAGTTAATCCTTGCTTCAGTTTCTGCAAGTTTCTCTTCCAACAAGAAGTATTTTTGATAAACATTATCACATTCAAGTGACTTTCTACTAAGGTTTTCCTTGGAATCTTTGAGGACCGATTCGCAAGAGCGATTCCAACCATGAAGACCTCCGTAAATCCTTTTCAATTTCTTGTTTTCTCGACAGAGAGGAGTCAGAAGAGGTGTGACATGAGAAGTTGTAATCTTCTTAATTTTCAACGAATCCAAAAACTTAACATACTCTGAGACTTCCTCATCAAAATCTCTATCAATATCTGAATCACCTTCATTAGAAAGTTCATCCAACTGTTCTTCTAGGAGTGTTTCCCAATCAATAGTTTTTACATCCAGAGAATGTTTCGATATTGACTTAGATGTGACAGTTCTCTCAGGTGAATTCAAGCTTTGAAAATCATCTGATAATTTCTGACCTGGTACGTTATTAGAGATAAACTCATCCATAATAATCAGATTGCTACAAACACAGACTTATGAGGTCTTTAACGTGTTTTCCTGCTCTGATACCAATTGAAAAAGAGGGGGTCTAACAACCACACCCAATATTTTTGTTCGGAAATCTGAATAGACAAACTCCAATATACTTTTAAGAGAATCAACTAGACAGTCAGACTCAATCTAGAGAAAAGTATATCAAAGAGTTTTATATCTCTATCTCTTAATTCAATCAGCAACCAGCAAATAAGAATTTGCGAGCCCGATTGAATATAAGAGAAATAACTTGAACGGTACCAAAAAACCAATGTTTCGTGAAAAAACTAAGGTTAAAGGAGAATCGACTCTAGTCGAAAATAGTATCACACATGAGCTGTGGGGATTAGGTTTCCCAGTTGCTAGAGGTCTCCTTTATATAGTTTTCAAATCAGGGTATGCAATCTAAGTTACCTTGGTAACTAAGCATTCAATATTCACCGCTAGATGAAAACCTATTCAACTCAAGATAATATCTTTCGACCGTTAGATTGAACTTAGCTTGTTATACACAAATGAAATGTACCTTCATTTAGGTTTGAGTAATCGTACCTAAACATGTACACTATGTTGGCTCAACAGTAGTTAACCAAAGTTAGCTATATGAACACCTTCATATCAACCTTATTCATCTTAACCACAACTAGTTTAAATGACTCAAATGAAACTAGTTTTAGAGTTGTTCAATTGCTATATTCTCATAGAAGTATACAAGAACACAATTTAAGCAAAATCGGTTTGATTCACTCGAATCAATTCTGAACATTATAGCCACGGTTTGCAAAGATTGCATTCCTTATTATATAAATGTATTAGTTCATGAGCAAGCCGATTTTAGAACATGATTCACTTAGGTATGCAAACGGGTACGCATACCTTAGTGACCAAACTGGGTTTTGGTTCGCCAGTATGCGAACGGGTACGCATATCTTAACACTTCCAAACTTCAGCAGAAATTCCCGGACCTATACCTTACACAAGTACGCGTACCGGTATGTGTACTTTGGTACCCGTACTTTCATAAACCAACAGGTACACATACGAGTATGCATACTGTTAGAGCATAGCTCAGTTGAACCCACCAAGCACTGGTATGTCAAGTTTGGTTGTCATATTTTAGTGAATCAAAACTCATTTAAAGAGTCGCTTGATTATTTACTAGAGTCATCTTCGTATAGGTTAGATAGAAAGTACTAGGATATGAGACTTACAAGTATTACGTGAAGACCTGAAGAATGTGAAGAAGTAAAGAGCTACATCGACAACATCATCCTTCCTCTTGAGGTTAGTAATATTTGACTTGAACTGTTTCTTCTCTTCTGATATAAGATTCACTCAAACTAGATCGAAGTGTCGATGGGGATCTTTAGAACTATTTGTAAATCTAAAGACGTCTTGTGATAATCCATCGTTAACAGACTCCATTCTGTGTGTGATTGATCATAAGAGATTCAAGTTGTTTGTATGCAGGTGTTTATTAAAGATCTAAGAAGATTTGAAGACAAAGAAGATTTCTTATTTGAGTTCATAATCTTTGGTGTGCACAAAACTTGATCGGCTAGGGATCCAACTATAATCGGTTTATCTTTGTGATAACCTTGATTGATTAGTTGAGTTGATCGGCATTAATACATTTCTTTGTGATTAAGAGTATTGATTGCATAGTCTAAACAATTACTTTGGTAGTTGTTGAAGAGATTGATCTAAGAACCCGACAAAGGAGTTTATTGGGATAAACGGAAGAGCCGTTTGTCAAACTCATATCACTTTGTTTGAAAAGAGTTATTACCGAACAGATTTGTTGTTCCTTTACTGTTTGGAATACGAACCAAAGGAATTTTTCCAAGTGCGTGACTTATTACAAGTTGGAGGCGCAGGGATACTGAGGGAACTAGGTGAACTATAGGTTTAGTTGCTTGGTCTCAACTATACGAAGTTGGTTTAGATTTTGTATAGCGCCTTAATTCTGAGAGTATTCAATTCTGGACAAGGTCCCGGGGTTTTTCTGCATTTGCGGTTTCCTCGTTAACAAAATCTTGCTGTGTCTTTTACTTTTCTATTTCCGCAATTATAATTGTTTTTATTATAATTAGATACTTGATAGCAATCCTATAGTGTTTGGTTAAGTCCGAACCTATTATCAAGTAATCATACTTCGTTGTTGTATTGTCTCGATCTTGTATCCATAGTCAATCACACAAGTTATCTTGTTGTCGTATTGTCTCGATCTCGTATCCATAGACGATCACACGAAGTGTGAACCGATTAGTTGTATTGTCTCGACTCAGTCCATAGACAATCACTTTCGGATAAAGGACTTATAGGTGGATTTTTTTTAGATTGAGGTATATTTTGGTACCCTCGTCTTTTCAATTGGTATCAGAGCAGGCAAACATGAAAAGATCTAACAATCTGTGTTTGGTGCGATCCAACCTATAAGAATTGAATCGATGACTGATTCAGTTAACGTTATGCAAGAGTATGAATACTCAAAAGTTGAAGATGTTACCACTTCGTTAACTCATGATCCAGGAGTTACGAAAATCAAGAGTACATCTGAGTCTATCTCCGATGGAAAAGAAGATGCTGATAAAGAGTTGATAAAACTCATAAAGCCCATTAAATCTCTGTCTATAAGAATGCTAATATTAAAGACAGAGCCAAATCTTCTTAAACGTGATATCAGAGATAAAGACATTCAACTAGATAGTCTATCCAAAGAGAATATGGATCTCACTGTCAAATTAGAAGCTCTTGGTAAAACTCTTACTCAAGATAAAGAGATACATCCTCTGACTCTGACTAATGATTCTGTTATAACTTCTTCTGATGAAGAAACCAAAGGTCCTTGCTCGACTTTGAGAGATTGTGATAACAAAACTTGTTTGATCACATCCGAAAAAGATCATGATGATGGTAGTTTATCTAACTACATCAAGTCAAAAGAAGATGAGAAACCAGCTTCTACATCTAATGATGATCAGGCGAAATCTTGTCCAAAGGAGACTTTGAACCGATTACGCGAACGTGATCTTAAGGAATACAACTTTCAGTCACTTGACAGGAAACTTATACTTCTTCAAAATATGGTGGTAAAAATATTGAAAGAATTTTCTTGTCTTAAAAAACTGAAAGATTATTCCTCAGTAGAAAGACAGAATATACCACAACCCGACAAGGTCAACTCAAAAGAATTAGAAGTAAGAGTTGATAATCGCTTCTGGAAAAAGGTTCCTCCTCACCCATATCGAAATAATTCTTGGTTTGATGAAGAACGATTCCAGAAGAAAGGGAAACAATCAGGAATTTCTGATAATTGTTTCAGATAATCATGCTGATGTGCATCATAAGGAAATCCTAAGAATGAGAAAATCATATGAAAATATCATTAATAGAATTAAGAGAGATTCGTCTATCTCTGAAAATTCTCACGTCAGTACAGTGTCTCCTAATGATCATGTTTTTAGATCAAGGAAGGATCATCTTCTTAGGAGAAAATATCTTGGGCAGAAATTCCCAAAGAGAAACATGAACTATGTTTCTGATACTCGATGTAAGCTAGAAAAAGCTTACTCCGATATAACCTAGTTGTATAGAGATTGTGCAAACCCATCCTGTTTGTGCTCTTTGGTGGATGGGAAAGGCACATAATAATCAGGGGCACATGTTCGTGATTAACTACAATTTTATGGTAATAGGAGATATTTTTGCTATCAATGATTCATATTTTACCAAGTGGTTTCCCACATATGGTATGTGGGAAGTTATGCATGGGTTTGAAGAACTCATAAGAAATCTTTTTACCTTGGTTCAAGATCGAGACGGAATAAAGGATAAAATAGAAGAGACGAAAAGTGAGCTTGCTGACTTGAAACTTCAAATTGAAGATCTCGAAAAACAGGAAGTGGTTGCAGTCAAGTCTCTTGGGACATGCTTTAAAAGTTTGAGTACTGATGGAATCTCAGTAAACAATAAGATCACCACTAGAGATTAAGTTATTTGCTGTATTACTTAATCCAAGAGAAATAGACATCAATTTTTTATTTTTCAATGATTGTATAAGGTATATTTTGAATAAAACTATCTATTATTTATGAATAAAATTATTATTTTATAATTTTTCTTGTGATAGTTTTCGATTACATAGCCTGTGCTTGAATGCTTTATATTATTGCTATGTATGTTTATGGGATATTTGATTTCGGTTTTCATAACCTTAATATTCGATCTCATATGGTGTGAACCCTTATGGTTTGTGTGACTTTTTGATTTATCAGGATTAAGTTCTAGCCCATGTTGGTAGGATTTATCAAAGGATCATAAGGGGTTCCGATTGAAACTAATATGTGAAAAAGTCACAATATGTTGAATCGTTTTTGGTTTAGCATAAAAGCATATGTGTTTCGGGGTTTCGAATTTTGCATCGCATTAGTTAATACCGATTTTCAACCTTTCTCTGGTAAAGGTTGCTCTTTGTTGTTGTTCTTTTGTTCTTGCGAGAGGATGACAACACAACGGGGGAGAGTTCTAGGTGAACTTGCGCTTATTGATATATATTTCTGGGGTGAAGAGGATGCAGAGCTTGAGGTAACGAATTTGTTAGTTAATCGTTTTCCTGTTTAAGAAAAGCCTGAATTTATTGCATATATTTATTGCTTTTGCTTAACAAAATTTCGGTACAATTGATGTTTATTCCATTATTTGTGTATGGATGTGTGTGATTCAATTGTTTTTGGTTAAGAAAAGTTATTGTTATCTTTCTTTATTGTTTGGTATCAATTGTTTAGGCTTACGAAATTTCGGTGCAATTGTGGTACTATAATGTCTATGTTTGTTTCAATTGCTTCCGGTTGAGGTAAATAATTATGCAAGATGATTTATTTGGTTTGTATGAATTGTTTATGGCTTAACAAAAAGGTTTTCGGGATCAATTGTTTAGTCCAATTCGATTCCGGATAAGAGAAACTAAGTTAATTCTGATCTTAGTTAGACTTATCAAAGTGGAGGTTTCGGTTATTCAAGTCTAATCGAATGCCTTAACAAGAAATGCTAGTTAACTATACTAGTACTTGTCTTGTTTAAAAGTGAAAGGTCTAAGTTATTATTTGAATAATTAGAACCTGATGAGAAAAATAGAGTTAATTCTGATCTTTATTTTGGTCTTATCGAACAAGCGGTTGTATTTGTACAATCGATTTAGCAAAAGAACTAAGGTGCTTAGTCAATTTTTGATTTGCTAAACTATTAGGGAAAATTGCTTCGGGCAATTGTTTCCTTGGTAACATATCTAAACAAAATTACTTTATAGTTTCGATTTTGATATTGGTTATCTAAAATGGTATGTGGAACCCTCGTGATTAACTCTTATAGGTTTTGCAAGTCTTTTTAGATTTGTAAGATCCTTTCTGTATGTCTTTTATTTGCTCGTACCTTTGTCATTTTGTGACAAAATGGGGGAGAAATATATGGAGTAAACAAGTAATTTGGTATCACTAAGGAAAGGACAATGGTGCTTAAACGTTATATCTAACGAAAAGAGTAAAGCATAGACTAAGGGGGGGGGGGGGG
>JAJJMB010008785.1:1466123-1550277 GCA_023531105.1 Papaver atlanticum
AGGGGGGGGGGGGGTAACATATCATATTGATACTTGTGGTTATCTTAACTACAAAGGGAATAACAAAGACGTGCGGATTGAAAATCTACCTATCTTACCTTTAGGGGGAGTATTAGCTTTGTTTTTATAATGTCAACATCGGCATTTATGGATTGAATGCATACAGGTTATTGTGCTGTTGAAACTTGGAATCAAGCGTATGTGTAATGAATTCTTGTAATTTGTTTATCCATATGATGTAAGAGTTTTGTCACTAAAATTGACAAAGGGGGAGATTGTTAGAGCATAGCTCGGTTGAACCCACCAAGCGTTGGTATGTCAAGTTTGGTTGTCATATTTTAGTAAATCAAAACTCATTTAAAGAGTCGCTTGATTATTTACTAGAGTCAACTTCGTATAGGTTAGCTAGAAAGTACTAGGATATGAGACTTACAAGTATTACGTGAAGACCTGAAGAATGTGAAGAAGTAAAGAGCTACATCGACAACATCATCCTTCCTCTTGAGGTTAGTAATATTTTACTTGAACTGTTTCATTCCTAACGTATCTTTCAAGTCGTGCATATTGAAAACATAACTGTGAAGCTGTGAATGATTATACTCTAGTTAGACATAATATTAAGGAATTACAATACGAAGTATAACGTCTATCTTTTGAACTTCGTATATAAGACTTCGACATAATCGTATGAATGCTATTGTGATTATGTATTGGTATTGGTGAAGATTTCGTCCTAGGAAACAATGTTTTACATTTGTTTAAAGGAAGTACAATTCATAAACTTGTTTTTTGAATCGAAAGGGAAATCGCTAGGCTTATTGGTATTGTTATTCATTGCAAATCTTTGGATTATCAATATGTGTGTTTAGTATAACCGCTCATTACTTGTTTATGTATCTTGGTAAAACTATTCACAATGCCAGACTTTTGTATTGGTATGACTTTTGTTAGTGAAACCGATCTTAAGTAATCACCTGAGATGGTATGATCGATATTTTGTAATTGGTATGACCAACTCTAGACATTGGGGAACCGATCCTAGTAAGAGGTGCAACCGATCACAAGTATGTGGAATCGATCCTTGTAAGAGGTACAACAAGTCTTAGGAATTGGTAACCGATCCTATGACTTGTGCAACCGATCACAAGTAAAATACCATAATTATGTGGTAACCGATCCTAGTACCTAGTCAACCAATTTTTGGAAAGCTAATGTGACCGATCCTAGTACCCACATGGAGGTAGAACCGAAGCTTTGTGTTTTAGTAGAACCGTGAAACCCATTAATGGAAGTCAGGTGAACCAATTCTAAACTTGTTTGGAAGTGTGGCAAATCGGTTCCAAGATTGTAAATATGAAAAAGGATTTACAAAGTAAAGATGTCGACATACTTTGAACATGTGCAGTAACTCTTATCTTTTATTGATCAAAGATATTCCTTAATAACTAAAGGAGAATCCCGGATCGAAATAAATTGAGAATCTTTTAATTAAGGTTTTTAGTTTTATATGCTTTTAATTTCCAGCAATTAAATACATATCTTTAGAAAATAAAATTGGTAATGTGCATTTACTAATTGGAGATTTTCTTCTGAGATTTCGGTCAATATTTGGACAGAGCATTTCCAGGAATTATGAAAACCGTATTTGGACTTTATTGCATATCTTTGAGAATATTCGGTTTTGGAAATTCCTTGGTGTCCAAACTTCCTTGGTCTATAAATACTGAAGTTTGCATTTCGAGCAAACTAATCCTCAGAGCCAGCAAAACTACCTAGTTGTGTTGTTACTGGTGGAGCCGTCTATTCGGAGAGGAAAGTACCCTAATTAGGCGAAATCTCTTACGACCGCTCGTTTTAAAGATTTCTTTGGGATTGAGAAGCTCTACGAGTACCGCTGGTGGGAAACTAGATAATTGCAGTTTTTTTATTAGTTTTCGATTGATTTGATTGACCAACGGTTGTTGAACTTTGATTGCACCTAGTTTGTTTATGCTTGAGAATATTCTCTTCTGATATAAGATTCACTCAAACTAGATCAAAGTGTTGACGGGGATCTTTAGAACTGTTTGTAGATCTAAAGATGTCTTATGATAATCCATCGTTAACATACTTCGTTTTGTGTGTGATTGATCACAAGAGATTCAAGTTATTTGTGTGCAGGTGTTTATTGAAGATCTAAGAAGATTTAAAGACAAAGAAGATTTCTTATTTGAGTTCATAATCTTTGGTGTTCACAAAACTTGATCGGCTAGGGATCCAACTATAATCGGTTTATCTTTGTGATAACCTTGATTGATTAGTTGATTAGATCGGCATCAATACATTTCTTTGTGATTAAGAGTATTGATTGCATAGTCTAAACAATTACTTTGGTAGTTGTTGAAGAGATTGATCTAAGAACCCGACAAAGGAGTTTATTGGGATAAACGGAAGAGCCTTTTGTCAAACTCATATCACTTTGTTTGAAAAGAGTTGTTACCGAACATATTTTTTGTTCCTTTACTGTTTGGAATACGAACCAAAGGAATTATTCCAAGTGCGTGACTTATTACAAGTTGGAGGCGCAGGGATACTGAGGGAACTAGGTGAACTATAGGTTTAGTTGCTTGGTCTCAACTATACGAAGTTGATTTAGATTTTGTATAGCGCCTTAATTATGAGAGTATTCAATTCTGGACAAGGTCCCGAGGTTTTTATGCATTTGCGGTTTCCTCGTTAACAAAATCTTGTTGTGTCTTTTACTTTTCTATTTCTGCAATTATAATTGTTTTTATTATAATTAGAAGTAAAATACACAAACGTTAATTCCTAATTACTTGATAGCAATCCTATAGTGTTTGGTTAAGTCCGAACCTATTATCAAGTAATCATACTTCGTTGTTGTATTGTCTCAATCTTGTATCCATAATCAATCACACAAGTTATCTTGTTGTCGTATTGTCTCGATCTCGTATCCATAGACGATCACACGAAGTGTGAACCGATTAGTTGTATTGTCTCGACTCAATCCATAGACAATCACTTTAGGAGAAAGGACTTATAGGTGGAAAAGTTTTAGATTGAGGTATATTTGGGTACCCTCGTCTTTTCACATACCATGGTTCCCGGACATGGATTACATATATGCAAGTACGCATACTATGTGCAAATCCAATTGTTCTAAACTCTATTTCAATCATTGAAACTTTCTTAGAGGATGAAAATAGCCATTTTCACACACTATTAGCATCGAAGCAATTTTCAAGTTATTGAAAAAATCATAACGAAACATTCCAAGTCTACACCAAATGATTGTATCACACAAACCATGTAAGATGTTACTCGGAAATTTTCACATGATCATCTTTTGACTTTCGTCAAGAATATAAGATGAATTTGGTTGAAGCGAAAGCTTACCAACACATATTTCGAGAAATATGTAAGCGAGTTATACTCAGCTCGAAATCTCAAATGTGTATAATCGAAAACTATCGTAATACGACTTTTGTCTCAATATAGGAGATAGAGTAGAAATAAACTTTCCAAGTGATAGATGATTTTCAGTCTCCACATACCTTTTGTTGATGAAGTTCCACAAGCTCTCCTTAGTAGTTCTTCATCTTCAATGATGAACGCCGTGAAGTCTAATGCTTAACTACACAATCTATCCTAGTCCGAGACATCACTATAAGTAGACTAGAAATCAAGACTTATAATTTTGATCACTAACATTGACAAACAAGCTTGAGATAGCAATGTTTGCGAGTTCGACCGAGCAGTGCTCTAACATTTGCGTTTGAAAACTACTAGCACATATTTTACATGTAAGGGCTCACCACCCCTTGTAAATGCTAGCGAGTGTACATCAAAAGGACTTGATGGTCATTACATGTTTAATAGGATCAATGCAGAGCATCCTATACCCCATGGTCTCGCAAACTGATTGTACACTCGAGAACAATGACATTCCATGGTTATTACATGTTCATCAGAAATCATCTCATAAGATTGTCTCTAAATATGTCCATGAATCGAAATGGAGGACGCTCAGAAGTTTAATGATTTTCGAGAACAATGACATCCCAAGTGGATTATGAGAATGCGCACGAGTCAATAGAAAGATCATGCGAGCATATTGATGATTAATTTCATATACACTTGCTTAAGGAAATAGAGCAAGATGAGATCGAACCAAGCTCCTTGTTTCTTAATGTCAACGAAGAGCATATTTGTCCTATACAATCCAGGTAGAACTTGGTTCTTTAACAAATATACAGGTATTTGGTGTGGTAGTGCTAACCAACCAAGTGTAAAGCCTATTGGACATACATGATTAATTTGTCACAAAGCATAGTGAGAAGAAAGCAGTCTTAAAGTATAAAGACTCGCCTTGTGGCGCGAGGTTTCCCACAAAGCCCTGGAATTTTTCTTTTGTAATGAGCGTTATAGCATTCCACTACTTAGTTAGCTTGGTAATTTCAAAAGAACTTGAAATGAAGCATATGTATGTGGTTGTTACGTATCTCTAAAAGAATCAATAGATAGTAGGTATTTACAAAAGTACTTGATAGCCTTTTGTTTCCCAACTCAAGTGACTCTAAACCACAGAGTGCGTTTACAGTTAGATTGAAAGCTCACTTATAGATTGAAGCAATCAGGCGGATGTGGTATACCCGTATAAGTGGCTATTTGATTTGGAGGGGATAGACAAGTAAGTTATTTTTCCTTGCATATTCACAAGAAAGTTCATGATTTGGAATTGTATCTATCTATGTCGATGGTACAAACATGATGGATACTCTTGATGTAATAAGAGACCTTAAAAGCTATTTGAAATCCAAATTTGAGATGAAAAATCTGGGGAAAGCTTGACCGAATACTGAGCTTGTGGTATATTATTCCACCAGTTTGCATATGTCTAAAGTTGTCAGGCAATTTAACAAATACATGCATCCTGATAGCACTCCCATGATTAGTCGATGTTCAAATGTAAGTAAGTGACCATTTCGTCTAAAGGAAGATGACGAAGATGTATTGGGAGATGAAATTCCCATATCTAAGTACAATACACGCATTGTTGTACTTAGCATAATAATGTACTCGATTAAATTTTACATCATCATGGAACTTGTTAGCTAGATATAGCTCAGCGCCAATGCAACGTCATTGGAATGGTATAATGAATGTAATCATGTACTTAAAAGTAACCATTGACATAAAAAAAATTTATCCCTGCAAAAACATAAAAAGGAATGCTAATGAAAGTGCAATCAAAAAGTTGTTGATATGAAGGAACAATAATCTCTTCTCCAACGAAAGTAATCAGTGGAAGATATGGTAGACTATTTTCTAAGTCATTACCGACATTCAGTTTCGAAAAGTACATGACTAAAGTAACTGTCTGGAACAACTCTGAAAGTAATCAGGGGGAGATGCCGACATCAGGGGGAGGATCCAAGGATATGATGTGAAATTGAAGCTGTGTTGTACTCTTTTTCCCTTCGATCGAGAATAGTTTTTCCCTAAGGGTTTTGTTACTCGACAAGGTTTTTAGCGAGACAACACTAAAAACATCAAGTATGTTGAACGTTGAAGACATAAAGATCGCGTTGATATTACTAAAAATATCTGAATCGAAGAAATGAAACGCGATAGTCTGTTAAGCAAGATAACTTCCAGAATCAACAATATGGTCTTATAAACATTCAAGTCACCAAAGTAAAGTGTAATAAACTCCTTTTGACTGCATTAGACTAATGAAAATTGTCTGACATCAGGGGGAGCATCTAATGGTGTGTTGAACTATTTTCTTCACCGAGGTTGCTTTTTTCCCACAAGGTTTTGTTAATCGTCAAGGTTTTTAATGAGGCAACGTATATGCATCCAACTATGTTCTAAGCTTACTTAATATTGTGTTCATTTTCTTTAGTTCAGGTTTTGTCCCTATGGGTTAGCCTGGCGAAGTTTTAACGAGACAATTTACTTAGACTTGGCGATCTTTGAAGATCGTATTACATGTGATAAACTACATGTAAAATACGAGAAAACATGTGAAGAGATGTACCAAGTTTTTGTCCCACTGGGTTTTCACTTGTCAAAGTTTTAATGAGGCAATTGATTTCGGCACAAGTCATCAAGGAGATGACGACATTTTAAGAACTACATTCGAAGCATTAAATGTGAAACACTGGATATGAAGTTCTATTGGACCGCACAAGGAGGAGTGTTGTAGAGCCTACGACCCATAGATGTGCGGCCCAGCTAGATATCTAGGGTTTCCCTTCTACATGTATATAAAGGATATTGTTCCATGTAACCCTATGATCCTGATGAATGGAAACTACTCTTTGCCTCTTTGCCTTCCCTACATCTCCACTGCGATAAACAACAAATAATTGTTTTCTGTGTTTTTTCTTTTTTGTTCCTTTTTCTTCTTTTCAGAACAAAGTAAGAGATCCTAGAAGTGACTGCAAGTGACTCATGACCAGTATCACTATCTCTTAAACGAGTTTTTACATTTGATCCGATTTAGTTGATTTTTCTTGGTTTTCAAAAACAGTTTTTAACAATTTTTAGAAAACGGAAACAAGGAAAAAATGGTATGTTTT
This sequence comes from Papaver atlanticum, assembly GCA_023531105.1. Taxonomy (NCBI): domain Eukaryota; kingdom Viridiplantae; phylum Streptophyta; class Magnoliopsida; order Ranunculales; family Papaveraceae; genus Papaver; species Papaver atlanticum. The sequence continues at coordinate 1,472,711 of JAJJMB010008785.1, forward strand.
TAAAACGGTAGAAAGCTGTACCAAACAAGCCTTAATGTATCGATAATTTCTGCTGGGCCCCATGACAGTCGGTTTAGGACCCGCTCCTCACCTAAAAGAGTTCTTCTTCTTTTTTTTCCATTTTTTTTTTAAGATTAAATTGTTGTTGGGCACTGTTTGCAAGTAGGAACTGCGATAAGACCGATGTCGCTTTAATTACAGAAGAGCGCTCTTTACAGAACAAAACATTGTTAAACTAAACAATCCCAATCAAACAAGAGAGGAAGGAAAAGAGAAAGTAGAAGAGAGATGGGGAAAATACCAGTGAGGATGAAGGCAGTGATATACAGCTTATCGCCATTTCAGCAGCAGGTGATGTCTGGTCTTTGGAAGGATCTACCACACAAACTCACAAAGAAAGTCTCCGAAAACTGGATCAGCGCTAGTCTTCTTATTGGCTCTCTTCTTGGAACACACTTGTACGTCTCCCTTTATTTAATCTTCTAATCTTCTAATTTATTAATGAGTTTTAGTTTTCATTTGGTCCTGTTTAGATCCTATTTTGTTGCGTTTTGATTTTAGAGAATTAAATTCTTCATCTGCAAATATGAAATTGACCCGTATCCCTAAATAGTCATCGATTGAGAATTTATTTGTAAATTAGGGTTTTTTTCTTTCAGCTGTATTATCTTCTACTGCATTATAGCTGTTTGATTGGAAACAGAAATGGAAATGAGTTACTTTGTAGAAATAGTATTATCTACATTTATGGGTGAAAATGATCATATATATGCTGTACTATGTATAAAATCATTTTTCTGTAGAAATAGTCTTTTCCTGGCTTAATGCAGAGAGATTGAGTTGGACAGCCCTGGTTGTTTTAAATGAAACCTTTGCTTGGTTGAGATTTTTGAGTATTACATGTTATCTCATAGTTTTGTTCCTGCATGTTATTTATTTTTATGTTAATATCGTTTGGATGTTGATATTTACCTCTGAGAGTGGAGGATGTAATTTGAACTTGATATATATGTGCTCTCAAGCTGGTCACAGACTCACAGTTGACACGCAAGCATCTGTTTAGTATGTATGAACTTACTTAGTGCTTTTATTAGCTGCATAGAGTGCACCTGCAGACTTGATAAGAAATGGATATAACAGGGTTGTAAGCCGTATTGGCTGGTATCGGTCACATGACTTACATTGGCGTCCAATTTTGTATTTATAGTTAAGTGTTGCAGCTTCACAATAGTTGCTTAAAAATGCTTATATTCTAACCTCCTGTATAATGCTTTCAATAGGCTGTTTTAATTTAGCCATACAAGTCACTCATGTGGAAAGTTACCTGGCATTTCTTATCCTCCCGAGTTTGCTTATACTAATGACCGTGTCAATGGTCTGCCCAGTTGGAGTGTCTAGCGGAGACAATCAAACACGATATGCTGACGCCACCAGGGTGTTGCTAAAACAATCTCGGCGGTTCAACAGGACAGACCACCGGGATAAGCAAGCTCGGAAGGATAAGGAATGGCTGTGGTACGAGTTTCAGGTGAACATACACAGCAAAACCTGCATTTTTATTCTTCTTTTGATCGTTGGCAAGTAATGTGATTAACCATAGAATTATTGGATAAGTTGTCATGGAATAACCATTTCTCCAAATTATGTTGCCTGTTTGGTGTGCTACCCGATTCATTTGCGTGACTTATGCTCTGAATGACAAATTCATTGTTTTATAATAATATTAGTATATAACCGAAATCATTGTAAATCGAATATCCTCATATGTTGGATGGATGTGATTTCTTTGATAAATGATATTCATAATCGAGATGTAAGGGCTTGGTTCTTTGAAAGTCAGCTGGCCTCTTTAGTTGTAGTGAATAGAAGCATTTATATCCCCCAAATTTTGTAGGGTACACTAGCAAATCAGATGTTAAATTTTGTATGACATTAGATGTGAGAATTTCTTTGTAGGTTGATATTTTTCTTCTTGGCTGCATTATTAATTGGTTTGTTTGAGTGTTACAGTGGCACCATTGTTCTTAATTAGAGGTGTCAGGGTTGAGGTGATAGGGATTTCTGTCGAAACTAGAACTGGCCATTAGGTTTTATATCATATCTAGATCTAGAAATTGTTGTTTTGTAAGATGTCTTTTTTTTTTTAATATATGCCAATGTCCAGTTTACTACCTGAGCTAGTTGCTTTTCTTCCTGAGGGGGAATGCGTTACTCTTGCTTTTCCTTTACCAGTTGCTTTTTTATAAGCCGTTGTACAGCTTATTTCTGATTCCGCTTCAGCTCTTCATCAATCATGGGTTGCATTGCGCTCCTCCTTCCATAAAGCGTATTTATTAATGTCTTGTATAAGTTTGCCTGTGTTCTTTAATTTTGTGTATATGTTTGGTGATGAATCATGGGACTCCTAATGCTCAACAAACCTGCGCAAGTACAAACAATGGATGACTCAATTTTAGTTTTCTTAACTGAGCTTTCTTCTTGCTTTAATGCAGGCATGTCCAGAACTACCTAGAGCGGGAAAAGCAACATCACAGGTTCTGAAGTGAAGAATTAATGGCTGGTGGCTATCTGCTTCTGGAAGTAGCTTAGACCTCAGTTTTTCCTCCTTAAGCAGTTGTTAAATTGTGTTTGTTTTCCTTCTGATGAAAAATTTCCCTATTTTTCAATGTTCTTTACCATATATACCTGAGAGGCACTTCACATGTTTTATGCTACAGTTTGACCTTGTAATAATGTTGTGGGTCTGTTTGCACATTCGTATCTGAAAATTTCTGAAGATTCCAAAATCTAATGAAAGAAATTTTGTTTCAAGTACCGTAACTATTGCTGCAGCAAATGCTGCCATCATACTGGCAAGTGTTGACAAGCTCGGTGACAAGAGCTTCAAGCGTGACCGAAATTATTTTTGTTTGTTTACTTTCTTTTTATCGATGAAATGGGAATGCATGTCCCGGTAGGTCTGCTGTTATGCAGATCACTTCTTCTTTTGTTTTGATGGGCGGCCATTGCAATGGAGAAAAAGAAACTACATTATTATTGTAGTTTTCTTCATCCATTTAATGCAATATAAACATGATCAAGAAGAAGAATTTGATCCAGGTTCCGATATTCACATTTGGTAATCGTTAGATGAATCCATACATGGCAAAGATACTGGATATTTAATTTGATGGTTTAAAATGAGCATAAGCAGAGAAAAGGGTCTGGCTCCGAAGAAGTGAAGCTAATGTCCAAGGACTACTAAAAAGTAGTCACGTTTTAGCGCCTTGAACAAAATATGACAGTTTTTAGCACACTAGTTGTGATGGAGGATTTATCTCCCTAAGCCTGTTGATTAGAATAGCTACATCTATATCGCTACCTAATTCATGATTTATGACCCCATTGTTATGTAGAATCTCGATATCTGTGGCTGTGTTCACTAGCCTATACAGAGGCTGCTTGAAAACATAAGTCCCGCCTCCTTGGAGCTTACAGTGGGCTTACAACCCATTGGCAGAGCAGAATACTGCAGCAGTTCTGTAACTCTGCAAGTTCTTGCGGAGCTAATCTGAAAACTCACCTTAAATTAGAAAACTGATGAATATGAAGACAATGCAAACCATCCTGAGCCAACACAATGATGATTTCAAATACAAAGTAACAGACCCCGTTTCAATTTCTGTGAAAGAGAACTTGGAAAAAGTAATTCTTCAAAAAAATTCACAATCACATTCAACTGAGTTTTTTTTTTTTTTTTTTTGCTCGATAAAGAAAAAATTATAATAGAAAGGAAAGCTTACAAATTACAATGGAAAGAAAAACCAAAGCAGCGAATCCCCAACAAGAAAAGAAAAAAAAAACATGACCAAAATAAACAAGAACTAGAACCCAAAAGAAAAACAAGGCAAAACAGATGCCAAGATCCCAAAAGAAAAAGAAAGGCAGAACAAAGACTTAAGGGGGGTCGAAGAAAAGTTCCCTCCACTGAACAATTACATTACTAACTATAATCCCAGACATACATAGTGATGTGACATATACAACTACGACTAGGACTAGAAAATTACATTCAACTGAGCATTCATTGATATATACAACTACTAGGACTAGAAGATACAGAACACACACACACACACACACACCCCCCCCCCGGCGCGGGGGCCGCGCCCGGGGGCGGGCATGTGATCAAAACTAAACTTGACCATGTAATATTAACTCAGGTTCAATGATAAGGCACAAGCTGAGGCTTTAGAAACACAAGGAGAATCCACTCCTAAAGTAATGATAGAGCAACTCTAATCCAATAGTAAATCAAACAATCAATGGTATAAAATACAGACCAAAACAAACTCAAAAGTTTCATTAATCAAATAACAGCGAGCCGAAGCTGGATTACAATGTTGATGGAAACGGCTGTTTATATTCTGGCAAACCTAAAACCTAAGAATGCAAACATTCCTAAACTAACCTAAGAGAATATAACTTTCTCACCAGAACAATATAAACTAAACAAAATAACTAATTATCCTAATTACAATTACTAAATGAAACAAAATGAAGAAGCAAAATGAAAAAAATAGTCACTTAAATGACTAAACATGAGCCAAGGACTCAATATATTGAAATCTGCTAGATACCATAAATTCTAGTCGTGCTGATAGATCACAAATTGCCTCCAAGCTATTATCTGTCACATCATAAGAGAGAACCCTACTCTCTGCTGTTAGCAGCACAACCTTTATGGACCCATTTTCTTCTTCCTTGATGAATACGATGTTAGGAGCAGCATATGGAATTAACCTCTCATCGAACTGGCCTTTCAGGTTCCAGCTACAATCAGCAGAATCCATCTCGGATATCGTCAAACAATCATTAAACAAGTCTCTCTGAGTAAGATAGAAATGACCCCCAAACTCAGCAATTTCAAAACTCTTTTCATCAGAACTTGGACTTGACACTACCACAACTAACTCTAGATCAACATCGAAGTAAGTCATATAGCCTTCTAGGTTGCACCAGTATAATCTACGATTCCAGAAAATACCAGCACCTCCACCCCATAGTATACATTTTGCTGCAGGAGTACATGAATCAAATCCAGACAACCCCCAAGAAGACGTTTCAGAATCATAAATTTCAATTCGAAATTTAGTAGAATTAAGATCACTCCTCTTCTCAACTACTTCTGGCTTAATGTTTTTCCAGGCTGATATATCCCTGCTACTCCAGAAAGATATAACTTTGTAGTATGGGGATTTGGATGGATCGAACACTAAACTTACATTCATGAGATATGGGAAATCGCAACTTCTGATTGGAGATGGTGGTATGAGTTTGTACTGCTTTGTGAAAGGATTGAATATGTAATAAGTACGATCATAATTACGGCTCACAACATTACCACATAAAAGCAAGCCATTGCAAGATTGCAAAATCTTTATACCTACTTTGACTAATCTCCTTACTTTAAAAGCTAGGGTTTCAAAAGGGACATATCCATCAGTGTTTCCATCTAAGAAGATGTACTCATATTTGTGTTTAGTATCGGAGGCTAATTCGGTGCCCCAAAATAATCCTGGAATTGATAAGTTAGGGTTTCTCATGAAATGTTGGTGAGCAAAATGAGCACTATTGATTGTTGATTACCAAAATTTTGAAACCGATTTGAATACAAGCAAAGGTTTTAATGGTACACGAGTTAAAATTAGAGTTAAGAGATCAACACTAGCACCTATTTTAGCTGATGATGATGAATTATCAATATCAGTGGGAACCTCACCTTTCAATCTTCCTCCTCCTCCTCCTCTTCTTCTTTGCTTTGAAGGAGCTCAGTTCTACTGGTTAGCGAGATATTGATTAGGTTTCTAGCGTTTGTAACTTTGGGAGTTAGGGTTTTTGCCGCTCGGCTCTGGTTTGAACATTTTAAAGGGCATGCAATGAATCCAAAGATCATTTCCTTTAATCGTGCACCATATGGGTTCGGCTCTAGCACTAAACGCTAATTCCAACTTCTCCAAACACGTTTTCACCAGCACATGACGTGCTTAACAGAAAGTGAATACTTGCCACAAGGATTTCATGATTTAATCCAATCCAAGCTAGATGCACGCACGGATTGGTTCTCATTCGTCACGTTTCGGAGTGACATTTGAGCATATGGGATCGTGGTGCTTAACACGATTTTACGTGTGCACGGACGGAGCCAGAAATTCGCCTATAGGGAGGCAAAAATAGTTATAGGCAAAAGGCAAAAAGAGGTTTGGGATATGGAAAGGAAAAAATAGTATAGGACAGGCAAAGTTTTGGTAGTACTACTTCCACAATGGACCGGCAAAGTTGAACTTGGGAGCCAGGCAGGCAGGCTGTCTACCCTTACCATGGGTTGGCTCCGCGATATTTTTTTAAAAAAGTTTGCGTGATTTGCGATTTGGAATCAGCGCATTTGAGTTCGACCATTCTGGGGGTAGAGTCGCAGAGTTATATTCACAGTTCACTTCTTGTCCGGCAACATTGTGTTTAGTCGGATAATCTTTAAGGAGAGAAATGATATTTACAGTTCTTGTACTATATTTTAATTTTTTTGGAATCTTGCACTATTGTGTTTAATAAAATAATCTAGCACTTCAATTAAGAAACTAGGTCCCAAATAACACATATCAATATTAGTGACCAAGATAAGCATACAAAGAACAATAACTATAAATTTAGCGGTCACGAGTGTCTAACGGATTTTGACCACGTAACTACATGTAATCCAGAATCTATCGGGTTTCAAAAAAAATACACACACGTTCGATTCATTAGTAGTAACACATAGTGCATAAATTTTTTTTGTTTCACCGACATTCTGTTAACACACAGAGTCACTATCATCTACAACTATAATCCAATTGTGTTTTTGTTTTGTGTTACACGTGTCTTTTATCCAATGGATGTCTGTAAATATCTCTGTGTGTCTGAGAGTTTATATACTCTGACTATAATTATTTTGTGTCTTTTAATGAATAAACTTCTTCTTCTTAAAAGGTGTAACTATGGTATCAGAGGAGAATTCTCAGGGTTTCGATCTTTTCCTACTTCTGTTTTTTTTCGATCTACAATTAATCTCTAAATCTTTATCATCTTCATCTCTGTTTCTCAGTTTTCTTTTATCAATTCTTTCTTGATTTCTTCATGGAATGAGTTATAGATCTGCTTTAATGGAGAATCCAACTTCTTTTTCAATCAATAAGGTTTCGATCAATCAATTGATGATTATTGTTACTCTCAAACTTACATATGCAAATTTCTTGACCTGGAAATCATTGATGTTACCTGCAATTCGTAAATTCAAGATTATGAAATTTCTTGATGGTTCTCACGAATTTCCGGTGCAGTTTACAAATCGAACCAATGCTAACAATGGAGTTGAAAATCCTCTTCACACTGATTGGATCGATGAAGATTCAACAATTATCCTATGGATTAATTCGACTTTCTCAGACAGTGTGATTTCTTATTTTGCTACTGTTTCTTCATCTCATGAATTGTGGAAAGCAATTTCTGATCGATTTGCCAGAGTTTCTTCTACACATTCAACTCAACTACGTACAAAGTTGATGACTACCAAACAAGGTACTTCTTTTATTGCTTCCTTTACTAATGAGATTAAGACAATTACAGATCAACTTGCTGCTTGTGGATTTGTTATATCTGATGATGAAGTTGTAGTTGTTACTCTAGCCGGATTGGATCAAGAATATATTGCTTTTTCTACTTCCATTAGGATTCACAATCCTCCTGTTTCAAGCACAGAATTACACAACCTGTTGTTAAGTTACGAAATTGTTGTTAAAAGCATATTAGCTGAACATTCTTTTGAATCTACAAATAGAGCTTTTTTTACAGCTGGTAGAGGATATGGTAGAGGTTCTAGGGGATCTGGTAGAGGATATGGTGGTTGAAAAAGCGGGGGGTCTAACAACCACACCCAATATTTCGTTTCGGCAATCTGTATGGACTAACTCCAAATTACTTCCAAGAGAATCAACTAAACAGTCAGACTCAATCAAGGAAAATACATCCAACAGTTATATCTCTGTTTCTCAATGTAATCAGCAAATCAAACAGATAGAAATCCGCGAGCCTGATTATTATGAGAAACAACTTGAACGGTACCAAAGACCAATGTTCAAGTACCAATCAATTTATATCAACAACCAAAGGTTGGATTATCTAATTGATTGAACTACGCACGACCTGGGATATTTCAATTATATAAAAATATAATGCAGAAAAGAAATAACACAGACACCAGAAATTTTGTTAACGAGGAAACCGCAAATGCAGAAAAAACCCAATATAATGCAGAAAAGAAATAACACAGACACCAGAAATTTTGTTAACGAGGAAACCGCAAATGCATAAAAACCCTGGGACCTAGTCCAGATTTGAAGACCATACTGTATTAAGCCGCTATAGACTCTAGCCTACTACAAGTTAACTTCGGACTGGAATGTAGTTGAGCCCTAACCAATCTCACACTGATTAAGGTACAATACCGTTCTTTACGCCTCTGAATCCCAGCAGGACTCTACGCACTTGATTCCCTTAGCTGATCTCACCCACAACTAAGAGTTGCTACGACCAAAAGTCGAAGACTTGATAAAAAAATATGTCTCACACAGAAAATTCTATTGAATAGATAAATCTGTCTCCCAAAAAAATACCTACAAGTTTTTGTTCCGTCTGTTGATAAATCAAGGTGAACAGGAGCCAACTGATACACCGGACTTATATTCCTGAAGAATAGGCTAGTAATATCAATCACCTCACAATAATCTTAATCGTATGCTAGCGAAACAAGATATTGTGGAATCACAAACGATGAGACGAAGATGTTTGTGACTACTTTTTATCTTACCTATCGGAGATTGAATCTCGAGTAAATCTTAGAGAAGATAGTACTCAATACGATAGAACAAAGTAAGATCAGAACATGCAACTACAGAGAAAATAGTTGGGTCTGGCTTCAGAATCCCAATGAAGTCTTTAAGTTGTTAACCTATAATGGTTTTAGAAAAACCTAGGTTAAAGGAGAATTGACTCTAGTCCAGTGTAGTCAAAATCGCTCTCCAAGGCCGATTACTCGCCGAGTAATTGCTACAAGCTATATGACCAAGGCGATTTCCGATTCCAAGCCACTTCCTATTTTTAGCGATTAAGGCGGGCAATTTTTCCGATTTGGACATATTTTTTAGCAAAACGAGTTAACGATTTTTTTGAGTTGGCCTTGCATGCACTAAAATCAAAAAATGAAAATTTTCGGAACCCCTCAGACTGGAGTCAGCAAATAGAAAAAACTCTAAATACATGATAAATACGTTCAATATAACAAAATTACACACTTAATTACATGATACTGTTAAAATTTTCATTTTAATTAGGTACAAATGATGACGTATGAGAAGCAATATATAAGTCTCTAATAAATAGATTCCGAGTATTAGACCGAGTTTTGGCGATTTCCAAGTCCGAACTTATTGCTCCTCGCTCCAAGCTCCCCAACCGAGTAGAACCGAGGAACGATTTCGACTACTTTGCTCTAGTCGCAACTAGTATCGCACAAGAGGTGTGGGGATTAGGTTTCCCAGTTGCTAGAGTTCTCCCTTATATAGTCTTCAAATCAGGGTTTGCAAATCAATGCTACCTTGGTAACAAAGCATTCAATATTCACCGTTAGATGAAAACCTGATTAGATTCAAGCTAATATCTTTCAACCGTTAGATCGAACTTAGCTTGTTATACACAAATGAAATGTGACTTCATTTAGATATGGGTAACCGTACCTAAACGTGTACACTTTGTTGACTCAACAATAGTTAACCGAAGTTAGCCATATGAACACTTTCATATCAACCTTGTTCATCTTAATCACAACTAGTTCAAATTACTAAAATGAAACTAGTTATAGAGTTGTTCAATTGTTTATATTCTCATAGAAGTATACAAGACACAATTGAACCAAAATCGATTTTGATTCACTCGAATCAATTCATGAACATTATAGCCACGGTTTGCAAAAGATTGCATTCCTTATTATATAAATGTATTAGTTCATGAACAAACCGATTTTAGAACATAACCCACTCAAGTATGCAAATGGGTACGCATACCTAAGTAGGCGGACTTGATCTGGGTTCGCCAGTATTCGAAAGGGTACGCATACTGTCATACAACCAAACTCAGTTGAATTCCGGGACTTGAACTGTTACACCAGTACGCATACGGGTATGCATACTAAATTCCCGGACTTCAACTATCAAACCAGTACGCATACGGGTATGCATACTATGGTTCCCGGACTTGGAATAACTTGCAACAGTTAGCATACAAGTATGCGTATTGTGATATATCCAATCAATGATTAATTGTTCTAAACTCCATTTTAATCATTGACACATTCTTGGAAGACGGGAATAGATGTCTCACACAAACTATTAGCTTCAAAGCAATTTTCAAGTGATTAATAGATCAATACAAAACATTCCGAGTCTACATCAAATGACTGTCTGACACAAATCATGTAAGATGTTACCGGGCGATTTTCACATGATCATCTTTTGACTTTCGTCAAGAATAAAAGATAAACTTGGTTAAAGCGAAAGCTTACCAACACATATTTCGAGAAATATGTAAGCGAGTTAAACTCTGCTCGAAATATCAAATGTGTATAATATAAAGTCTATATAGCTATACGACTTTTGTCTCAATAGGAGATAGAATAGAAATAGACTTTTGAGTGATAGATGAGTTCAAGTCTCCATATAAATTTTGTTGATGAAGTTCCACAAGCTCCCCCTAGTAGTTCTTCGTCTTCAATCGATGAACGCCGTGAAGTCTAAAGCTCAACTACATATTTTATCCTAATCCGAGACATAGTTATAAGTAGACTAGAAATCAAGACTTATAGTTTTGGCAACTAAACTTGACAAGCAAGCTTGAGATAGCGACACTTGCGAGTTCGACCGAGCAGTGCTCTAACAGTGGTGGTCGTAGTTTTTCCGGCAGAGGTTATGGTAGAAATTCAGACATTTTACCTACACCAACACAACATCCACCAACATACTCTACTTAATTCCTTTCTTACATCTGTTGTTAGACCTGCTAATTTCACTAGTGGAGACAAACCTACATGTCAAATTTGTCGCAAATATGGTCATGATGCTGATGAGTGCTGGAATATGATGAATTTTGCTTATCAAGGAAGAGATCCACCTAAACACTTACAAGCAATGTTTGCTTCTGCTTATATTCTTGGTGAAAATTCATGGTATATTGAATCTGGAGCTACTCATCATCTTACTTCTGATGCTGGTTGTGACTCAATTGCTACTGCAAATGGTCAAGGTATGTGAATTAGTAGTTTTGGTAATTCTACTGTTTTTGTTCCACATTAACAATTTAGTTTAAACAATATACTTCATGTACCTTTAGCTACTCAAAATCTGATTTTTGTGCACAAATTCACAAGAGATAATAATTGCTCTCTTACCTTTACTTCACCTGACTTCACAGTAAAGGATATACAATCACAGAAGATACTCTTTCAAGGGCCCAGTAAGAATGGTCTATATCCTTTGTTCTTTGATACTCTACCTACTTCACCAACAACATCCACTTCAACTGCCTTGTCATGTGTTCAAGCTTCTTCAACTCCGTGGAATAGAGATTGGCACATCCTTCTTTTCAAACCTTTTCTAGAGTATCTAGATTTATCAATATATCTGATTTTAGTACCAAACCTCTTCATTGTACTGAATGTCAGCTAGGTAGAAGTAATAAGCAACCTTTCAATGTATATATCCATGTCTGTTTCTACTTTTCCTTTGCAACTTCTTCACATGGATTTTTGGGTCCTGCGCCTGATACTTCTGTAAATGGATTTAAATACTATGTTAATATAATAGATGACTTTACAAAATTCCGTTAAGTATATTCCTTAACATTTAAATCTGATTTTAGAACTACATTTCTCCATTTCAAAGCTTACATAGAAAATATGTTGAATTTGAAGATTAAAGTTATAAGAACAGATGGTGGTGGTGAGTTACTGGTATTAGTCATGAAATAACATGTCCTCATACACCTGAGAAGAATGGCGTTGCAGAATAAAAGCACAAAAAATTACTTGAGATTATTAGAACCTTCTTAATACAATCCTCTTACTTTTGAGTTCTGGTTTGATGACCTTTCAACAACAGATTATATCATCAACAAATTACCTATAATATTTTTATCTTTTGAATCTCCTTATAAATGTCTATTCAATAAGGTTCCAGATTATATATTTCCCAAGTCTTTTGGATGCTTAAGTTTTCCATGGCTTAAGCCATATACTTCTGATAAACTGCAACCCAGAAGTGTCAAATGCATTTTTTTTTGGGGATATAGCTCTCAAAACAAGGGATACGGGTGTTTTGATCCTACAAGTTGTAAGGTCTTTGTTTCAAGACATGCTCTTTCATGAAGAGAATTTTCCTTATTCTCAGTTGAAGACTACTTCTCATTCAGATATTGATTTACTGGATTTTCCACTATCCTGTTGTGATGGATACGTATGTTTCTACAACAACTACTTCTTCAAATGGAGTTTCTACTATAACTCTTCCTTCTACACATATTACTTCAGTCTCTGCTACTTCAGGGACTACTGGTACTCTTTCTTATGATATTATCTCCATATCTGTTATATCCTCTACTCATAAAATGCAAACTAGATCTAAGAGTGGTGTGTTCAAACCAAAAATTTACTTAGCAACAAAATATGCTCTTTCTCCAACTCATCTTTCTCACTTAGTTGTTCAGACTCCAACTTGTTATTCTCAAGCTGCTAAAATAGAAGTTTGGAAACACTCAAAAATGCTGACACATAGACTTATGTACCCCCACATCCTTCTCAAAATCTTATTGGTTTTAAATGGCTCTTCAAAATGAAGTATAATGCAGATGGTTCTATAGAAAGATTTAAAGCTAGCTAGGTTAGTGGCAAAAGGATTCATCAATTGGAATATCTTGATTACATTGACAGCTTCAGTCCTATTTTCAAACCAGCAACAATAAGATTAGTTCTTTCTCTTGAAGTAAATTTTGATTCGTATATTAAACAACTTGACATTAATAATGCTTTTTTTCATGGTGATTTAAAAGAGGATGTCTTTATGTCTCAACCACTTGGTTTTCAAGATGCAGAAAATCCAGACCATGTCTGTAAGTTGAATAAATCATTGTATGGATTGAAGCAGGCACCTAAGGCATGGTATGAGAAATTATCTAATGCTTTGATCTCCATTGATTTTGTACCATCTATTGCTAATTCTTCCTTATTTGTTCAAAAAATTGGTTCACGGTTAACAATCATTTTGGTGTATGTTGATGATATTATCATCACAAGGAACAACTCATCTCACTGTGCATATATTACTGCTCACGTTTGCATTTTATTTCCAGTTAAGGATTTAGGTAGTCTGCATTACTTCCTAGTTTGGAAGTTAAGAGGAACAAAGATGGGTTGTTTCTTTCTCAAACAAAATACGCATTGAACTTGCTTGCCAAGACTAATCTTACAAGGATAAAACCTTGCTCTACACCATGTCTAACATCTTTCAAGTTATGTGCAAGTGATGGAGAGTTAGTGGCTAATCCTACAGAGTACAAGTCAAATGTTGGCTCACTTCAGCATCTCACATGGACTAAACCTGAGATATGTTTTGTTGTTTATCAGTTCATGCATTCCCCTAAAACCTCACATCTAACTACAACTAAAAGGATTTTGAGATATGTTAAGGGTACACTTGATCATGGACTTTTGTTTATAAAAGGTTTTACTGCACTACAAGGTTATTCAGATGTATATTGGGCTGGTAATCCAGATGACAGGAGATCTACAAGTGGATATATTATGTCTTTTTTTGTTCAAATCCTGTTAGCTGGTCTGCAAAGAAGCAAGCCACAATTGCAAGATCTAGCATTGGGGAAGAATATGTCTTTAGCCTCCACAGCTGCAGAGGTTGTCTGGCTCTGTCAATTGCTCAAGGACTTACATGGTTTTCTTCTTTCTTCTCATACAATTGCTTGTGACAACAAGAGCTCAATCGCTCTTGCTTCTAATCCAGTGTTTCATAGTAGAATGAAACATCTTGCACTGGATTTTCATTTTGTCAGAGAATTAGTGCAATCCAAATCTCTGCAGGTTATATATCTCTCAACACTAGACCAAACTGCATATATCTTCACCAAAGGACTGGTTGCACCTAGATTTGAATTCTTAAAGCAAAAACTGAAGGTTTAATCTGCCCTTCACTTTGCGGGAGGGTAGTAACACAGAGTGTATAATTATTTTTATGTTTCACTGACACTCTGCTAATAGTAATACTCAGAGTGACTGTTAGTTACAGCTGCTATCCAATTGTATTTTTGTTTTCTTTCACAGAAGGATCATTACACGTGTCTTTTATCCAATGGTTGTCTGTAAATATCTCTATGTGTCTGAGAGTTTATATACTATGACCGTAACTATTCTATTCTTTTTAATGAATAAACTTCTTCTTCTCAAAGGTGTAACTAATTAGTGCACCGGTTGATTACCCTCCTATAAAAAGTCGGTTGAGCCTATCGGATTCGCAGATTGGGTGACAAATTCCCACCCTTAGTTCTAGTAACCTAAATCGAATCGATTTCAGTGATAGGCAAGCTTACTGCATTTACAAGTAGATTTGAGTGAATTTAAAGTTACCAACATGAACTGCAATAAATCAATGATAGCGAAAGAATTTAGTATTGGTAGATTCATATACTTCTTCTTTTTCATGGTATGGTTACACATGAAAAAAACTACATAGTGTTGCTCGCTACAGTTATGTATCTGTGGTTCATCGTATTTTGGTGAAGTATGCAGTTGTAACATGCTTTGTCTGGAGCTTCAATCAATAAATCAACCTACAGAGAAAAAGAAAAGAGAAAAAACTGTTTTTTGACACATATTTCATTGATTTTAAACAGCCTTTGTTAAATGGTTGGGTTTTTTGATGTCTAAAACTCGGAAGCTGTTTATAACCGTGTGCTTTTCAAGAAGTTGCTGCTTTAAGGCGTGGCGGCTGGCTGAGTATAGCATGCAGATTGCCAGATTCCATGCACTTAATACGATCAATTTTCGCAATGTTAAGGCGATGTTGACACAAGTAGTTGGAGAAGAATGGGCACTAAGGCCAGTAGCTACAGTCATAAAAGTGGAACTAGATTAGTAGTTACTGCCCACCATGTAGTGGTTGAGTGTCCTCTCCATGCTAACGGGCCCAAAAATAGACCACCATCGTTATACAGGCCAATGCAACACCATTAATAGGCGTTGAACAATTTTATCATGCCAACCGAGAACAAATAAAATTTAAGGTTTTTATCTTTTTTGCCAACCGAATGGACAGAAAATGACTCCTTCAAACGGTGTGGTTGACTTGAGTCTGCTTGCCTGCTCGGAAGTGATCTATACTTGTCCACGTTTTCTTCCTAAGAGAAGCTGGTATTCATTCATTTGCCAGCACCCCTTGCATTGAAGTTCAACAAGATGCAAAATCTTTAGCATCTTGTTGGGCCCTGTTAGTGTTCCTGCTTTCATTATAACTTATAAGCATCATCCACCCTTAAAATGGCCAACTTAATGAAACAAGTTCACCAAATTGGCAAATTTATCCCTTTCCAATATTTTCTTTTGAGAAGTATATATGTCCTTCTTTCTCTTTATGCAAAAAGTATATATCCTTTTATGTTGTTAATTATTATTTTTCATTTGTGTATCCGTTGTTCTTGAATATGAAAACATGTTTTTCTACTAAACATCAAACTCCAAAACCAAACTTTAAGTATTCTATTTTTATTTTATTTTGATTGCATTAATAACGACTCGATGGAACAATTTTCGATGTTTAAGACCTAGATAATGCGATTAACAAACACAAAAGCTATTAACGGTAGAGCATTGTACATTAATCATGATGATGCTTTCTTGCAAACACTTGAAAAGGTTTAGTGTTTAGAGAACAGTAGAGGACATTATTGTCAAAAACAATTGTGGTCCTAGAATTATACTTAAGAAAAATGTTGTCAAAGATGAAGACACTAGACATTGATCTCGAAATTACAATTTCAGGACCTTAATGTATGAAACGGACGATAAGAATCTTGAAGAGCATGTTTGCATTTTCACGTTGGGGTTGTTTTGGATAAGAAAGTATATGTTCCCATTTCCCACTGACCGAAAAGTGCTTTCCACAAAACAACAAAAAATATCGTAGGTCTTTTTTGAGGTTTGAGGTCCTACCTCAAATAGGTCATTTCTCAAATCAAAGTCCAGAATAGCTATAGCACCCGATGAGGATTCTGTTTGCAGTCCCCATGTGACAATCTTTGACAGTTTCCTTCTCGTTAGGTTAGACCAATCTTTTTTTATTTAGAGAGCAAAAAATCTTAATGAACCTTACCAAAAAACCACCGCTAAGCAAAAGACTTTTTGTCAGCTCCGATGATATTCAGCCGGAACCCTGCTTCACCATTTCTTTTTTGGGCAGGGTATATGTTTTATTTTGGACGGTTCATTAAGAACGACTCTCACCACGTCATTTTGGAGTAGAGTGGGTTTCAATGCGGTGTTTGAGAGCTTTTTTTTGTTTTGTAATGTAAATATTTAACATGAATTGGTGGATTGGTTGATTTGTGATGCAATCCATAACTAACTCATACTTTTGATTTTAAATGGCCAAGTATTGGGCAACATTCTTTAAGAAGAAACATCAAACGACCATTAGCATGAGAAGGGTCAAGGGTCGAAGAGAGGCGATTTTCATGTGACACTGACTTTGGTCAAGACTGATTCTTCATCGATTTAGGTTTGAATTTTTTTCGGATTTTCTTCCTGAATCGATGATTGGTGTTGGTTAGTTTCCTATTTTTACTTGTTTGTTCCGATTCTTTTCATTTTATTATGGTTTTATGTTTGAAATCGGATTTTGATTCTTGTAAGGAGGGTGGTGATAGAGAAGTTCTTAGACTGAGATTAAGTCTTCTAGAAAGCTTAAGCGGTTAGATATGTTGGCTTCAAATAAAGATGAGGTTATTCATGATCCTCTGCCGTTTGAACCACCAGTTATGGTTGAGGGTAAGAAATTGACTGTTTTCTCACATGAGGAAGTAGAAGAAGATGTTAGAAGATGTGAAGATTTGGTTGTGGGATGTTTTGTTGGGAAGAGATTGTCGTTTTCACAGGTTAAGAATACTGTGCAGAGAGTCTGGAAATTGAAAGGAGATTTGAAGATTACTCTTCATGGTGATACAATTTTTGTATTTGAATTTGATTCGGGAGAAGATAGAGTTTCTGCTTTGGAGTGTGGGTGTTTTTCCATTGCTAGGTAATTGTTTGTGGTTTGACTTTGGTCATTAATGATTGAACAAGAGTTGGCTGAGCTGAAGACAATTCTTATTTGGATAAATCTCAGAGAGGTTCCTCTTCATCTTTGGAATGTTAAAGGTCTAGGAAAACTTGCTAGTTTTGTTGGTGTTCCTCTAATGTTGGATGAACAAACAACTATTAGGTCTATAATAACATATGCAAGAATTTGTGTTGAAATTGTTGTGGATTCTGATTTCCCAAGTCAAATTGATGTTGTTGTCGGGCAAAGGAAGATCAAAGTCCCAGTGGAGTATAGCTGGAAGCCTTAGAGGTGTTTATTTTGTGTTGTATTTGGGCACTCATAGGAGATGTGTGCTAAAGCGGCTGCCTCTATTGCAGCTGCTTCTGCTGCTGCTCAAGTGGGATTATAAGCAAGTTTAGAGAAGGGGAAGAAGAGTGGTGAACCTGAGGAGTGGGCAGTAAAGAATTTTAAGAGGGGTGGGGGGGAAGATTAATACCAAGGCTTCAAGGATTCGTATTGAAGGAAATGATGGACCCCCTGGTAGTGGTTCTGCTAGTATGGTAGAGGTCCATATTCTTGTGAAGAACAACTTTTAACAGTTATCTATGGATAGAAATTGTGAGAATATGGAAGTAATGATGACACGGAATATGCTTGGGAGTAGTGGTGGTGGTAAGGAAAATGTAACTTCCAATATGGATATGGGTTTATGTTCTGATGATGGGAATGTTAGTGATAGAGTTATATTTAATAATGATGCTTCAAGGATTAATACCAAGGCTTCAAGGATTCGTATTGAAGGAAATGATGGACCCTCTGGTAGTGGTTTTGCTAGTATAGTAGAGGTCCATATTCTTGTGAAGAACAACTTTTATCAGTTATCTATGGATGGAAATTGTGAGAATATGTAAGTAATGATGACATGGAATATGCTTGGGAGTAGTGGTGGTGGTAAGGAAAATGTAACTTCCAATATGGATATGGGTTTACGTTCTGATGGTGGGAATGTTAGTGATAGAGTTATATTTAATAATGATGGTGAAGGAATGAGGTTTGTGCTTTCTCAGGTGGAGAAACTGGATGAGGGTCAGAATGGAGATGTAGTTTTTGGTGTTAGAGCTCACTTTCCTAAATCTTCATTTCAAAATAAGCCTAGCCTGAATGTTAAATGTGCAGAAGAAAAAAAAACTGCCAAGGTGAAGAAAACCAATACCTTACATCAATTATGAGTTGTTTATTTTGTCTAGGAGTAGATCAGTGAACTTGAGGGAAGGTTTCTACCACTCTCTTTCTGGTGGAATTTTGTTGGAAGGATTTTGGTTTTTGATAGTAAGTTGAGAGGTTTACTGAGAATAGTTTCTAGGCTCTTTAGAGCTGCTCGTTGAGAGGTTGAGGAGACTAGCTGTTAGGCTTGCTTAGAGAATTGTTTCTTTATGTTTTCCTTTTTATTTTTCGTGTTTCTTTAGTTTGTAAGGTTTTGGGTTCTTCTTAAACCCGGCGGAATGTGTCAAAACCAAAACAAAAAATATTCTGTAAAAACTTATGTGTGATATTTGGTTTTCTTTATGACAATGACTTATCCATGCTTATTATCCTGACAAAATTTCCTATCTAACTTTCACGACATTATTTTGGGCTCCCCCGCTATAAGGCCTGGGCTCAAATCTTACCCCATACAAAAATCCGGGAGAGCGGGGAGTTGGGGTTCTTGGGAGGCCTGGTGATTCATAAAAATATTTTCTTTCATATTTGACTCCAGGTTTCTAAAATAATTTGTCAACTTAATATTCTCTGATTAATTTTATAAATTTTGTTAATTATATTTAGTCCGTTTTATAACTGTTATGGGGGATTTTTCGTGGGGATTAATTAGCGAATTTATTTTCATTAAACACCATTGATTGATTTCCTTTAAGTTATAAAAGACCAGTTTTTGGAGAGGATGAAAACATTATGTTTTCATATATTTTTGAAGTTTTGAGCAAGAGTTAGAAAGATTAGTTGTTGGTTCGGTTTCTCGCATTGCAGAGAAATCGAACATGAGAGTTATCAGCTGTTTTATCCCATAGGGTTTTAGACAAGAATTGACTTCTAGCACAATCAAGAACCAAAGTCGCGAAACACCTTAAAGAGAGTGACCTAGTCCGCGATTCAGTTGTTTGAGATTTGTTCTTACATGATCAATTTTTCGTGCAATTGTTTCCAACAATTTTACAATTTACGATGAGACTTTCTTCTTTTGTTCCAATTGATATATATTCTTATTTGTTTTATGAGATTTAATTTTTTTTTCCTTAAGCATTTTATGAGTATCAGAATATAATATTCAGGTGATTGTTTCTGAAAGTTGAAGTAAAGAAGAATCGAAAAAGAAACTAGAACTAGATAGATGTGATTGATTTTTTTATTCATAATGTAGCCGATTTGTTTATTTATTATTTTAACTTTTTTAATTTTATATATGTTTAATTGCATTGGGCGTCTAATACTTTCTAAGGGTTCTCCTCCAATGAAGATCGAAGACATATGAAAAAACTACTTACAGTATGGCCTTCCAACATATCTAGGTAATCTCTTCTCTTGGGAAATGATATTTTGTTTTCGTTTCAATTTAGCTGATATTGTTTTGGTGATTTCTTCCATTGGTTGACTCTCATTGAAACCTGGTAAGATGCATTTACAATGCTGAATATGGAGTTTAGTCTTGATTATCAAACACAACACCTAGTTTAAATATGGGCTCGTATATATGGTGTTAGCTTGGGATATTGGCGTAAGAAAACCCTATTTGAAATAACAAGTGTCGTAGGAACACCATTGAAGGTGGATGCCAATACTCTGGATCTTAATCTAGCATATGATCACTTTGCAAGAGGAGAGGCTGCATGATAAAATTTTAGTTGAGAGGGATGGATTTGCGTTTATGGCATACTTTACATACGAAAGACTAACTTCTTTTTGCATCGATTGTAAATCGATTGGGGCACAGTTTGAGAGAGTGCAAGCATCATCCTGGAGCTAAAAAACAAGCGAATGGGAAGAATATGAGGCAGGAGCAGAGAACAAAAAATTATATGCAATATGTGGCAAAACCTGCTTCAAAGGAAAATATTATGGTGTCAGGATCTTCTATGGAACGAGCTGTAACTACCCTAACTGACACTAATATTGTTGACGTTGCAATTGAAGATCATGCAATTGTACCCATCTCACTGGATCCTCGTGAGTTAGTGAATACCGTGTTATCTCCAGTGCATTCTCCCATAGTTACAGCAGATAAGGTCAGGGTAAGTAGTGTTGAACTTGAATCTATATAGGAAATAGTTATGCAAGTTGCTAACCAAGCTATTGAGGAAATTGCAACAAAATTTACCTATGAAATCCCAATCATTGTTACTAGTCCTAATAGTAATGTTGTTAATAATGTGACTCTTGTTTCTTTGAAAGGAACTCACTAGATTTATCGAGGAGGAATGTGAGATTTATTCTCATGGAGCGGGAAACAGATAATGGATATCCTCTTAGAAGTTAGACATGACTGTTAGTACTGTTAAAAATAGATTTCGTAGTCTAGCCATGTATACAGATGAAAATGATTATGATGAATGTCCCAAAACTTTCTTCATCATCGTTATTGGAGAACATGGTAGTAGATGATACCCCTTCTCCCTCGTCAGATGATTTTCAGCCTTTTTTTTACATGGTTCAAAGAAGAAAATACTGAAGAAAAACAAGGAATTTACTCGAAAGCTCCTGAAAAGAATTTTTGAATGAAAAGCTTTGGATGAGCTTGTTAATATAAATTTTAACAAAATATATACAAATTCTATTTTCATTTCTACTTCTTTCTTCAAGAGGCTCTGGCTTTACCCCCTCCGATTTCAGTTTTTCTTTTTTTATTAATAAATTTTTTTAGCTTAAATAAATAAAATTAATTCATGTCTAAATATTATTTGTCTTTATTTAGTAAACTAATTCTTTTGTGCATGATTATACGTAGAAAAAAATTTCTTGGCGAACCGAATAACTAAATTTTCTAAAAATAACCCAACTTTTACATGTTCACCGTTGCCAGAATTAGACTTAGGTGTTTTGCAGGGTGTTCAAGGATTCTAGGTATAATTAGTATATATTTGGCATACATCACTCCGTAACTGACTCATAAAATTAGTTTCTACACTTTGAATTTGATCCAATCAAATCGAATGATCGAATCCTTTTCATCTAATCTGCTTCCTGAAGCAATACAGATAACAACAAACAAAAGTTGTTTACTGATGTAATTTGAAGTTGTAGTAAAAATCAGGTTGTCGTTCACTCGGATTTGTAGAGATTAAAGTTTTAAAAAATACTTAATAAATATATACAAAAATATTAAACAATGGGCGAGAGGTACTGGAACTAAGGATTCGGCCAATCTTCCTAACATAAGGTTCAATTATTTATTCTCAACAATTTTAGCTCAAGAAATATAAACATGGACTCTATTTTTGCCAAGGTAGATTCTCAAAACATTGATTGTAAATGTTAAGCATGGGACATCAAATCACCTAAGCTAAGCATGACCCATCTAATCAAATGACAACAAATTTAATCAAATCATATTTCAATTAATATTAGTGCAAAAGTCATAAAATAAATAAAATAAATTTACCCATGTATGAAGTTCGGCCTCCTCCGTCGTCCCAGTGTTGGGGTTTAACTCATCATGTCGAAAACACACTCAAAATATGTATTCATGGCTCAAAAAGTGTTTACAAGAAGAGAAAATAATGAAACAGGAAATCTGCAACAGCACAGGTGTGTTACAGACCGACTGTTTCAACTCTCAACTGTTATGATGAAGATAATCGTTACAAATCTGAAGATAAATGTTGCAGAAGAGGTTGAAGAAACTGTTACAATGAAGATAAATGTTGCAAACCAGTTGAAGAAACTGTTACAACGAAGATAAATGTTGCAAACCAGTTGAAGAAACTGTTACAACCAGTTGAAGAAACCGTCGATGTTTCCCTGTTCTTCACGAGCAGCAGCAGCAACAACAACAGAGTTCTGAAAACTCTTGATTCACGCCTCCTGAGCTCTCCTATCGACCCCAAACTCTCGACACCCCTTCTATGTGATCCTAGGAACCTATTTATACATCATTTCGACATTGAATCTCCTCCATTAACTACAAATAATCTTCTTTTACTCGGGTATATTTTTTTCCATTTTTTTCATTGATTTTGATTTTCACGCATCTGCAGCTGTATTTCTTTCCTTATATACCTTCTTCACGCTCTATAATATCGATTAAATCTTCCAAGCACGTGCAATACACGTTTAAATTTCTCACAACTCATGCAAGCTAAGGTTTTTCCTCCAACTCCCTGTTTGGATTGAACCAAGTTATCCAGCCAAATTTGATCGATAAAATCACCCATACTTGCTTTCTATAGTCATATCACGTCTACCCACTAAGTTTCAGGGATTGAATCTCACTAAATCACATCCAAACATCCGATCGAAATTCTGCTGTTAATGAAAATATTTTCCCGCCAAAATTCATTTTTTGAATTTGAGAAGAACATGTCCTCCCCCTAATCCTTCACGGGTGTCCCTTTAGCACTTGTCTTATGGGGTGCAAATAGTAATTTTTGGGCGTAGATAGTAATTTTTTCGGGGTTCCTCCGACACATTTTTGGGGTGCTTCCGGTGCATTTCTGGGGTGCCTTTAGTACTCTATCATGGGGTGTAAAACACCACTTTTCGAGCCAATTTCGCCGCAAGAGCTTATTTCTCTAAAAATACCTACAAAGACATCAAATAACAAAATAAATACAAAATCGAACACTAACAATATATACAATTGAGACATATTAGACACAATAATGCGTCTATCAAATACCCCCAAACTTATTATTTGCTAGTCCCGAGCAAATTTAATCTACAAAATAAAATCCTAACTCACTGTCGCAGGCATTGCGATTGCACTTAGCATGTGCAACAAGCCTTTGAACCCCTAGGTGGCCCTAGTGGCCGAGTTATAGTCTCGGTAGGGTTTACCAGAGGTGTACCCACAAAACCTTTACTCCAGACCCTAGCTATCTACGCAGAACCTTGAAATGGCACTAAAGAACCTCCTTGGTTGGCATACTTATTGATTACGGGAGGAAGTACCCTGATGCGAAATTCTAATTGTTGTACACGAGTTTGCACTCAAGCATACTAAAATTCATATAAAAGTGACAGAGCTCTACTCAGATAGTTTCACTATGGACATCAATATCCGGAGTCAACAAATCACATGGATAGATTAAGAGATGGATATAGAAAAACATAGATGGTTTTGATGTTGACTAGGTGAACGGTGTTTTCTCATATCTGTCTGAAGGCCTCTGCCAAGATGAACCTATCCTAATGGACTAAGATACCGGTCTGACTAATATCAACACAACTGGCATATACAAGGGGACCAGTGGTCAATAATCCTAATTTTAGATCAACTCGTCTGGCATATACAAGGGAACCAGCGGTCGATTTATTGAACACACATTATTTATTTATTTATTTAGAACTAACAACATGATTAGATCTTGTGGATCCAAGCGCATGCTTCTTGTCAGCAGATTACATGGTAATTCCCGTGGATCCTGCATTCCACGCTTGTTTAGGCGACGGAGACAGGGAGAACACACACATATTGTTATCCAAGTGTTAAAATTTATTCCGATTGGTCTGGTCCTTTTTTTTTTAGTATCTCAATCACTCTATTACACCCTAGCAGTGGTAACAACTTGAATCGTGAGCCCCACCTAATCACTTAGAGAAACATATTTTAAAAAGAAAAGAAAATAAAAACAGAAGTGAAAAGGACTCAACGAGATATGGCGAAACTATCATGTTATTTCTACCACCTGAGCTCTGAGCTTTTACGAATAGACTCTTATAGATGTTTCCATCTACTCAGATTGGTTCCTCAACTCCTAAAACCAAAATGCTTCCATCCACTTAGATTGGTTAGTGCCATCCTTAATAGGCATAAATTTCTAGGCTCTGGAGTTTATTTATTGCAACTAAAAAGTTTTTCCCATACCCCCAAACTTAAATCTAACATTGTCCTCAATGTTCTAAAGATGAAATTAAAAGCATGAACAAGGAGAAACTGTTACCATTTGAAGCAAAAGAGTTAAGGAAAGATATTACCGTGTTGCATGAGAATGGGTTACCTCCCAAGAAGTGCTAAGTTTAAAGTCTTCAGCCATACATTGGAAAGGATTAGTCACCTCGAATCGTATAACAGTAGTCGGAATAACTGTGGGTCTTCAAAACCAAATTGGGCTGACCATAGGAAACAACAATAAGCTAAGAAAGAGAACAAGTATCGCATGACCTTACCTAGTTTCCTGATAACTATCGCTAACTGTGGTTTAGGTTCAGGTTCTATGAAAGGATCTAGATAAATTATTTTCATTGGCTGTATTTCCTCATAGGTGGGATCTGAATCATTAGGTCCTAAAGTCTGGAAAAACTCAAATAGGAACTTAGAAGCACACAATAATAACCTAAATAACTGAGGATCCTCTAAGTCAATCAGATTTGACTTACATAATTGACCACAATGAAAGTAGTGGTCATTCTTAAGTAAATGTGTCGATTCTATTAACCTAAAGTACTTAGGCTTAGTCTCAGAACTTGATAAGTGACACATTTGAAATATAAACGTTCCCACAGTTGGAAGAAAACTATTTGGTGGGAAAACAAAGCCAATTTTGGTATAATAGCCTGGGCAAACCACATCAACCAGAGGATGGATTTCTAACGACTGAACTTCTTCTTGGACATCATTAGGTTCGGGAAAACGAGTATGAAGGTAATCTTGTAAAATGGTCGAGGCACAAATATCAAGTCCTAAGTGAGGGGACTTTCTGAGAGTTAAATGTAAGGCACTAGGAAAGTGATAATCACCCCCAAACTTAGAGTTTTCAGTGTCTCTAGATAGACTAGTCACAATCTCCCTAATTTCTAGATCATCAGATTCTTGGAAATGGTCAATTGATTCTTCTAAGTTATTATCAGGTAGTGCATCTTTACTCATCTCTACGGGTCTATCTTCTTCTTCTAAGACTATTGTTTCTAAGTCGCTAGACTCTAAAACGGCATTTTCAGAATAAACTCGTTCCTCTAAACCACTATCGGCTTCGTAATCAAAAGGAAAAACTACATCGTCTAAAACGGTGGTATCCCTAATCAAATCCTCGTCCTTTTGAATAGGTGAATAATCATAATTTTTTTTTGGATTTGAACTAGAAATAATATCATCGTTAGAATGCTCAATTGGATTAATAGTTTCCTGATCACTATGCCTACATATTTCAGATTCTTCGTCAGTACTATCCTCCTCCTCATCATCATAATATAATTTTTGACATTCAAGAATTCTTAATCTTTGTTCCAAACTAAGCGGTCTGTGTTTATAATACTTCTCGTAGATCATTAGATGTGATTCCTCGCTTACCGTTGGAACATCCCAATGTCGTTTCCCTTGCATATATTCACCAAGAGTTATTTTAGATGACGTCTCCTGATAATGAGAATTTCTACGCATATACTCTCGTAACGTCATCTCAGGCGGCGTCTCCTGATAATGAGAATTTCTATGCATATACTCTCGTAACGTCATCTCAGGTGGCGTCTCCTGAAAAGGATTCATCACCCCGAAAATACACACTACAGAGGAATTCTACACAATCACAAACAAGGCTGACTCGACCAAATCAAACCTATTGAATCTAGCAAACAAAAAGCATGATGGCTCCCTTAGATTGTTTCTAGACCAGCTTCTATTCCTCCAAAAGGCAACTAGGTATCGTTTTAGCAAACCTCTCTAGATCGATCCGAATAAAGTGAGTCGAAGAGAAGTAGGGGAAGCTCAGAGGAGCTTTGATACCCCCACCTCTTTGGCAAGGTTTCCCGTTAGGGCGGTTCTAGTCGACTCACAGTAATCTTCTTGAACTTTTGAGTTAAGCTAATAAGATACCCAATACTTCCCTTTGAATGACTTTCCTACAAGCTCGTTACCCTATCGGTCTCGTTCTAATCAGTATTTTAAGCTTGGGTTCGCGTAGGTTATGTGTTCCTAAGGCGGGCAAGAAGAGAACGGTGATGAAATCCGAACCCTTATCTTGTATGGCCTGGCCTTGCCCTTTACTAGGAAATTAAAGTCAGTATTCAAAACCTCAACATATATGCAACTTAAGGAAGACAGTAAACCCGCTAGACGGGCGATGAAACGGTTGTAGTCGACTCGGGCCACGACTCCTATGTCATGTACGAACCCGAGGGGCCGAGACGATATCGTAATCGTCGTCCTTCCCTGCAAACAGTTTATATTTAAAATTTTACCCTTCCGTAGGGTTTAAAAATAATAATTAAAGTCCAATGTTTAATGTTCCAAAAATAAAATAAAATAAATAAATAAAAAGGTTCAAAAATAAAAATTTACAAAAATAAACTCCTATTTACAATCTCTAAAAAAAAATCTAAAAATAAAAATAAAATCTAATTAAAAAAATAATAATAAAAAAATCTAAAAAAAATAATCTAAATCTAAAAATAAAATAAAATAAAATAAGTCCCTTGTCTTCTTTCCGTTCTTCACTTTAAGCTTTAGCTCCAAGTCTTTATGAAATCACCAAACTCTTTGACAACTTCTTTTTCTTTTCGATCCAAACTCCAAAACCTGTAGCACACAGACAAATACCCAAAGAAACGTAAAAAAGAACAAAGAAAAATAAATCTAAAAACTCTAAATCTAAAAACAAATCCGCGTCGGCGGCGCCAAAAATTGATGTAATTTGAAGTTGTAGTAAAAATTGATTTTGATTTTCACGCATCTGCAGCTGTATTTCTTTCCTTATATACCTTCTTCACGCTCTATAATATCGATTAAATCTTCCAAGCACGTGCAATACACGTTTAAATTTCTCACAACTCATGCAAGCTCATGTTTTTCCTCCAACTCCCTGTTTGGATTAAACCAAGTTATCCAGCCAAATTTGATCGATAAAATCACCCATACTTGCTTTCTATAGTCATATCACGTCTACCCACTAAGTTTCAGGGATTGAATCTCACTAAATCACGTCCAAACATCCGATCGAAATTCTGCTGTTAATGAAAATATTTTCCCGCCAAAATTCATTTTTTGAATTTGAGAAGAACATGTCCTCCCCCTAATCCTGCACGGGTGTCCCTTTAGGACTTGTCTTATGGGGTGCAAATAGTAATTTTTGGGCGTAGATAGTAATTTTTTCGGGGTTCCTCCGACACATTTTTGGGGTGCTTCCGGTGCATTTCTGGGGTGCCTTTAGTACTCTATCCTGGAGTGTAAAACACCACTTTTCGAGCCAATTTCGCCGCAAGAGCTTATTTCTCTAAAAATACCTACAAAGACATCAAATAACAAAATAAATACAAAATCGAACACTAACAATATATACAATTGAGACATATTAGACACAATAATGCGTCTATCATTTACCCGAACAAGTTTCTTAGAAAAGTGCGCACTAATTTTAAGATGATGTAAGGAAAACAGGCGGTAAAGAATCTTAATGATAAGAGAAATCTCTCTCTCCCTGCGTTAAGAGAAACCTGCTAGAAACCTAGTTTATCGCCAGATCATGTTTACTCCCATGAGAGAAGATATGAGCCAACCACCACCAAAAAACATTCTCATTCTGACGATATTCCTCTTTAATTTTCTGCTAAGGTTTAGGTTTTATTTTTCACTTTTCAGTCAATTTCTTTCTTCTCTTACTGTTTTATTTCTCTAGGAGTGTGATTTATCTATCCTTTAACTTTATTTCAATAATATTCTAGGGTCTTAATTCTAGTTTAAATTTGTTTTGTTTTTTTTACTTGTTTGCTTTAACCATAAAGAGGTTACTCTATTAAGAAACAATTATTATAACAACAAAAAGAACAACATCAACTTTAGCATCAGAAATAAAGAAAGCAAAATCAACGACAAGATCAACATCAACTTCATCATCTCTAGCAACTGTTACGAAGGCTCCAATTCAACCTGATTCATACCTATTAATATCGATTGGAAAACCTGTGTTAATCGATGTTACTTTGAAACTATATTATCTTATTTATTTTTATTTTTTATTGAAACTATACTTTGAAACTATAGTTACTGTTACTTTGATAACCTTAATTCTTATAACTTTAATTGACTTTTTCTTAGCAATACCCCGTTGGATCTAACTATGATTCCGTTGATGCTATGCGCAGCATTGTAAACTAGTCTTGTTTGGATAATTTAGCCACCTTATGTGGTTCTTGCTCTTAAAAATACTCATCCTGATCTTAAGATATCATTGTTGTAATCTGCAGCGATACAAACTAGACTGGATAATAAGATAGTTTTCCTACCTGATGTGGCAAGAATTGGTAGAGATACTATAGATCGATGTATATATCATGATTTTGAAAGTCCCTGTGTACTCCAGTGATTCTGAACGTGTTCAACTCAGCATCATAGTTGTTGAAGATCCGTAGCCATAACAATACGAAAACAGAAGTTCTCCAATATTGTTATACAATATCATAGTATTATTACACAACATCAAAGTCCAATTGTATCACAACTTTGAAAATAATACTACGGTGATATGTATCACTCCCCCTTAGTCAATACTTTATCTCATAATGAAAACCACTTCCCCCTTACATGATCCGTAAACCATATGTATATGTAGTGTGAACTACAAAATAATTCTCCCCCTTTTCGTCAATATAAATTGGCAAAGGTATGAAAACTAGAGGGATCATAATGAAATTCTCAAAGAGATACTTCATGACTAAAAGAGAACATATCAACTTTGTTTCGATGATTTTACATAGTCGAAACTTAGTGTATTCATCAAGGAGTTTATAAAGATACAAGATAACTCCTATAATATACCACAATCGCACTCCCCACAAAGATTTGGAAATTAAGCACAAGTTCAACTAAGAACTCTCCCCCATAAAATGTCATTCCCGAAAGAACAACAAGTGCGACCTTACTTTTACAAGAAAAGAAGGATTTCTTTGGACATTAACAAATCACATGAAACATGAATTTGTATCCTGAAAACTCAATTAAATTAACCACAAGTAACCTCAATGATTAGTTTAATCGGAAATGTTTCAACATAAGAAAACTTACGGAGCCGTACAGTACTTTCACATAGAAGTGGATCAGGGAAAGATCAATACTGCGGAATATTCAAAGATTCATTCTATTTTTCATCAATACTTGCATAATGACACCATAGACTTAATCTTTGACATCAAAAGTTCATTATATTTTCCATCAATATTTGCATAATGACATAATAGACTTAACTTTTGACATATATGGGACAATCATAGTTCACGGACGTAAACACACATATCCCATAACATTATTTGCAATATATGAAACCAATAAAGATTAATACTGCAAAATCATATTCCAAATAACTTATAATTTAAACAAATAATTCTCAAAACATTGCAAGATGAAAATCGTTGGCAATAGCTATGTGAAATCACAGTATAGGCTATTCCAAACCCTATTTATCCTTCTTAAAACACAAGAATAAATTCTCATAAGAAGTTTCCTCGATATTAAGAGTGATCAAGCTAAACAAAAGGATTCTTAAATCAATAAAACCGATCTTGAACTGAAATCAAAGAGCTCTTCCGGATCCCTCACGAGTCTTGAGACCTTTGAGCTTGTGATTGACAGCATCCACTGCTTTTTCAGAGAAGATATCCTTATTGAGAAGATCTTTAACATGTGTCTTCATGAGAACAAGGTTAGAGTTAACCTTTTTCAACCAGTTCTTAACACATCGAGACCCTTCATAGTATCCACGAGCTGCAGTTTTGCTTCCTCAAAGTATTTAAGCAAATCGTGAACCACTTCGGCCGAAACCATCTCATCATTCTCAATATCTTGATGAGTATAGGCATAGTAGCATGATGCATCAGAAAAATCCTCAGGATTTTGATCATCAACTTCTACTAGGGTTCTTTTCTTTCTCCCTTTGGACTCGAAACCAATACCTTTATCAAGAAAACCTCTTGCAAAAACACAAGTGCTAGAAGGTGAAGACATTCTTGAAACAAAGAAAATAACCTAGAGTACGCGTACGTGACTCAATAGGTTTGGTATTTAAACGGTTTCTTAGGGACGGTAAATTTTAGGGTTTGTGGAAATGGTTCGTGGCAAGCAATATTTGGGTACCCGTACGAACACAATCCGAACCCAAAAGAAAGACTAAAAACCGTAACGTACCTTTTTACACGGTAAAATGAAAACAACAAAATTTTGCTACGTGAAGATTTTCTTTCACAATTTTTTGGCTCAATAAATTTTATGTTCTCACAAGAGGAAAAATTTAGAGCACAAAGGTAGCTCACAAAAAGTAAAGTTACTTTTCCAAGATAAAAAGTGAACACTCTATTCTAAAGAAAACAATACTTAGGAAAAGCTATCTGTAGACAATAGTTTAGCTATGGACGATAAGAAAATAGCTCAACTAAACAGAGCATTATACCAATAAGTATACCTGAATATTAGAAAATCTTACTCAATAGGATTTTTATGAGTAAGAATTCAACCCTTGTAATTAATTAGCACAAGTATGAGCTTTATGCTCATCAAATGAATATTCTTCATGGTTAATCCTCTTTTTTCTTCTAGCTTTAGGAGGAAACCTTTTTTTATGTGAAAAAGTATCATAAAACTTATTGTTGTCAAAATAAGAGACTAAGTTTGAATCCTTACTAGAAGAAGTTTGTATGGAGGATTTTGACAACCTGTTGATAAGACCCTTGTATCCTTCAATTATCATATTAAGGTTGTCCTTCATATCTCCATTGTTGTTTCCACCTACTGGCACCTTTCTCACATCTTGATCACCATCCTTCACTTGAGGTTGAGAAGGACTTTACTGAAATCTCCTTGACCGATTTGTATTAATACTACAATTGGTTCGAACGTTCGATGAGCATATCGAACTGACTTTCTTTGAAGAATTCACAGGGTGAGTACTAAAACCGATAGGTTTATACATCCGAATGTCAGTTACACCTTTGAGTATTAAATCTAAGGTGTGCTGAAATCGACCAAAGTAATTGTCATTCAGCTTCAGTTTGCTCTTCCGTTGAACATGTCCTTTTGAATCACAAAAAAGACATACTTTCTGATCACCGGAGTGATTAGAGAGTGTAGAATTAGTAACATCGTTAGAAGATTTCTTCCTTGCATGAGATATGGTAAATCCATGATCAGTGGAAGAACCAAGCACCTCTTTAGTAATAGGAAGGGTTTGTAGTTTAGCTTCTGAAACTGGTTTCATTAGAGAAACATGATTAGAACTAGCCATGTTTTCTAAAAACACAACAGAATCAGAAGTAATTGGTATGACGGACTCCACAGAACGACCTTTATCTTGAATAAAGAGATTACTCAATAGTCGTTCTATTTCAAGGGCATCTTCTTTGAGTTTAGCCTCGAGTAAGGTTCGAGAGGAACAAACTACAACATTTTCCTTACGAATAACCTTTAATTGGGAATCACGATCTTTTACCATACCAACCATTGTATTGACCTTGTGTTTCAGCCTATTGATTTCAACTGCTGGATTCTAACAAATTTTAGAATCCATGCACTTTCTTGGGCTGCTTCCCTTTCTACTTCAGAGTCGGACTCGTAAGTAAGATAGTCAGGGTAACACAATTCAATAATTGTCTATTTCGTAGGAACATAATGTTCATTTATATGCGAGATCGACAAGTCTTTCTCTTTAACAGATTTCATAAAAACAGAACTTTTGTCTCTGGTGATGCGTTTGTCAGAGATAGCACTACTGTCCATAGAGTCATATTGCTACAAACACAGACTTATGAGGTATTAAACGTGTTTGCCTGCTCTAATACCAATTGAAAAAGCGGGGGTACAACAACCACACCCAATATTTCGTTTAGGCAATCTGTATGGACTAACTCCAATATATTTCCAAAAGAATTAACTAGACAGTCAGACTCAATCAAGGAAAATGCATCAAAGAGTTATATCTTTGTTTCTAAATGTAATCAGCAAATCAAACAGATAGAAATCCGTGAGCCTGATTATTATGAGAAACAACTAGAATGGTACCAAAGACCAATGTTCAAATGCAATCAATTTATATCAACAACCAAAGGTTGGATTATCTAATTGATTGAACCACGCACAACCTGTGATATTTCAACTATATAAAAAATATAATCCGGAAAAGAAATAACACAGACACCAGAAGTTTTGTTAACGAGGAAACCGAAAATGCAGAAAAACCCCGGGACCTAGTCCGGATTTGAACACCACACTGTATTAAGCCGCTACAGACTCTAGCCTACTACAAGTTAACTTCAGACTGGAATGTAGTTGAGCCCTAACCAATCTCACACTGATTAAGGTACAGTCGCGTTCCTTGATAGGATTTCGGGGTTGCCTATATGTGATAACCGCAATCGCACGGTGTCTAACTAGTAGACAGAGGCAAGTACGGGTCGTTCCCACTAGGAGCGGTGGAAATACTGTAATCAATATCTCTAATCAACTAACCAACAATGATGTTTTTGGATTTTTTAAATTGGAAATGAAATAATAAAATTAAAATAAATTAACAAAGTGAACTTGCAGTGAGAGTGCCGGTAACCAGGGTTTATAATATCCACCACTATTTCTATTCAATTACTGAAATGAGACATAACTCCTGAATATTTATCTATTGTCTGTTCTATTGACATCACCTATTATAAGTATTAGAGTCGTAAATATCACTGGGACACCCTAAGAATGACACATCAAAAGATTAAACCCAAGCATGCACCATCAAATTGTGTTAGCGAGAAAATTATACGAAACTAAATATAGGTACACAAATTTTATTCGGTTTTTCTAAGCATAACCCATCAAAGAATTAACCCAAGCATAGATTATCAAATAAAAATAAGAAGAAACGAATTTGTAAAACTAATTCATTATGGACAGAGGTTTTTATTAAAACCGGTGAAGCAACAACTAATTTTCGATCAACCAATAAATAATATTCAAAGATTAATTTATTCAAATCATAATAGTCTTTTGCTCAATTAATCAATTCATATATCCTAATATCCCAAGTAGTTTTAACCATAAACCCTAGTTACAAAAATATCTAGCCAAACATGCTTTTCTCAAAATCCATAGAAATATTAAAGAGAATCAAATCAATCAATAATCAAAACGGGATTCAAAGAATACAAACTTCAAACCCTTTTCTTCTTGTACTCGGCTCTGTCGAACGGCTGTGTAGCCGCAGTCAAAAGAACTCCGAAAACCGGCCCCTAACAACCCTGTTTGGGTGTCATCAACTGATCCGAGTCAACCCAATGATCGAATCCGACCAAATCTCTTCTCAAAATCGATCCAAATATCCCGTGAATATCTATCTCCATGTTTTGCTCCAAACGAATAATACAACCCAATTTGATCAAGTCTAATAGACATACCATCCCCGTTTCGTGATAACAGGACTAAACCAAGTTGTTCCCGTGAAAATCTCCAGTTGAATCACTGTCATGGCAATCAACGGAGAACCGTATTACTTCTCCTATGTTTTGTCAAATATCGATGATCCAGCCTAACTCAACTTAATCGAACAACTATACATGCCCTGTTTAGTTCATTCAAGCCTAACCCAAGAGAATTTAGTGATTGAATCTCTCCAGAATCGATCAAAATGCAAACCCTAAATTATGTAGTTTGAAAAACTTTTCCCGCCAATTTACAATTTTCAAAAGGTAGGGGATGACCTCCCCTTATCCGGACTGGGGTGCCTATAGCCATGGGGGTGTAAATAAAAAAATAGGGTACCCCTTATCAGTGGAGTGCCCCTTAGTAATTGAGGTGTCCCTTATCCAAATGAGGAATGCCTTTAGTAATTTTTTCCCACGAGCGCAAATACCACTTTTCGAGCCAATTTTTCCATACATGTTTATTTCCCAAAATATACCTACAAAAACATAAAATACCAAAATAAGTACAAAAATGGGTACTAACAATATAAAAAATCGAGAATAAAATATACACATAAATGCGTCTATCAAATACCCCCAAACTTATCATTTGCTAGTCCCGAGCAAATCAAATCTACAAAATAAAATCCTAACTCACTGTCGCAGGCATCGCGGTTGCACTTAGCATGTGCAACAAGCCTTTAAACCCCTAGGTGGCCCTAGTGGCCGAGTTATAATCTCAGGAGGGTTTACAAGAGATATACCCACAAAACCTTTACTCCAGGCCCTAGCTATCTACGCAGAACCTTGAAAGGCACTAAAGAATCTCCTTGGTTGGCATACTCTCATTGACTACAAGAGGAAGTACCCTGATGCGAAATTCCAATTGATGTACACGAGTTTTCACTCACATACTAAAATTCATATATAAGTGACAGAGCTCTACTCAGATAGTCGCACTATGGACATCAATATCCGGAATCAAACAAATCACATGAATAGATTAAGAAGATGAAAATAGAAATAGATGGTTGCGAATAGACGTCAATGCCAAGATGAATCCTATGACCTAATGGATTGAGATACTGGTATGGACTAATATCAACCCAGCTGCCATATACAAGGGAACTAGTGGTCGATAATCCTAATTCTAGATCAACTCGTCTGGCATATACAAAGGAACCAGCGGTCAATTTTATTGAACAATTTATTCCGGTTGGTCTGATGGTCTGGTCTCAATTTCTTTTATTTTCTTTTCTTTTTTTCAATTTTTTTTTTAAATTATTAACTCAATCACCTTATTTCAACCCAGCAGCCATAAACAAAAAAATAAAAACAGAAGTAATAAGATGATTCCGAGATACGGTGAAACTATCATGTTATTTCTAACACCTGAGCTCTGTGCTTTTATGAATAGACTTTATTTAGATGTTTCCATCCACTCAGATTGGTTCCTCAACTCCTACAACCAAGATGCTTCCATCCACTTAGATTGGTTAGTGCCATCCTTAATAAGCATAAATTTCTAGGCTCTGGAGTTTATTAATGCAACTAAAAAGTTTCTCCCATACCCCAAAACTTAAATCTAACATTGTCCTCAATGTTCTAAAGATAAAATTAAAAGCATGAACAAGGAAAAATTGTTACCATTTGAAGCCAAAGAGTTAAGGAAAGATATTACCGTGTTGCATGAGCATGGGTTACCTCCCAAGAAGTGCTAAGTTTAAAGTCTTCAGCCAGACCAAGAAAGGATTAGTCACCTTATAGAATCATAAAGTAATAGCCGGAATAATTGTGGGTCATCAAAACCAAATAAAGCTACCACCACAAATGAAAGGAATCTGTAACATGCCAAGAAAATAAACAAATAAAGCACGCCCTTGTTTAGTTTCCTGTTTAAGACAACTAGATCTAGCTGTGGTTCGGGTTCAGGCTCTATGAAAGGGTCTAGATAAAATATTTTCATGGGCTGCACTTCCTCATAAGTAAGATCCAAATTATCAGGTTATAAAGTCTGGAAAAACTCAACTAAAAACTTAGAAGCACATAATAATAACCTGAATAATTGAGGATCCTCTAAGTCAATCATATTTGACTCACACAGTTGACCACGATGAAAGTGATGGTCATTATT
Source organism: Papaver atlanticum (assembly GCA_023531105.1). NCBI lineage: Eukaryota > Viridiplantae > Streptophyta > Magnoliopsida > Ranunculales > Papaveraceae > Papaver > Papaver atlanticum. The sequence continues at coordinate 1,508,837 of JAJJMB010008785.1, forward strand.
AAGCAAATGTGTCGATTCTAATCTCCTAAAGTACTTAGGCTTAATCTCAAAACTTAATAACTGACACATTTCAAATTCAAACATCCCCACTGTTTTGGGGTAAAAACTGATTCTGCTGGTTTTGGTAAATTTGGGTGTGCCTCCGAGAAACGAATCTAAACCCTAAAATAATGCACTGCATGGGAGTACTTTAGATTCGAGAGATCAATCTGTACAATCCTGGCCTAAACCAACAAATGGCCATTCCAGTCTTGCTTCGGTCACAAAATGAAGGAGAAGGGTTGATCTTAGGGAGGGAAGCGAAGAAGGTGTTGAGATCAGAATGGTTAACTCTTAAGGTGTGGTTGTTTTATAACTTTTATCATAATATGGAACTGGCTTGCAGAATGTAAGCTATCAGTTCTTGGTATTTTTCTGGATACTTATGTTGATAACCAAAACTCTGTTGTTGGTTGAAATAGGTTTAAAACCTATTTATACCAGTCATAGTTGCACGCATCCTGATCTCATAGGAACTAGGAATAGTTGAATGATGAAGGAGTGAGATCGTGCAGGATGGTGAAAACCACGTCTCCACTATTAGGGGAAGACTGGGTGGTTTCGTCCCACTACTTCTCTATCATCACTAACTGCCCGCCTTTCCTGTCACTTTCTTGTAATGGGCGTGTTGCACGTCGCACGCTGTAAACCGCCAGACCAATACCCTGATGAACATTATTGAAGGGTGAATTTAGTTCTGGTTCTACCCGTCCCAGCTACACCAAGTGACCTCACTTTTACTAGGAATGGTAAGAGAGAGAGTTGCCTTTCCATTGTACCTTGTCCTTCCTTATATAGACTTTCCCAAAAGTCCCTCCTTTTTATGACATCATGACACATGTCTAAAACCTCCTTAATTACTTCTAATGACATTCCTTAATATAACCTCCTCCTTATTTGTTAATCCCTTCCTTGTCCTTCTTACTTCATGGGTATTTCCTCATTGGACTTGGCCCTAGTCCCCATGTATCATACTAGGCTTATTTCCCCTCTTAGGGGCACCCCTAACCCGTTTAAGGGATATTATTTTTCATGTATCAACATTAGTCCCATGACTATTGGGTTATTTGTAAAATAACCCAGTAGTCATAGGATTTTCCGAGCGCCCCCTTCTCTTGTATGGAATTTAGGAACACGAATCTCTTCCCCTTTATTAATTCCATGATCATGGGCGATGTTTGACCTTCTTTTATCGTGTAAGCTTTCCCCCTTCTTTCAATTTATGACGGTTGCTGCTCCCCTTACATAACCTTCACGTTCAGGCCTTGAAACTCCCTATATATAGACATGTTGGTTTATTTCCCTTCTACTTTTCTTCTCTTTTTCTTTCTTTCGAATACACGCATACACTCGCCATGTCCAGCGGTTCATCCGAGGAATCTGGCGAGTCTGAGGAAATCATGAGCGGGAGTTCTGAGGAGATCTAGCACCCGGAACAGGATGAAATTCTCCTACCTCCTCCAGCAAATGGAAAGTCATACATGCTTGCAGAGTTTACTAGCGTTCCTGATCTAAAACGCGTGTTAAAGCTGAGAGAGTATCGTGGAGGTAAGCGTGTTTTTCCTCTTGATGATATATTGGACCCTCGCCTTCTAAATCCCCCTGTGTTACCCTATCCTTCTGCCCCCGGGTGGCTCATACAGCCCGAGTCAGAGACCATGGACGCTTTCGCGTTTAAATCGGTGCCGCGGATGGCTATTCACCGCGGCGACTACGATCTTCCTGTTATCGATATTCGCTCCAAGTCGAAAACCCATCCGATATGGCCGCACTGGACATCTTACATACGTTCCCGCCCTGGTCATGCGACTACCCTTCGTGAAGCAGGTATTAACGAGGCTATAAATTCGTCCCTCAAGCGTGAAGTGAAGAGGTGTAGACGCGACATAACACGACTCTTTTATCGCTGGACTCCTCCTATTCACACCATTCTTACAGCGTGGGGGGAAGCAACCATTTTCTTATAGGACGTAGTCGCCCTTACGGGGTTACCTATCCATGGTAGTCATTTGTATGACGAGGCGGCTGTTTATGGGGCGCTAAACGACGAGGATAAAGCGCTGTGCACTTATCTGCTGAAGTGCAAAGATGCTTCCCGACGTGAACTAGTGCGAAAGGATCAGGCGCTGTCGAAATAGGGAAAAGATAAGAAGACTTTTGGTGTGGGTAAGAAAGGCGCTTCATTGTCTGTTGCAAAGGGGAAAGCCAAATGGGTTGAGGAGAAGAAGACTTCTTCAGCGCGCCCGACAGGTGAGCGATTGCTTGCTAGCTCTATTCGTGCACACGAAGCGATCCATGGCTCATCAAGTATTGGGCTCCGCGATTAGTAGACGGGAAAGTTCTATCACCAAAACGGAAAGAGGATAACCCCCGTGCGGAGTTAGCCGCTTACATCCTATTCTGGCTGTGTCATGATGTGTTCGAGTATATCCCTCAGGATACTATCAAGAGCGATCTTGTGCCAATGGCGGTGTTGCTATCTCGCGGCGTTTCTTTCCCGCTGGCGCCGATGTTCTTGGGTGGTTTGTATCGCCATCTGGATTTGTTCTGTCACAACCTTCGAACGGTAGGTTCATCTCATAAGATCAAAACTTTCATCCCAGACTCTTTTATGCAAACGTAGTACTGGGAGCATGTTCCCTCATGCGCGCCTGATACCAATGAATTAGAGATTCATCATGAAGAAGATGTTAGACAAGACGATGACTCGGTTAAGAGGGCTCCAGTTGTTTACGTCTACCCTCGGATGGCTCTTTGGCATCTGAAGGGGAAGGTTCCCAAGAGCGATATTGCTAAGCACTTGGACGTGGCTAAAGATTTTGTACCGTTTCCTTACCAAGACGGGCGGGCGGGCCCAGCGCATTATGACTTTACCGCGCCTTTTGATACGGAATTGGACTCGTCTAAATTCTTGGCGGAGGAATATTTTAAATCAGTAATGGCCGTGTTGCCTGGTTATCTCCCCGGTTTCTACGCCGGCAAGTTCATTGCCATGTCTTATAACCCAGATCGCGCGGCTCGGCAAGTTGGGTTTGACCAAGGGGCTCCTCATAGATTTTACCCTTTGGGAAGCTCTGATATCGGGGATATTGTCGCCAGCTTTGATCGCTTTGTCTTCAAGGGGACAGCGTGTTTGTCTGATCGAGGGATTAATTTTTCGTTCAAACAACCTCTCCCCAAGCGCTCTTTGGCGGTTACTGAGAGGGGTCACGAGTATCATGACTTCATACGTCGTCGGGCTTTGAATTTCCTTTTGTGCGAATCATCTCCTCCCTGCGACCTATCCGTTCAAGATCTTCGAGAGCTTCATGCATCCGGCCGGATTAAGCTTGATGATGTCGTGGCTGTTGCGCATCGTCTCATTTCATCTACCAAAGGTCGCCCCTTGGAGCCTTTAGTAACTTCTTGAGCTCCTTTCGAGGGTCATGAGCCCAAAAATCCAAAGAAAGAGTCTAGGTCATTTTACGATCGTAATCCCCCGCGGATAGAGTTAGTAAGGTCATCCGCCAATCTTTCATAAACACGGGTTCTTACCGTTTCCTTATATTTTCATTTCTGTCATTTATCGTCGTCTCCTTCCCTTTTTATAAAATGAGTGGAGGGGATTGCATTCTTAGGAAGCTCCTCATTCCAATCGCGTGGGGTGGAAGGCCCCTTCTTATGTGATGGAAGACTACCTAAACATGCCCGAGTGTGATTGGACTGAGAAGAGCCTCAGGAAGAAAGCTAGGCGGGAGGCAGATAAGTTGTCTGCAACGCGCCCTTGTTATTCTGCTAACGTCTCGTTCTTGCAGCCTCAACAGAGTTGTCGTAGGAGCGCGTCACAAACCCCTGAGAGCGCAAGCAACAGTCCGACTCTCTCATTCGTAGATCAGTTGAGAGACCTTGGGGTCAGAATTTCCTCGGGAACCGGTTGGGTTTCTCCGTGCCTTCACATATCGTCAGTTCATCCTCTTCGAGTTGAGACTGTCCGTGTTAGGGGTGAACTCCCGGTATCCCCTAGTGCTGTTCTGCAATCAATGAGCCCATCTGGGTCCAGTCGATCAGTATTTGGTGGGTCTTCGTCCCACGTGGCATTAACCGTTAATGATCTTGCAGGTGACTTCTTATTTAATACGTGTCTTCGTTTTCATCATTCTTCTTTCCCCTTTTTTTTTTAAAAAAAAAATCTAAGTTGTTTTTCGCAATGATGCTTATCTCTCGTTTTTCAGGCTCCACTAGTGACTCTGAGTCGTCTTCTAGTTCTTCCGTGTCTCATCCTAAACCCGCTGATATCTTGCCAGATTCGTCGATTCCTGAGGTTAGTCCTTTCTCCCTCCTATTTGTTTTTTTACTTTCACCCGTTTGTTGTTCGTTTTTTTTTTGCTAAAATTTCATCATTGGCATTAGGATATTGGTAAGAAGCGTAAGGAGACTGTTAAGCCTGATACAGACGGCGTGCGGCGCGTAGTCCCTGGTGACGATGGATCTTTTAAACATTCTCGGATAGATGGTAGCGGTGCTTCTGCCCAATCGGAGAAACAAGATGATGTTCCTGTTTCTGACATACCAGCCATCCCTGTTGTAACAGAAAGCTCTGAGGACGTGCATCTTCGTTTCCCTATGGTAGTGAGCGCTGCTGAAGCTGGAGTGGATCCTGCCACTAATACCCTTGTCCAAGGCTTCTGGGTTCCTACTGTTTTTTCCGCTTCCTATAAAGATATTGTGGATCGTGGTGGTGGTCACATAGCGAAGGCGGGTCTGCTGGACGTTCGTATTTTGTTATATATGACTAAGAATCTTATGGAAATCGCCGATCAACTTACGTGTGTAGGGGATGATCCTGTTAATGCAGCGACAATGCGCAGCTAGGAGACTACTGTGCAGTCTGCAATCAATGTTAAGTTTATGATTTTGTGGTTGGAAGAGTTGCTGACAAAGGTGAAGGGTCGTAACGACCCTCGTGGTCGGCTTACGAGTCAGATCTCTCGGTTAGAGGGTAAGTTGGAGAAGTGCTCCGAGACAACTGCTAGCAAGAAGGTAGTGCTGAATCTGTTGCTTGCTGATGTTGGAGTAGCTAATGATAAGGACCTGCGAGCCGAGGCCGCGGAAGCAACGGTTCGTGCGGAGCTTGAGGAAAAGCGGCAGGAGTCGGCTAAGCTGTAGCCTGCTCAAGGCACTTGCTCTTTGTGTTTTTTTTTTCCTTTCTTTTGTTTGGTTATATTGGACCCCTGTCTCTCAGATAATTTTACTGTTGTGCTTGTTTTTTTTTTTTTTTTTATATTTGTTAGATATTGGTGTAGTACTTGGTTAATTATTAGTACGTTGTTGGGGTGTCTTTATGTTGGTGTGGACTTTTTTTCTTCATGTGTGGGGTTGGGTGAGCGTGTTATTACGCGCCTACTCCCCTTTATTTTTATCAGAGGGATGGGCGAGCATTGATGAAGCGCGCCTATTCCCCCTCTCTTTTTCAGAAGGATAGGTGGGATGGGTGGGCGTTTATAGAACGCGTCTATTCCCCCCTCTTTTTCAGAAGGATGGGGTGGGATCGGTGGGCGTTGATGAAACACGCCTATTCCCCCCTCTCTTTTTCAGAAGGATGGGGTGGGATGGGTGGGCGTTGATGAAGCGCGCCTATTCCCCCATCTCTTTTTCAGAAGGATGGGGTGGGATGGGTGGGCATTGATGAAACGTGCCTATTACCCCCCTTTCTTTTTCAGAAGGATGGGGTGGCATGGGTGGGCGTTGATGAAACGCGCATACTCTCCCTTTTGTTTGTCAGCCGCTTAGGCGCCTTTGACATTCCTCTTGCCTTTTATACATTTTCAGCCGATTGGGTGCCATTGGTATACCCGTAGCTTTTTTGTAGATTCGTCAGCCGATCAGGCGCCTTCGACACTCTTGTGACCTTTGGTAGATTTATTAGTCGATCAGGCGCCTTTGGCGCTCCTATGACCGTTTGTAGATTTATCAGTCAATCAGACGCCTTTGGCGTTCCTGAGACCTTTTGTAGATTTTTAAGTCAATCAGGCTCCTTTGGTGTTTATGTGACCTGTAGATTTGTCAATCGACTGGGCGCCTTTGGCATACCTGTAGTATTTTGTAAATTTGTTAGCCGATCAGGCACCATTGGCATTCTTGTGACCTTTTGTAGATTTGTTAGCCAATCAGGCGCCTTTGGCGTTCCTGAGACATTTTGTAGATTTGTCAGTCAATCAGGCGCCTTTGGCGTTCCTGAGATCTTTTGTAGATTTTTCAGTCGATCAGGCACCTTTGGCATTCCCGGGACCTATTGTAGATTTGTCAGTCGATCATGCGCCTTTGGCGTTCCCGGGACCTTTTGTAGATTTGTCAGTCAATCAGACGCCTTTGGCGTTCCTGAGACCTTTTATAGATTTGTCAGTCAATTAGGCGCCCTTGGCGTTCCTGAGACCTTTTGTAGATTTTTCAGTCAATCAGGCGCCTTTGGCGTTCCTAAGACCTTTTGTAGATTTGTCAGTCAATCAGGCGCCATTGCCGTTCCTTTGACCTTTTGTAGATTTGTCAGCCGACCAGGCGCCTTTGGCGTACCTGTAGCCTTTTGTAGATTTGTCGGTCGATCAGGCGCCCTTGGCGTTCCTGTGACTTTTTCATCATATTGCATGCAAATTCCAAAAATAATTTTATTCTTACCGTGGAGTAAAAGAGAAAGGACTGTTTACAATTTTTAGTCCATGTTTCATACTCTAATCCTCTCCTCCCTTTGCTTTAGTGGCGAGGGAAGGGGTCACGTTCGATCGCTTGCATGTTTTCCTCGGGCTCTCCAGAGGCGCGCTTTCGCTCGAATATGCTCCTTATAGCAAAACATTCTTCGGTTGGGTGTCCCATCCTACGATGATAGTGACAGTACTTGATCGTGTTCTTGTCCATCTTGTTCACGTCTACTACTGTCGGGGGTAGTTGGATTTCCTTTCCCATTACCCATTGATTCAATAATTCGATTGCGCGTTCCCTGCTGCAAGGTAGAGGTGGTGGTGGGTTTGAATCTCTCCTAGCCCATCCGTTTCTTCCCTGGCTTCCGTTGCCGGTTTGGGGTTGGTCTCTCTTTTCCATGTTAATGTTGGGTCTTATGTTACGTGGGGTCCCAGATATGGTATTAACTGTGTAGCGCCAAGCAAGGTCTATGGGTGCTTCTTCTACGCAGTCGGCGATCCTCTCAGCTGCTTCCTCTAACTCAACGAAAGTCTCTAATCTGAAATTGATCAAGCTTCCCTTGAAAGTTGGGATCATTCCTTGTACACAAATTTAAACAAGCGTACCCTCATTGATGTCTTCGTGATAGTCTAGTGCCAAGCGCCAGAACCGTAAGATGTACTTTCCTATTTCTTCTCCCATCCGTTGTCCGCTCTTGCTCAAATCTATTGTCGTGATTTTCCTTTTAGCGGAATAGAATTTCCCGAGAAAAGTGTAGACATAGCTGGCCAGGAATCCACACTTTCTGCTTTTAAGTTATCGTACTAGGTGAATGATGTGCCCGTGAGCGATTTGGGGAATTCTTTTAGGCACAATCTTCCATCGGAGGCTCTGTCATTCATTGCTGATAGGAATCGTCTAAGATGCTCTCGCGCGTTCCCCTGTCCGTCATATGTCTTGAATTTAGGAGAAGAGTAATCCTCAGGGTACTGGTATTCTTGGATGTTCGTTGGGTATGGACTGTTCACGCGACAATGATTGTCTTGTTTTACCATATGATAATTTTTCTCCAAGTACTTCGCCATTTCTTCACGTGACATCGATGTTGTCTTGTCGCTTTGGTGCTTCTCGCTTTTTGTCATTTATTCATGAGTGTCTTTCCCTGCTATTACTGATTGTGTTATCCAGTCTTCAATCTCCTGTCTCCTTTATGAGCGCTCATCTAGTTCCTTTTGCATGTCTTACAGAGCTGATGACGTGGGTTTTTGCAGCTGGGTTGCCCGTGCGTCCTTCTCTTGCGTCGCTACCATCTTTCCATGTCTTGCCGTTTGTTTGATAGCGTCTTGGGCTAACGTTTCTTCTTCCCTGTCATCGTTCTCCATTGTCACCTCATCGAGGTTGATAGGCTGATTGGTTGCTTGGTTTCCCATCGCGCCTGAGTTAGCGCCTCCTAGGTGTGTCATGGTGAGCTAGGCACGAGCCTCCGGGTGTGGTCACCAAATGTTGAAGGGTAAATTTAGTTCTGGTTCTACCCGTCCAAGCTACACCAAGTGACCTCACTTTACTAGGAATGATAAGAGAGAGAGTTGCCTTTCCATTGTACCTTGTCCTTCCTTATATAGACTTTCCCAAAAGTCTCTCCTTTTTATGACATCATGACACATGTCTTAAATCTCCTTAATTACTTCTAATGCCATTCCTTAATATAACCTCCTCCTTATTTGTTAATCCCTTCCTTGTCCTTCTTACTTCATGGGTATTTCCTCATTGGACTTGGGCCTAGTCCCAAGTCCCCATGTCTCATACTAGGCTTATTTCCCCTCTTAGGGGCACCCCGAACCCGTTTAAGGGATATTATTTTTCATATATCAACATACATCCCCCAGTTTGTTACATGTTTGATGTCTCGAGTATTTTCGTGGAAAACATGAAGTAAGTTGCTGAGTGGGTCTTGCTTGCAAGACCTAATTATTCTGACCAATCACACGCAAGCTAGGTGGCGGGTAGTCATGAGACTTGCCGCAAAGAATAGCATGTAACGCTATTAGGTTAAATAACTAAGTTATTTTGTGAAGCCGATATTCATAAAATATCATATGTATTCGATGCATGTAAAGCATTGCTTTTAAGCAAGCAGCTCAAAATAATCGATGCATGTGAAGCATCGTTATATTGAGCCTGTCTTGGTTGGTCGCGGAACCTAGTGTCTTAAAAAAAGCATGATCGTCCACTTTCAGGAAGTCGCTGGGAACTATTTGTGCGTGCCAAATGTAAGCCGGTCGGTCCCTTTAGGAGAGTGATGGCTGGTAGCCATTTTGACATCCTATTGGTCGGTCCAGGTTAAATCTAGACCGGTGAAATTGGCTAGCCAAATCGGATGGCTGAGATGATTTGCGGCAGTTATTGGTTGCCGCTAATTTATTTAAGACTTCTACAAGAAGCGCGGACAGCCATCTTTGGGCGATCGTTTAGGAGCCATATGGGCAGGCCGCGGCTTGGCCGATTGTTTCTTATGGAAGGGGGGTGGCCGGTGATCATGGCCACATCTTATTGGCTGCCTAAAATAGGAGTTAGGCCGGCCGATTCGACTGGCGAAGTTGGGTGGCCGAGATGATTTTGCGGTAGTTAATGGTTGTCGTTGATTTAATTTAGGTTTCAAAACCGTGTGGCCAACCTATTTTGGGATAACGGTTTTTGGTGTTAGCCGCGCGCTGGGAGTTGTTCGACAGGCCAGCACAATAATCGATCCGCTAGTGAGCGTATCTGCACCTTGCCCGTTGATTAAGATTGAATCTAGGCTGGTCAATTCGAATGGCGAAGTTGGGAGGCCAAAATCATTTTTCGGCAGCAATATACTGCTGCTAATGTAAATTAGGGTTCTGTAACTCACACGACCAACTGTTTTGGGTAATCGTTTAGTGGCTCCGCTTGCGAGTTGGGAGGATTCTGATTGGCCTAAGGCTAGTTGGCCCGCCGGTGTACATGATGGTGCTTGCCCGACCATGTTAGGAGGTGGATAGACTTAATAAATCGACTGGCCAAAACGTACGGCCATGATCGTTTTAAGACTGACATGGGCAGTCTATATTAGTTTCCCTAAGGAATTAGGTGCGTCGACCAACCAGCTTCCAACTTTAATCAAAAGTGCATGTGGCGCATTTAAAGCGATCTGATTGGTCGATGGGAAAAGGGGCCGACAAGCAGCAACATGGAGCGTGACCAGCCGGCCACGGGCGGCGCCTGCTGGAGCAGATCGGCCGGCCAAGTGGAGTGGCCACGCCTCCCTTTGATGCTGCTTTTACTTGCCGCAGTTCCCCTTTATTTCTTGTTTTCTACTTTTGGTAGGATTTTGCTCCTACCAATCCATGGCGGATTAATTTCCTAGCTTACCTAGGTTTGGTCTCGACCAACAGGGTTTGAGATATTGCGGAGGCCGCAAAAAACCTAATTTTTGCAAATTAATTAGGTTACAATTTGAATCTTGTGAGTTATCACAAAATTGATCAAATTTAGTGAATTATGTGTGTGGACACAAAATTCTTTATTATCATAGAGCAACGTGCTTTCCGTCTGAGTACTTTTATGCATACCTTAATCTTGATACTTCGGGAAATTCATGCTACTCACCTGCGATTGAACACTAATTGTCATGTCATATCAATATTAAGGGTTCAGCCGGGGAACATAGCACAGGAAAATACTCAATAAGCCATACATTAATAAATAATGCAGGCGGGAGGTTAAAATTTATAGAATATTTGGGATTGTTGCTACATGCACCATTCTAGATAAATTTCATATAATTATACTGAATTGCTCAATACATGTGTAAGTAAAGAGGCCTGAGCGCTCATCACTTTTAAGTGGCTCCGTCTCTTTGCAGAATGATGGCACATTAAATACAGGGTTTTACAATTTTATCCCTGAACCGAAAACCCCCATCAACACCCACATTTGGAAGAAAAATATTTGGTGGGAAAACAAAATCAATATGGATATCATAGCCTGGATAAACCACATCAACCAGAGGATGGGTTTTTAACAACTGAACTTCTTCGTGGACATTATTAGGTTCGGGAAAGCTATCATGAAGGTAATCTTGTAAAATGGTAGAGGCACATATATCAAGTCCCAAGTGAGGGATTTCTGTAAGAGTCAAAGGTGAAGTACATGGAGAATGATAATCACCCCCAAACTTAGAGTTTTGGGTGTCTCTAGATAGACTAGTCACAATCTCCCTAATTCCTAGGTTATCAGATTCCTAAAAATGGTTAATTGACTCTTCTAAGTTATAATCGGGAGGTGCATCCTCACTCATATTTGAACTCTCTACGAGTCTATCTTCTTTGTCTAAGGATAATGTTTCTAAATCACTAGACTTTAAAACAGTATTCTCAGAATAAACTCGTTCCTCAAAACTATCATCGGCTTCGTAAAAAGGAAGTACTACATCGTCTAAAACATGGGTATCTCTAGTCAAATCCTCGTCCTTTTGAATAGGTGAATAATTATAAAAATTATTTGGATTCGAACTAGAAATAACATTATCATTATAAAGCTCAATTGGAGTAACAAATTCCTGATCACTATGCTTATATGTGTCCAATTCTTCATCAACACTATCCTCATCATAATCATCATTATAATAACATGAAAATGGCCGAACCTTATCTAAACAAGTAGTGTTACCAATTTTATCCTCGTCATCTTGATTATGCAAATAACTATCCTCATTTTCAAGGGTACTACTGGAAACACTATATTGGAAATTAAGATTATTTCGAGCAGTTCTGTTCTGGGCCTCTAACAAAAGATTTTAAGTCGACTCACATGACTTCCTTACGGTATCGTGTATAGAAGGTTCACTCATGGGTGCATTTTGTTTATTCATTTCTAACACAAACCTATTTGTATTCTCAGTTAATTGTTTGAGAGACTCTTCTAGAGGGAGAACAGGTTCAGAAGAATCATAATAGGGACTAGTTTTCAGTATTTTCATTATATTGTCTAAAGACGAGGAACTAGCACTATAATATTCCTTATTTTTTTTGCTTGTATGACTGGTACGTGTGTGGATAGTAATTGGGCTCACCATGGTATGAGCCATAACCTTGAAAAGTTTGATGTTCCCAACCACTATTCACATTATGGTCAAAGTTGTAATGTCCATTTTGAAAATCAGTCGGATATTCATTGTATTGGCTATTGTAGTACCAGTTCGACATTCTCAATACAAAATAAAACCCACTGACAGGGGATTCGTGGGTGGATAGAGTCTTACCTCCCGTACCAGACGGGCGATGAACCGTTGATGTCGACTCAAGCCACCGACTCCTATGTCAGTGTACGAACCTGAGGGGCCGAGACAGTATCGTAACTGTTGTCCTTCCCTACAGCAGTTTATAATTAATATTAACCCTTCCTTAGGGTTTAAAAATAATAATGTCCAAAGTCCAAAAAAAAAAAAGTCCAAAAATAAAAAGAAAATTACAAAAATACAACAAACCCTAATACAGTTTTCTAAAAATAAAAATCTAACAAATAAAAATAAAAAAATAAAATCTTCTTTTGGACTCATCTTTTCTTTCCTTCCTTGGCGATGCTTTCCTTTTATAGCACTTTTTATTTCCGTTTAGCTTCGCTCCAAATCTGAAAAGAATATAAAAAAAAACAAAACCTAAATACAAGTCCGCGTCGGCGGCGCCAAAAATTGATAGGCTTTCGGGGTTGCCTATATGTGATAACCGCAATCGTATGGTGTCTAACTAGTAGACATAAGCAAGTACGGGTCGTTCCCACGAGGAGCGGTGGAAATACTGTAATCAATGTCTCTAATCAACTAACCAGCAATAATGTTTTTTTGATTTTTGAAATCGAAAATGAAATAATAAAATTAAAATAAATTAACAAAGTCAACTCGCAGTGAGAGAGCAAGTAACCAGGGTTTATAATATCCACCACTATTTCTATTCAATTACTGAAATGAGACATAACTCCTGAATATTTATCTATTGTCTGTTCTATCGACATCACCTATTATAAGTATTAGAGTCGCAAATATCACTGGAACACCCTAAGCATGGCACATCAAAAGATTAAACCCAAGCATGCACCATCAAATTGTGTTAGCGAGAAAATTATACGAAACTAAATATAGGTACACAAATTTTATTCGGATTTTCTAAGCATAACCCATCAAAGAATTAACCCAAGCATAGATTATCAAATAATAAGAAGAAACGAATTTGTAAAACTAATTCATTATGGACAGAGGTTTTTATTAAAACCGGTGAAGCAACAACTAATTTTCGATCAACCAATAAATAATATTCAAAGATTAATTTATTCAAATCATAATGGTCTTTTGCTCAATTAATCAATTCATATAGCCTAATACCCCAAGTAGTTTCAACCATAAACCCTAGTTACAAAAATATCTAGCCAAACATGGTTTTCTAAAAAGCCATAAAAATATTAAAGAGAATCAAATCAATCAATAATCAAAACGGGATTCAAAGAATACAAACTTCAAACCCTTTTCTTCTTGTACTCGGCTCTGTCGAATGGCTGTGTATCCGCAGTCAAAAGAACTCCGAAAACCGGCGCCTTACAACCCTGTTTAAGTATCATCAACTGATCCGAGTCAACCTAATGATCGAATCCGACTAAATCTCTTCTCAAAATCGATCCAAATATCCCGTGAATATCTATCTCCCTGTTTTGCTCCAAACGAATAATACAGCCAAATTTGATCGAGTCTAATGAACATACCAACCCCGTTTCGTGATAACATGACTAAACCAAGTTGTTCCCGTGAAAATCTCTGGTTGAATCACTGCCATGGAAATCAACAGAGAACCGTATTACTTCTCCTCTGTTTCGTCAAATCTCGATGATCCAACCCAACTCAACTGAATCGAACAACTATACATGCCCTGTTTAGTTTATTCAAGCCTAACCCAAGAGAATTCAGTGATTATATCTCTCCAGAATCGATCAAAAAGCAAACCCTGAATTCTGTAGTTTGAAAAACTTTTCCCGCCAATTTACAATTTTCAAAAGGTAGGGGATGACCTCCCCTTATCCGGACTGGGGTTCCTATAGCCGTGGGGGTGTAAATAACAAATTAGGGTGCCCCTTATCAGTGGAGTGCCCCTTAGTAATTGAGGTGTCCCTTATCCAAATGAGGAGTGCCTTTAGTAATTTTCTCCCACGAGCGCAAATACCACTTTTCGAGCCAATTTTTCCATACATGTTTATTTCCCAAAAAATACCTACAAAAACATAAAATACCAAAATAAGTACAAAAATGGGTACTAACAATATAGAAAATCGAGAATAAAATAGACACATAAATGTGTCTATCATTCCTTACGCCTCTGAATCCCAGCAGGACTCTACACACTTGATTCCCTTAGCTGATCTCACCCACAACTAAGAGTTGCAACGACCAAAATTCGAAGACTTGATAAACAAATCTGTCTCACATAGAAAAGTCCATTGATTAGATAAATCTATCTCCCACAGAAATACCCACGAGTTTTTGTTCCGTCTTTTGATAAATCAAGGTGAACATGAACCAATTGATACACCGGTCTTATATTCCCAAAGATCAGCCTAGTAATATCAATAATCTCACAATAACTTAACTATATTGTAGTAGAATAAGTTATTACGGAATCACAAAGAATGAGACGAAGAGCTTTGTGATTACTTTGTATATCTTACCTATCGGAGATAAATCTCGAGCAAATCTTAGAGAAGATAGTACTCAATACGATAGAAAAAAGTAAGTTGATAACCTATAATGGTTTTAGGAAAAATCTAGGTTAAAGGAGAATCGACTCTAGTCGTAACTAGTATCACACAGGAGGTGTGGGGATTAGGTTTCCCAGTTTCTAGAGTTCTCCCTTATATAGTCTTCAAATCAGGGTTTGATAACTTCGGAACAAAGAAATCAATATTCACCGTTGGATGAAACCTAATTTAAGATTCAAGCTAATATTTTTCAACCGTTAGATTGATCTTAGCTTTTTACACACAAATGAAATATACCTTCATTTAGATATGGGTAAGCGTACCTAAACGTGCATATTGAGTTGGCTCAATAACAGTTAACCGAAATTAGCCATATGAACACTTTTCTCTTAACCTTGTTCATCTTAACACTTCTAGATCAATTTATAATCAAATGAATCTAATTGTGTTACTCATAGAGTTGTTCAATTATTTATATTCTCATAGAAGTATACAAGAAACAACTGAAGCAAAATCGGTTTGATTCAAAAGAATCAGTTCATGAACATTTTAGCCACGGTTTGCAAAGATTGCATTCCTTAATTTATAAATGTATTTGTTCATGAGTATGAAATCATACTTAACCGATTTAAGAACTTGAACCACTTAAGTTTGTGAAAGGGTACGCGAACTTAAGTTCCGGACATTGGTCACAAGCCAACAGTTTGCAAATGGGTACGCAAACTTTAGCTCCGGACCCAACTAAGTTGAAACCGTTTGCGAACGGGTACGCAAATTTGGTTCCCGGACTTCAACGGTTAAATCAGTTTGCGAACGGGTATGCAAACTTAAGTACCCTGACTTAAACAGTTGAATAAGTTTGCGAACGGGTATACAAACTTCCGGTCCTGAATTTCGTAAAAACAGTTCATGCACTAAGTACATAAACCGTAATGTATCCAGACATGGGTTTTAGGTCTTAACTCCCATTTCAATCATTGAAACATTCTGAGAATACGGGAATAGATGTCTCACACAAACTATTAGCTTCAAAGCAATTTTCAAGTGATCGAATGATCAATACGAAGCATTCCGAGCTTACATCAAATGACTGTCTCACACAAATCATGTAAGATGTTAACAGGTGATTTTTACATGATCATCTTTTGACTTTCATCAAGAATAATGATGAACATGGTTAAAGCAAAAAGCTTTCCAATACATATTTCGAGAAAGATATAAGCGAGTTAAACTCAGCTCGAAATATCAAATGTGTATAAAGTAAAGTCTATATAGCTATACGACTTTTGTCTCAATAGGAGATAGAATAAAAATAGATTTCTGAGTGATATATGAGTTCAAGTCTCCATATACCTTTTGTTGATGAAGTTCCACAAGCTCCCCTTAGTAGTTCTTCGTCTTCAATCGATGAACGCCGTGAAGTCTAAAGCTCAACTACACATTTTATCCTAATCCGAGACATAGCTATTAGTAGACTAGAAATCAAGACTTATAGTTTTTACAACTAAACTTGACAAATAACCTTGAGATAGCAATGCTTGCGAGTTCGACCGAGCAGTGCTCTAACAGATGTTACTAATGCTACACACTCTAATCACTCCGATGATCAGAAAGTATGTCTTTTTTGTGATTCAAAAGGACTTGTTCAACGAAAGAGCAAACTGAAGTTGAATGACAATTACTTTGGTCGACTTCAGCATACCCTAGATTTAATACTCAAAGGTGTAACTGACATTCGGATGTCTAAGCCTATTTGTTTTAGTACTCACCCTGTGAATTTTTCCAGGAAAGTTAGTTCAATATGCTCATCGAATGTTCGAACTAATTGTACTATTAATCCAAATCGTTCCAGGAGATTTCAGAAAGGTCATTCTCAACCTAGGGTGAAGGATGATGTTCAAGATGTGAGAAAAGTACCAGCAAGTGGAAACAACAATTGAGATATGAAGGACACCCATAATCTGATAATTGAAGGATACAAGGATCTTATCAACAAGCTGTCAAAATCCTCCAAACAATCTTCTTCTGGTAAGGATTAAAACTTAGTCTCATACTTTGATGATAGTAAGTTTTATGATACTTTTTCACATCAAAAAGGGTTTCCTCTAAAAATTAGAAGGAAAAAGAGGATTAACCATGAACAATATTCATTTGATGAGCATAAAGATCATACTTGTGTTAATTAATCAAAAGGGTTGAATTCTTACTCATGAAAAATCCTGTTGAGTAAGATATGCTAATAATCAGGTATACTTTTTGGTAAAATGCTTTCTGATTAGTTGAGCTATTTTCTTATCGTCCATAGCTAAACTATTGTCTACAAATAGCTTTGCCTAAGTATTGTTTTGTTTCGAGTGTTTACTTTTTAATCTTGGAAAAGTATTTTTACATCTGATTTGTGAGCTACTTTTGTGCTCTAAATTTTTCCTCCTAAGAATATAAAACTTATTGAGCCAATAAAAAAAAAAAAAATTTGTGAAAGAAATTTTTCATGTAGATTTTTTTTGCTGTATTTACCTTGTAAAGAGGTAGTTTACAATTTTTAAGTTTTTGTTTTGGGGACAATATTGGTTTTCGTATGGGTATCCATATTGACGTGTCACAAACCAATTTTTTTAGAAACCCTAAAGTTATTCCCTAAGAAACCATTTAAATGCCAAGCCTATTGAGTCACATACGCGTACTCTAGGTTATTTTTTTTCGTCAAGAATGTCATCGCCCTCTCGTACTTGTGATTTTGCAAGAGGATTTTTTGATAAGGGTATTGCTTTCAAGTCCAAAGGGAAGAAGAAAAGAACCCTAGTAGAAGTTGATGATATCAAATTCCAAAGTCCTGTGGATTATTCTGATGTCTCATGCTACTATGCTTATACTCATCAAGATGTTGAGAATGATGAGATGGTTTCGGCCGAAGTGGTTCATGATTTTCTTAAAAACTTTGAGGAACCAAAACTGCATCTCGTTGATACTATGAAGGGTCTCAATGTGTTAAGAACTGAGTTGAAAAAGGTTAACTCTGACATTGTTCTCATGAAGACACATGTTAAAGATTTTATCAATGAGGATATCTTCTCTGAAGAAGCAGTGGATGCTATCAATCACAATCTCAAAGGTCTCAAGACTAGTGAGGGTTCCAGAAGAGCTCTTTGATTTCTGTTCATGATCGGTTTTGCCGGTTTAGGATTCATTTGTTTTTAGCTTGTTGATTTTTTTTCCTAGGAAACTTCTTATTATGAGAATTTATTCTTATGTTTTAAGAAGGATAACTAGGGTTTGGAATAGCAATTATTGTGATTACACATAGGTATTGCCAACGATTTTCATCTTGCAATGTTTTAGATTTATTTATTTATATAAATTCTAAGTTATTTGGAAGATGATTTTGCAATATTAATCTTTATTGGTTTCATATATTGCAAATAATGTTATGGGATATGTGTGTTTACGTCCGTGAACTATGATTGTCCCATATATGTCAAAAGTTAAGTCTATTATGTCATTATGCAAATATTGATAAAAGATAGAATGAACTTTTGAATATTCCACAGTATTGATCTTTCCCTGATCCACTTCTATGTGAAAGTACTGTATGGCTCCGTAAGTTTTCTTATGTTGAGCATTTCCGATTAAATTAATCATTAAGGTTCCTATGTGGTTAATTTAATTGAGTTTTCTGGATACAAATTCATGTTTCATGTGATTTGTTAATGTCCGAAGAAATCCTTCTTTTCTTGTAAAAGTAAGGTCGCTTTTGTTGTTCTTTCGGGAATGACACTATATGGGGGATAGTTCTTATTTGAACTTATGCTTAATTGCCAAATCTTTGTGAGGAGTGCGGCTGTGGAATATTGTAGGAGTTATCTTGTATCTTTATAAACTCCTTGATGAATACACTAAGTTTCGATTATGTGAAATCATCGAAAAAAAGTTGATATGTTCTCTTTTAGTCATGAAGTATCTCTTTGAGAATTTCATTATGATCCCGCTATTTTTCGTACCTTTGCCAATTTATATTGACAAAAAGGGGGAGAATTATTTTGTATTTCACACTACATATACATATGGTTTACGGATCATTATGTAAGGGGGAGTGGTTTTCATTGTGAGATGAAGTATTGACTAAGGGGGAGTGATACATATCACCATAGTATTATTGTCAAAGTTGTGATACAATTGAACTTTGATGCTATGTAATAATACTATGACACTGTATAACAATAAGAAAACAATCTTGTGTAATTATTTTTATGGCTACGGATCTTCAACAACTATGATGCTGAGTTGAACACGTTCAGAATCACTGAAGTACTCGGAGTGACGAAGAATTCAAGGAATGTTGAAGAACCAAGGAAATCAAGTATTTGGATTAGAAGCTACAAAGTTTATTTATTACAAAAGATGATATAAAAAAAAGTGTTAAATTTATTTTATATAAGCATATGAGATGTTTCAAACTGTCCAAAATTTATGAGGTGTTACAAACATCGCTCAAACTCCATCTAAAAATCTTGGTCTTGTTATCTCATGATTTTAAACCTCGTATCCCATTATATATATATATTCATTTCAGCATGACGAAGTTTGGAACATTGTGCAAGGTTTTAAACTTCCCCTTCTCATACTTAACAAATGCTAAACTTAGATAGTATATAGCATTTGGGATTACCTTATAAGGTATATTTAGCTTTTTTAGCATACTTTTGTTTTCTTGCAAACTTTATAACAACCACATGAAGATTGCAACGAATAACCACTCTTTGTCGGATGCGCCTATCGTAATATTGTGTGCTAGAATAAAATTGGTTACAATATATGAGATCTCTATGATACGTAACTAAGACTATAATTTTAACAAAAAACATAATTTATGTCGCTCTTTCCAAAAAAAACAAAATTTCAATGATTACCTGACATATGATACATGCATTTCCTTAATGATTACCTGACATATGCTTCGAATAGAACAAGAAGTTTCAGAACAGGCGGCTGGTATACTACCCTAATGAAAATGCCTTTTATATTTTATATTTGAATAGGATTATTATTGGCCCGAGGAGGGGCTCGAGTTTGATTAGCTAGTTGGTGAGGCAATAACTTACCAAGACGATGATCAGTAGCTAGTCCGAGAGGATGGCCAACCACACCGGGACTGAAACACGGACCAGACTCCTACTGGAGGTAGAAGGTTCGTGGGCCATGAACTTATTTTCTCAGAGAAGAAGCAATGACGGTATCTAGGGAAAGTATCGGCTAACTCTGTGACAACAGACGCGGTAAGACAGAGATGCAAGCGTTATCTGGAATGGTTATATTTTGATGAAGCTGACTCGAAAAATCTTCATAGCTTAAAAAAATCTCATCATTTCCTTAAGGATTACCAGATTTTTCCATTTGATCAAGCTACATTTTCCTTGCTCATAATCTATGATTCTTTGATATTCTCATCATTTTCTTAATGACTACCTGATTTTGCCATTTGATCAAGCTACATTTTCTTTGTGTATAATCTATGATTCTTTGACATTCCCCTTCAGCCCCAAAAGACCTTATCCCTGTTTTCTTAGCCCACTCAAGCAGCTATAACATTGCTAAAGCTTCTGCTTTTCCAAGACATGTTGCTTTGATGGCCCCAAGAAAAACTTCAAGACCTGACCTACAACATTCTAACTGAAAATGCGGGAGTACCAAAATACACCACCAACTTTTTCTTATGAAACCTGTATGGACTAAACCTAAATACAATTCTGAGAGTTACAACTTAATGAATCTCAATTAGAAATAATATTCAGAGTTTATATCTTTTTCTCTCACAATCAGAATGTAAACAGAAACTAGTCCGTGAACCTGATTATTCCGCGAGAGTACTTGGACGATTCCAAATATTAATATCCAAGATCAATCAATTCGTACCTAACAAACAATGATGGATATATCTACTTTGATTGATTTACGTACAACCTGTGATATTTCAATTATAAAGATAAAAAATATTACGGAAAAAGAAATAACACATACACCAGAAATTTTGTTAACGAGGAAACCGCAAATGCAGAAAAACCTCGGGACCTTTTCCAGTTTTGAACACCAAACTATATTAAGCCGCTATAGACTCTAGCCTACTATCAATACTTCGGACTGGAATATGGTTGAGACTGAATTAAACCATCACAGCAATTCATTTATAGTCGCGCTCCTTACGCCTTTTGAATCCCAGGAGGACTCCGCACAATTGATTCCCTTAGCTAACTTCCTTTACAGTCTAAGAGTTGCTTCAACTTAATTGAAGACTTTAAACCAATTTGCCTCCCACAGATAAGCCTATATGTGATTTCTGTCCTGATCAAATATCAATGTGAGGTAGGAAATCGATTGCAATAGACAAAGTTTATCAAACCTCAAAATCCGGTCTTATGACTCTCGAAGAGCATCCTAGATTATTATTAACCTTACAAGTATAAACTTGTGGAATCACAAAGTCTGAGACGAAGAAACTTTGTGATTTTTATCTATCTTGTTTGTTGGAGCAAGCTCAATAATCAAAGCAAGATCAGGATTAACGAACTATCAAGATAAAGATAGTTGGACATGGATTCATGAATCCCTAGGTGAAGTCATTTTAGTCGCTAAACCCTAAAAGGGTTTGAAGGAGAGGACGACTCTAATTTACAACTATGGTACACAAGAATAGTGTCAGGGATTCAAGATCCCAGTTGTTAGAGGTTCTCCTTATATAGACTTTCAAGGTCAAGGTTGCTTTGGATATAAGCTAAGGTAGCTTTGGAATCAAGCTATCAATAATCATTATTAAATGAAAAACTTGACTTTGAGATTAACATAACAGAATATACACTCTGGTTAGGATGAACCATAACCGAACCGTGTACAATGACTTGTTCACGAAAGGTTAGCCGAAACTATCCAATAAAACTATAAGCTTAACCATTTTCAAATAACACTTTAAGACTTTTAATCTTGAGTCACAAATGTGATCAAACATATCTAGATAGTGTTTTTAGAGAGTTGTTCAAATGCCGATTATCTTATAGAAATAATTCTGATGCATCTGAAAATTTTCGACAGGGTAAGTACATGTAATGTACCTGTTCATGAGTATTTTTTTCATAGTACGTGTACCAGGTAAATGTACCCTTAAGACAAAAACGGGTTCATGAATCTAAAGATCTTTTCCGGTTTGTATACTAGGTATGCGTACCTTTACGGTTTAGAAACCAACAGATATTTTCCGGTTTGCACACTAAGTATGCGTACCTTCCTGGTTCACGAGTCAACAGACTTTTATGGTATGGATACCGGGTATGCGTACCAAAGAGTCGCTGCCAAACTATAGCTATGCCGGTACGTGTACATGGTACATGTACTGCGGCTCCGGACTTATAATAGTTCTCCCAATATGTGAACTGGTATGCATACTGTCATGTATCCATATTTATAGTAGTTCTATATCTCTCTAATAATCAATTCGAAACATTTCCGAATAACATTAGTGACACATATCACTGTTCCAGGCTATTTTCAAATGATTAAATCTTGAATCATAATTTAGGTCTTGAGCAGTAAATTGTTCTTAACCAAATTCATCAAGTATGAACAAATGTTCTTAAGCTTAGTTAGTCATATTTCGAGAACGATATTCAAGATAAACTTGACTCGAATTTCTATTATGCATGTTCTGTCTAATTTAGTCATGCCAAAATGTCTCATAGATAAAAAGGTGAAACTTGAGAAATAGGTGGTTCAGTCTTCACTTACCTTTTGTTGAAGAAGTTCTCCAGAGATTTGGTTGATCTTTGCCTTTAAACGGCAGAACGCAGTGATATCCGATACTCGACTACACACTTCTATCCTAATCCGAGACTTGACTAAATGCAGACTAGAAATCAAGATATAGTTTTGATCAACTAAATTTGACAACAAGCTTGAGATAACAACACTTGTGAGTTTGACCGAGCAATGCTCTAACACTAACTATTAAAACAAATCATGCATCAATTATTGTGCAAACCCATGAAGCATTAATATTGATTTTTAGTTGATCTCCTACTAGTGTTTATTAATAGTTATCATAGCGCATTATCATGTTATTACTATGTTCAAAAAGATTGACATGACTCACGCTTAAAAAAGAATTATTTAAGACCTTAAAATTTTGTTGAACTGCAATTGAAATGTGTAAGCTATTATTGGATTTGTTTTAAAATATTCTCTAGCATCTTTCCCAGCAAATTATCCAACACTTAGTCGCGAAAATCTCAACGTTATAAGGGTAATTACCTGAACTAGTTATCCAGCTTGAATAATAATTCATGTTTATAAGAAAAAATAGGATTAATATCAAGCTTTGGTGGTAACATCTATACAGATTTTGTAAAGTTATAAAAGGCACAATTCTAATCAACTGAACCGATTAATTTTCCATCTTACCATATACATTTTAGATGCTCCCAACTCAAATACTCCCTTCGTTTTTAAAAGATAGGCTTGTTCCATGTGTAGTTTGTACATGAAACAAGCCTATGTTTTTGAAAATGAGGTAGTTTTGTTTTGTGTGTGTGTGTGTGTATGTCTAGAAAATAATCAGATTATGTAAACGTCGGTTAAAGTTGTTGGAGATTCAAAAGTGTTCATCCGAATTCTTCACCTTTTCATTGGATAACCCATAGCATTTCTATTTCTATTTATATATGTATAATTCATTTTTATTTATTTTGAGCTTCTCATTTGAGTTTAATAAGTTATTTACTCCCACCATTTCCAAAAAGAGGGAGGATCCATGGACACTCTTAGATGGACACTATCATACATGATTTGCGTCATTTTCGCCGCAAAACTCAAATGACAATGAATTTAAATCTAACATTTTGATGATACGTTCCTCTTATAAGACCCTACATTTTTATCAAAAATTGACACAATTTGAGGTACCAAACCTCACCATCCGCAGATATTAATTTCAACCGTTAACTTTTAACAGATGATATTCAAAGGGATAGATGGTGGTCTTATACATCTCGAATTGTGCTCTTTTTTGGTAGGAATGTAAAGTATTATAAGAGGAACGTATCATCAGAATGTTAGATTTAAATTCATTTTCGTTTGGGTTTTGCTGCGAAAATGACGCAAATCATGTATGATAGTGTCCATCTAAGAGTGTCCCTGAATCCTCCATCTTCTAAAAAATAGCCTGGTTCCATCAATGGGAACTCAAAAGTGATGAGTTTACTATCAACTGAGGGACCACTCTTAATTAATTATTTTATTTTATTTTCTCTTTTTTTTATAGAAAAACTTAGACCGAAATCTAAGAACCAAACATAGGATTGGCAAGGCCACTGCCACTGAGCCTGCCAACATTGTTTTTACAATACATAGCAGCATTTTGAAGTCTATGAATAATTTTAAGACTAATTAAAACAAAAGTAACTGGATTTGTTCTTGTGACAGTGTCTTCTTCTTCACTTCTTAAGGATTCATGATAACTGAGGTTAAATCTTCCTTTGACCGCCTGATGGTATAGTAATTTAAATCTGACCAGGATTTCCATGGATTTATCCTGTATTTCTATATTGATATGCTGCATTTCTTTGGCCCAGCTGAAAGATAAATCTGCTCCTCATGTTGCTCCCCAATCTCCAGAGTGGCCTGGGTGTCCTCTGGTACCAATGGGGTTTCCTGCAAAATCCAAAATAATTAGTACAGAGAAATATATGAGACTGTCAGGGTCTTGTAGAGTGCATATCTTTATGATCAGACCAAAATCCAGTCTAGGGTATTGGTTTAAATCATAAGGAGCAATATTATTTTCCTCTGTGTCGAGCTCTTTATCATTCAGAGAAAAATTATTCATAATATGAGCTGGTAAATTGTGGATTCTGTGATAATCACATAAATGTTGCTTGATGCCCATAGAGGTTTGTCTGGCATTTGGCTAAGTGTGGTTGAAGACCAGATCACACCTAGCTTTCAGATGAACCAGCATGTAGTGGCATAGATGTTACTGTTTTCTTTTGTAGTTCAGATACCAAGAGTTGAACCATTCCATGAAGTTTGTTGTATTATCAAACTGATCATGGGATGGGCCAATAATTTCATGCTAAACAGAAGTGGCTGCAGGGCAGTTTAGAAACAAGTGTGTCATAGTTTCCTCCCCACTGTTGCATACTTGGAAAATAGGATCTATGTAATGCAGAATGCTGGCAGTTTTAACATTAGTGGGTAGGATTTCATGAGCACACTTCCAAAGAAAGATCTTTATAATTGGAGCATTGTCCATTTTCCAAATAGCTCCCCAGTTTCTTGTTAAAGGATCATCTCTGTAGAGATTATCTATCTTGGCCTTGTAGAGGGCCTTGACAGAGAACTTTCCAGAGTCATTTAAGGTCCACTGGATCTTGTCTTCCTCCCCTAGATGAGTATCCAGAGCAAGTATAGCCTGAGATGTAGTGGGGTTGAAGATGTATAGAACCAGATTATAATTCCAGTGTCCATTAGGTTGCAGAAGGTGTTCAACTGTCTCAATGAAATGGGAGCAGTGAGTATGTTTATTGAGTCTGGCTGTGGTATTTGGGATCCAGAGATCTTCCCATATTTTGATTTTCCTCCCATTGCCGATTCTCCAAACACAGTGTTGTTGGATGTTCTGGATGCCTTTCCAGATTCATGAGTCTCCATATTTAGGTTTGGGATCCATGTTAAGCACATTTCTTCCAATAAGGTATTTAGCATCCATTAGTTGATACCAGATAGAATCTTTATCTTGTTCTAGTCTCCAGCCAATTTTAGCAATCATAGAGCTGTTGAAAAGTTCCATATTCATGAAGCCTAATCCACCCAGATCTTTAGGTTTACAAACTGCAGTCCAGGATTTTGGGTAGTAACCTTTGGGGTTTTCCAGACTTTTGCCCCAGAAGAAGTCCCTTTGAAGTTTGTTGAGGTCCTGACAGGTTTGTTTTAGGATCCTGAAGCAGTTCATTTGATAAATGTTAGCTGTTGAAGTGACAATTTTGATTAGAACTTCCCTCCCAGCAGTGTTTAGTGGAACATTTTTCTAGCTGGAGAGTCTTAACTCTAGTTTGTCAACTCTTGGTTTTTTCAAAGATTTGATCTTGCTTCTGTGAGTAAACAAAGGAGAACCTAAGTACTTATCATCCAGCTGGAGCACTTGCACACCCATAATGTTGCTGATGGTAGGGACGAGGTTTGGGCTAGTGTTCTTACTGAAAAAGACACCATATTTTTTGAAATTAATGAGTTAACCAGAGGTTTCACCAAATATATTTAGGATGTCCATATATAATGTTATGTGCTTCAATCTTTTTGGCTTTGCAGAAGACCATACAGTCATCAGCAAACAGATGATGATTGATGGAGGGAGCAGCCTTGCAGATCTTTATTCCAGTTATAAGACTCATATTCTCAGCTTGAATGCGAGTTCTGGAGAGGGATTCCATACAGAAAAGAAACATATAGGGAGATAAGGGATCACCTTGTCTTAGGCCCCTATAAGGTTTGAAGAAAATATCTGGAGAACCATTAATGAAAACAGTAGAGGTGGTGTTTGAAATGACTGCATAATTTTTTTACACCATTGGTCATTGAAACCCATTTTCTTCATAATGGTGGTTAATAACTTCCAATCCACTCTGTCAAAAGCTTTTTCCATATCAATTTTTAAACCCATACTTCCATTTTCACCTTTTTTTTCCTCTCTTGGATCTCATAGTGTGAATAATTTCGTGGGCTATGGCAATGTTATCAGAAATTTGCCTTCCAGGTATAAAAGCAGATTGGTAAGGGGTTATGATCTTGTTGAGGTAAGGTTTCATTATATGGGCTAAAAATTTGGAGATGATTTTATTATGGGTCTAAAGTGGCTTGGGGAAGTTGGGCTGTCCATTTTAGGAATGAGAGAAATGAAGGTGGAATTCATCTCTTTGAGCATATGACCAGAATTGAAGAAGTGTTGGACCATTTTGACAATGTCATTTCCCAAGAGCTCCCAGTTGGCTTGGAAAAAATTAAGAGGGAAGCCATCAGGTCCTGGAGTTTTATCTTTAGCCATGCTGAACAGGATGGACTTAACTTCATTATAGTCTAGGATTCTGTTTAGCATAATGTTATCATTTGTAGTAATAGTAGTAGGTTGATGATTTCTGGTTTAATAGTGGTGGTTTCAGCTGTAGCCATAATTGAGAAATGTTGTATGTAGCAGTTTTTGACTTCTTGGTAATCTGTTATCCAATCTCCTTTGTTGTCTTGGATTGTATCAATCTTATTTCTCATGGTTCTGCATTTAGTTGCTCTATGAAAGTAGCTGGTGTTTTGATCCCCTAGTTTAATAAATTGATCCCTACTTTTAGTCTTCCAAAACTTTTCTTCAATGTCCTGCTAGTCTTTGAGATTCTTTCTAGCTACTGCAAGAGCCTGACTTCTATCATGTCTGAAGTAGTTGCTTTGAAGCCAATGGAGATGTTGCTTGCATTATTCTATGTTGGTTTTGATGTTGACATAAACCTCCTTGTTCCAAATTCTAAGTTGGAGTTTGATATCTTTCAGTCTTCTGGCTATGAGAAAAGCACTGGATCCAGAGAGATTTTTACTCCAGTACTCAACTATAATTTTCTTACAGTCCTCATGATCCAACCAAGGACCAAAGAATTTGAAGGAATTTTACCAATTTGCCATTTGGGATTTGAGTTGAGGAGAATGGGGTGGTGATCAGACCCAATAGCCAGCATATTAGAGATGATAGAATTTGGATATAGGAGAAGCCAACTTTCAGTTGCTAGCCCTCTATCCAATCTTTGTTCAGTGAGAGCATGGCCACTTCTCTTATTGTACCAAGTGAATGGTAAACTAGTGGAGCCAAGATTAACCAAATCAAGATCAAAAATTTTGTTGTTAAATATAGTAGCTTCATTAGCATCAATGGGTTGGGCACTGAAATTTTCAGTGTCATGAAGGATGAAGTTGAAGTCACCAATGACCAACCAGGGTAGTTGGTTGATTACTCCAGTTTTATCCAACATTTTCCATGATTCAATTTTACTAATGGTATCATAAGGACTGCCATAGTAACCAGTGAAAAGCCAGGGGGGGCTATTTGCAGGCCTGACTATAGCATTGATATGGTTTAAGGAGAACTCAGTTATTTCAATATCAAGATTACTCTTCCATATCAAGACTAAGCCATCAGTAGTGCCACTTGTCCCCCTGGGTTAACAAACTAATAGTTATTGACATTAACCTCAAGCATAGTTTTCTTAAGTTTTTTTTGTTTTTTTTTTGTTTCAGATATAAAGATGATGTCAGGATTTAGTTTATTCAGCATATCATTGAGATACTTCTTAGCATACTTAGTCCCTAAGCCTTGTCAATTCCATGCCAAAGTGGTAAAGAATTGCCAGAAATAGGACACTGTAGGATATTTGGAGGTAAGTCTTCTAGGGATACTATCATAAAAAGTATTGAGAAATAGTTGAAAACTAACCTGATGTATAGAAAGACCAAGAATAAAAAAGGTAAGTAAGTAGAGTAGTGTACCATTCTTTCAGAAGAAGAACTTCCCAAGTCACCATTAGCCAATAAGAGAGTATTAGTGCGCAGCTTCTCTGTGGAATGTTCATCCTGGTCCTTGAATCTTTTGAGGTTATCAGAGTCATCAGAGTTGAAAGTCCTGGCATCATCATTTGGAGTAGGCTTATTTCTTTTGGAATTCATCATGGTAAGCATCAAAGGGTTAAAATCATCATTTTCAAAGTCATGAGATTTCTTCTTAGCCTTCCAGGCCTCTTTTTTTTTCCTGAACCATTTCAGCCTCCATTCTTGTCTTAATTTTGGCTAGAGTGGGGAGGGTGTTGAAAGGGAAAGGTTTTGGAGATGGAGAGGTAGGGAAGATAGCATCAGTGAACACAATTAGGGAGTGAGTATTCTCAGAGGTGTTAGTGCTTTTGTTTTTAGCAGCAGCTTTCATCTTTGGAAGTTTTTTATTGTAGGTGCCAACAATTTTCTTGGACAAATCTACCTTTCTGTTTCTAATTTGGCAAGCTAGCACATCTGGATGGGGAGTATTAGGAGCTTCATTAGAAGCTGATTGAGCTCCAAAGGTAATAGAACAGTTGGAAGTTGAAGAAATGCTTGCTATGGCTTTTTCTAGTTCCAACCTTTTTGCAATTTTCATTCTAACTTCAAATTCAGCAGCAGCATCAGCATCAGAGTAAGGCCTGTAGATAATGTCCTTCCCAGCTTGAACAATTTTTTGTTGTTGGGTTCTTAGAGGAGGAGCTGGTTGTGGGGTTGAGAGATGGGGGTGTTGTGGTTGAATGTGATTTGGTGGGATGGGACATAAAGGGCTTGGGTGATCAAGGATTCTGCAAACTTTGTAGAATTTTATGCCATTCAGCGCATAAGCAAATTCCATCTAGTGAGAGAGAGTGGTGGTTTCAAATGCCTCAATACCAAATTTGAGAGGTCTAGTAACATCAATTGTAAATTTACTTCCAAATTCTTTTCATATCTATCCCTTCCATAAGTTTTTTTTTGCATCTTGAAAGACTCCAACTGTCCTGACAATGCCTTTTATATCAGGGATTATGTGTGTTGGTATTCTTTTGATTAGTAACCATATCATGACCTTTGAAAATAGTTCTTCATCAATCAGATCAGGTCCCCCAGCAGGTACACCCACCAAAACCATGAGTTTGTCAAAAACTCCTCTAGTGCCTCCTTTTCTCAATGTGGAGTAATCTTATTCATGAGTAAGCCTGAGAATATAAAAGTTTTTTCTTCTGTTCCAGACATCCACTTCAACTCTATTTTGAAGTTCCCAGTTATCATTGATGAAGCTACTAACTCTAGTGGTTTGGAAACAAACATTGCTACAAAGTTTTCCAATAAAACACCATTTCCAGTCTAGGGGTTGTTTAGTTTTGACATTGTCAGGGTTAAGAAAAACTTTTGGAAATAAATCCTCAGGGATAGTGAGAGTTTTATTCATTTTGTTTACCAGATTTTCAATACTGGGAGAAGTGGGGTTGGATGTTGAAGCCATGGGAGAGTAGAGAAATATTTTGCATATGCAGTAGAGAGTAGAGTAATGTTCACCTATGATGTAGAGGTGAATAGAAGGATGGACAAAGGGGAGGGAAAGTTTGCAGGCTTTAATTTGAAAATGGGTCACGAGATTGTATTGTTGTTTGTTGTTGTTGTCACCTTTAGTATAACGTAGGATAATAATGTACCATGGAATGTGATACTTGACTAGATATTGAGGCAGGTACACAAGGAGAGTGATGTTGAAGTGGTAAGCTTGTCTTCTGGTGGCTGACTGGGGTCGAACTTTAGTCACATGTGTTGATGTATACTTTTGCTTGGGGAGAGGCTTGATGGCTAATGGTACTTGGGATTTTTCCCTGTGACAACAGAGAAAGTGAGTGCTAAGAGACAAGATATGCTTTTTACCTGGTTCTAGTGAACAATTTTTGTGAAGTTGCTGGGGTTTATGTTGACCAGAGCTGTGTACCATAGAGGTATAAAATAATTGAATTGTGTTAGGCATATGAAACCGATATATCCGGTATCTTAGACCCACATGAGCCTTAACGGCTGGATTCGGCTTTGGGTACGGGTTAAATCCATAACCCGAAATTAAAGAAACCATATTCGATTGTGAAAGGTAGTTACACTTTCCAAATGTTTGAAACCGCTCTACATGAGCCAATGAAGATAGTTTATAGGCATATTGCGATAGAGTAGAACCCATAGACTTGACAGAATATAGTTTGCGTCTAATCAAATTGTCTAGGAAAGAGATACGAAATAAAGTAATGTGGGAACAATTCAATCAACGGTTGTGATGAGGAGACTGTTGCTCTTCCAAGCCATAAAATATTCATAGTGGTGAGAAAACTTTTCATTTTCTCATTCAGTTTCTTCATAGCAAACACCCAGAGATAAGCAGTTTCCAGTTTCATAGATAATAGGGAGATATGCCTCGAGTGTTTTATAGTGAGGGAGATATCGTAGAGGAAGTTCCTGAGATACTTGAAGAGCATACCTTGGATTGGTACAATCCCAATATCCCCATTACCAGTTTGCCATATGGAATTGCTTTCCCAAATGGAAGGGAGGCAATAACCTATACTCGAAACTTAACCTGGCATTGGGCAAATTTGCATCACAATCGAAGAGTGAAAATGGAGCAGATGTTTGATCAAATCCCTCCAGGGCATGGACAAGTTGTGATGAGACCAAGATTTAATCTCCCTTATCCAAATCAGGTAAGAATTTTTACTGTATACGATCATGCGTGTCAAATTACTTAGTTTATAATCTTTGCATTATGAGTTCAGATGACCTTTGTCCAAATGCATATTGAAGTAGTAACCATTCCACCTAGTATCCAGAGAAGGGTTGATGGAGCAGGTGAAAGTGATAGTAGAGGAGATAGGGGGAGGTTTGTGTTTCGTAATAGTGCGCATGAGATTGGCAGTGAGAGTGGTTCTTAGGATAAGAATGATACAACCCATGCTTCAGGTAGCCAAGAAGATCAAGAGCCTTCCCCAGTTCCAGTTGTAGATCCAGATTGGAGTGTGAATGGTGGTTGGTTTGTGTATGCTACTCATCCCAGACTTGGGAAATTTGTGGTGAATGAAGGTGTGATGCTTGTTAGAGATCGGTACATGGTGTGTGGTGGAGTTCGCCAGGTTTTTTTTGCTGATGTAATGCCTGAACCTGTCAGAGCAGCAATTCGCAGGAATGCTGCAATTCCCATCCCTCCACGGGCTGTGATATTCCCTCAACTTGACATGCTGTGCCCTGTAGTTGGGGAAGTGAATCCTCCTCAAATGGGTCCAGAGCTAGAGCCAGTGCCACCATCACCAATGATGGGACATGCAAGAAATCCAGCTGGAGCTTCCCCTATAAGAGTACCTGCAAGAGACAGGAGAGGCCGAGACTATCCACCAATACGCCCCACTGGCAAAGATGCAGGAAGGACTCGCCAAAGAGGACGCAATGGAGAATCTAGCCGATCTAGTTCTATCTAGATAGGTAATGTTAATATCAAATTACAGATGGATGTGAGGAATTTTAATCCTGCATAGACTAGATCTGCCATACATGGTGTTTTTTGAAAAACAGATGATCTTGCTTACATTTCTTAATTTGATTTCTTGGATGTTACTAGTATAAGACAAGTATTGAATGCTTGAAAGGTAGCTTATTTTGAATGTGGTAATTAAGATAATATGTTTGTTTATTCTAAACCCTATGAGTAATCTAGAAATATTCTGAGTTCAAAGCAAAGTAAGTATTGAAGGAATAATTAGGACATGATTAGCACTAAGATTTAGAAGAAAAATGCAATTGTGAATGCTATTAAAAACTCTTAAACTAAATAGAATGTTATTCGGTTTGATACTTTTGAGAGAGGAACCTTTAGTAAACAGGACAGTAAGGGATATTCTGAGAATATCATGAATTAAGGCCTCAGGATAGAGAGTAGAGAGAAAGCAGTTAGAGCAATTTAGCATGAAAACTAAAGTTATGGTGGGGTGAATAAGTATGCCAGTAAATCTATTGTGTGATTGTAGCAAAATAAGGTCATGAAAAGGACATACCAGAGCAAACATGGGGAGATACTTCCATTGAAGATGAAGTTTAATGTGTGGGTTTTTTAGATTCCAGATGAAGTAGACTTGCAAAGAAGCTAGATTGTCGATCCAGATATGCCGGTATAGGTTAGTGTTAGAGACTTCAACCAGGATTTGGACAAAAATGTTATTTAGATTGATGGCTATTAGGTTTGATTCTCCTGAAAGGGATTCCTTGGGGGAATTGAAGTTTTTGTTCAGATACTGCTCCAAGGTACTACTAAGGTTGTAAGAATCCCTTTCTCCTCTTTGAGTTCTAAGAGCAATTGCAGTGACAGAGATGTTGAGACAGTTACATTGACAGTAATTTCCATTCAGATTATGGGTGAGTTTGTGATTTTTCTTCATGGAAGGGGGAGTTCCAGCTTCCATGTTAGTATTATCAGTGATTTGAACGATATTGGGGCTTTTAGTGATTGCAATGCTGTTGAAACTTTCCGGATTGATAGTGAACTGATCAGGTTTAGGATTTGGTATGCTTACCGGAGATGCAGAGATTGCGCATTTGTTAGTCATATTAGAGGAGAACCGAGACTCACAGAGATGGCATGGGGTTCATAATATTTCATGAAAGCATGAAGAAGCAACAACGACGAAGAAACAGGAATTCCGGCTAGTAATTCCGGCTAAAACTAGCCGTTATTGCACTACCAGACAACCCAACGGAAAGAAGAAGAGGCCGCCAGTGAGAGGATCAGATAGGAAATAAGAGAGAGAGTGAGTGAGTCGTACAAGCTCATAGAGAGAGAAGTTTTTTTATTTATTTATTATTTCATTTTCTCGTAACACATAAAAGGGACCATTTATTTTTTTCTTCTTTTCTGTCTAATCAACAACCTAAACACCCAATCACATCTCTCACACCACGTTGAGAGTTACGCTAACCTCCCCTCCCATTGGCCGGTCAACGGAACTCTTGCTCCTGATTGGCCGAAATCAAAGTTAACCCCCTTACATTTCGTGACCGTTAATTTTTAATAGGATTGATACGATCTAATGCTCCATATTGGTCGGTAGGGTTGGAATTTTCTTACACCAAGTTTACATGATTTTAATAAAATTCAGGCCTTCAGATTAGCCGCAAACAAAATGCCATATATAACAGATGCAAAAAAATCTACAAAAATCTTTGGGAAAAAAACGAAAAAAAAGAAGAAAATCTTCGAAAAATTCCAGGAGTTTCCATATAAAAAAAATCGATCAAAATAATTTTTTATGAGATTCTTTAATTGGTAGTAATGCTAAATTTAACAATAACAAAATGGAAAATAGCTAACAAGATCTTTGGAGATATTCTTATGTAGACTAAAAATAAATTTTATTTTTGGCCAGTTGGATATATTTTGCTAATAAATCTTGAAACTGCTAGAAAAAATATTCATCCATATTTAGATTACGCTAAATATAGTTGTTGATTCGAGAAATTTAGTGAAAATTTGGTCTAAGAATCTAAAAACTACCAAAAATAAAAAAGAATTTCGATTTTTTTCAATCTGTGCTTATATTATGCCATCTTTAGAAATTCTTTCATTGGCAGTTAGAATTAAATTAAAATCGAGCTACTTTTAAATATTTTCGTTAATACATTAATATATTTTGTCAAAAAATCTAAGAACTTCCAAAAAAAATAAAAATCAATCTATATTAATATTATGCCATGTTTAGCGATTCTTTCATTAACAGTTAATGTCAAATATAGCAAAATTGTTCAATGCAAAAAGAAAAAAAATCGTGGAGGCTAGGTTTTTTATGATCGTAGAGGCTAGGTTACAAAGATAGATATAAACTATGCAAGGCTATTGGATTTGCACGTCAGTTACGATCGCATATAGTCAATCAATCTCGCACATCCAGTGGGTGGGACGGAACATCAGAAGACAATGGATGTCCAAGAACAAGGTTGGTAGCACTCTGTGTTGGAGTTTCTGTAGGCTCAATGTTTTAATATAACGTTGGTAGCACTTTTTGTTGTTTTTCTCTCCTTCAATTTTTCTTTCTTCAATATGGGATTTTGTTGCCTGATATGTGTGTCAATTGTTTGTTTTGCAGGTATCCTAAACTGATTTTTTCTAAAAACTTTGAATTGTGATTTTTCAGTTTTTCTGTTAGTGTTTTCACTTTTTAATTTGGTTTGGGCTTTGAATTTGGTGTTTGTGGTGCATTTATAGGATTTGATATGAAGGTAAAAAAAAAGATTAGGAATAAAAAAGATAACTCTGATTTAAACGAAAAAGAAGGGCAAGATGCTACTTATGTGAGTATAAGAAGTATTTAGAACATGTAATGAAATCGGGATTGCTTTGTTTAGATTTTTAAACTTAAGATGTTGAAGGAAGTATTAAGAAAAGGTATATGAGAATGGGGTTGTTTCCATATAACTTTCCCTCTCAGATGGAAAGTTATAAGATCAGGAAAAACCCTAAGATTCTTTGAATAAAATTTTACAGGATTTTCTAATGATTTGGGGTATGGATCTAACTTCTATATTAACGACCAGGAATCTTCTAATTGGTGCAGTTACGAGATTAGTTGTACCAAAGTGGATCATTTGTATTATTTAGAATATACCTGCACAAAGCTCATTCAACTTTCGGTGATAGAGGAGTATGCCAACGCTCTAACAAATGGAATTCCTAATATTTTAGTATGTCAACTTTTTGACTAATTTTTTTTAAGTTGGATGTTATGAATGAATGATATTTGAGTTGGATTTTTATCATTTATCAATGCACATCGATTTCTTGTTTTTTGTTGAACATGAATG
This sequence comes from Papaver atlanticum, assembly GCA_023531105.1. Classification (NCBI taxonomy): domain Eukaryota; kingdom Viridiplantae; phylum Streptophyta; class Magnoliopsida; order Ranunculales; family Papaveraceae; genus Papaver; species Papaver atlanticum. Next base: position 1,543,718 of record JAJJMB010008785.1, read on the forward strand.
CCTTACATTTTGGGTAAGTTCGATTTTTAGCTTAATCGTCTTTTTATCTGTTAATTTTTTGTTACGTCGATCAATCTTATTTTTGTGCTATATGATTGATCATAATAACTTCATTTTTGTTCACGTGATTTTTTATTTTTGTGCTATATGATTGATCATAATAACTTCATTTTTGTTCACATGATTTTTAGCAAAGAGCCGGGAAGGTGGTAAGCAGGTATGTGCTATCAGGATGAATATAATGGGTCATAGATAAACTACCAACTGTGACTTATCAGGATGAACTGGGCAGTTAATGAGTGGTCTAATGATTAGAAAATGAGCTCCCTTACTACTTGATTGGCTTCCACTTGAGAAGATTTGGTAGGGAACTAGGAGATGGCAAGTTTTTAGTCAACAACCATTAGTGTAGCTGAAGGGATATCTTGTTTTTCCGTTATCTATATCTAATGACAAGTTTACAGAATCACCACATTATCCACTGGCAAAAGAGGCGCACCAACTGATGAGAAGGTTTGAAAAATCTCAAAGACTTGGTTGTGCTGTCTCTATGGTAAGTGCATAATTTTGTTTCGTGTTTGTCTCTATTGTTGTGCTTTTAATCATTCCTAACCGTTGGGCTTTGTTTTGAATTGTAGGAACTTTCTGACGTCAATATCAGAATTTGAGACTTCTAGACTTCAAATAGGTTCAAATTTGGAAGAGTTATTATCAATATCTGATTTTGAGCCTTCTCACCTTCAAATAGGTTCAACTTTCGAAGAGTTATTATCAATATCAAATTTTGAGCCTTCTGGCCTTCAAATAGGTTCAACTTTGGAAGAGTTATTATCAATATCATATTTTGAGCCTTCTAGCCTTCAAATAGGTTAACCTTTCGAAGAGTTATTATCAATATCAGATTTTGAGCCTTCTAGCCTTCAAATAGGTTCAACTTTGGAAGAGTTATTTGCAAAAGAACCACCTTTGTGTTCATATGATGTGTTGCGATGTGATTCATACGCTTTTCAATCAAACCATTTAAATTGTGCACGATATGGTGCAGTTAGTGTCAATGGGATCAACTGTTGTAACTTACACAGTTAGTGTCAATTGGATAACTGCTGTAACTTACATAATCACTTTATGGGACCGATGTTAATTGTATCATGTGAGACATTATGGTAAGTTTTCGTTGTCATGTTGCTCCGTTTTTTTTTTTGGAAAATGATTTTAGCCAACTTCAAATTCAGTTTACGGGGGTCAGACGCTAAGCACCATGGCAGCAGTTTTGTCGCTTATTAAGAGGCAATAGTCATAGTAAAAAAATTAATAATACACTCTATGAACAGTTTGATGATCATTGTTAAAGGTATGGTCACTGTTAAAGACTGTTGTCAATGACTACACGCAACAAAACCTCATCTGAAAGACGGTTGTAATATTCGTACCAGACAGAGACTTACATGCTATTGATCAAGTTAATAATAATGCTTTGAGTCTTTTGACCTCTGTTTCTGTTTTTAAAGGGTAATCACCTTTGGTAAATACCGGGCTTGCGGTTGTAATATCACTTGCAGCAATGGAGAAACCCATAGGGTTGCTCTCATAGAGAATTTGACCACCCAACTAGACGTATCTCATCGTGGTTTAGACTTTCAAACATAAAATTAATTTTGGTAGCTGGTACTTTAAAATTTCACTCATTTTTATTTTGTCAAATGCAAAAAAAAAATAAAAAAATAATAATAATAATAATAATTTCATTCTTTAAATATAAAATAAAATAAATTTTATTCTTTAAGAAAATTAAAAATTAAAAATTAATGAAGTTTAAAAAAAATAAAACTAATTTCATTCTTTTTTTTATTCTTTAAAAAAAATAAACTACACGTGTAGCAGTTATTTATTTATTTATTTATTTTATTATTCTACGCGTGTACTTCAAAATTCTGCGTATATCATAGTTTGATTATTAAAGGGTATCAAAATCAAGAGTTTTATAAAGATGTTCTAATGCATCTGGACAACGGGGGCGGGCGAAGCCCCGCCACACCAGATCAACAATTTCTACTGGACCCTGATGACCTTGATGTTGTTTCTGAACATAGTGATGATGTCCCATTAGATGCATTATTCGGTATGTTAATGAAGTGTGTTTCAATTTGGTTTACTTACTATCTTTCATATGAATTTTAAATTTGTTTCCGATTAGGGTTTTCACAATTTGATGTTTCAGTAATTATTTTCTTTACTAATCAGGTATGAACTTGAATTTCGATTTTTGGTTTTTTGAATGCAATTTTAATTTGTATCTTTAGATTTAGGCGATTTTTTTTTTATTTGATTTTTTTTTAGTAATTAAACATTAATGGAGAAAGTCAGAAATCTGCTTCACCACCAGCAACTTCTATTATTTCAATACTGGATAACCTTGATCAAGAAGTAAGTAGACATCCTCCACATCTTTATTATGGGTCGCTTACTTACCGATTCATAATTTATTTTTGATCACTATTGATTATTAAATTATTTGTCTTTCGTAGGATCTTTGCGTTGTTATGTCTTTAGTTTGTATTGTTAGTTGATTATTTTGGATCATGGTTTTTCAGAACACTATAACTTACTTAGTTAATTTACCATGTTTAAATCATGGGTCCTCCAACATTTTGAGTTTTTATGGATTTTTAATCAATTTTGAGTTTACGTTGGAATTTGTTGTGTTCAAATGATTACCAGAAACAAATCTAGCCTGGTTCTCCGAGTGACGTGCATGATTATTTGTATTTAAGTGTACACCGATGTTTATGGTGTTGCTGGATATATTTTAGATGATTATTTGAGCTTAAGAAAAATGTCCCAGCTTCAGAATGTTGAGGTTCTCAGCTATGATTATTTTTTAAGATTTGTAATGACGTTGTTAGTAAGAGATAAACATTAATTGGTAGTTAGCAAGATGTGATATTTGCTGGTGATGTTGTTCTTCTAGGTTTACGCTAAATAGATCACATGTTCTTGACAGGTAAGCTCTGGTAACCACTGATTGGATAATCTGCTATTAAATACCACAATTGCCTTCATAGTCCTCATAACTAATGTTTGAGCACATAAATGATATTAGAAGGCCAAACCTTAACCACCACATAAGTTCTCTAAACATGTTATCTGTTCTTCCAGGCAAACCTTTAAGGTGTTATTTGCTATCTTGGCTCCAATGGTAGAGCACATGATTTTCACCCATGTGGTTGTGGGTTCGACTTCTACAGATGACATAAAACTTATGTGGTTACTCTAATATATATAGGTGGTATATTCTTAATCATCCATCTATTAAATTAGTAATCCAATTAGTTAGTAATCCATTGCAACAATTATGTAGGTCATGCATATTGTTTTTATGTTTTTGTGAATTAATTTATGATGCGATCGCATGGTTTTGTTACTTATTAAATCTTAGAGACAACAAAAGCAAATGATGAGTCTGATTGGAAGGGTTTTTATGACGATTATGAATAGTAGGTTATCATGTAATTCTTTGTTTTCCAGGTACGTGTCTACGTATCAAATAATGACATGGTTGGACATATGGGTAACGTAGAGGCAACTATTGTCGCTTGAAAGGATGTCTATCAAGATGTTAAGATGATGTTTTTTATTTATTCACTTTATTAGTATACTATGTGGAATGTACCAGCCATTGTTATGCATTCGTCATATTTCTTTGACGTCTGTAATTAAGGTCTCACCATGTTTGATTTTTTAATTATCAATTGTGTTGTCAATATTCCAGTGTTACTGTATTAACTTGATTAAGATTTTGAGTATATGGCTTTACCATACATATACTAATAGAATAACTCCCAGTGCCACAGAGATTCAAATCCTACAAATATTAGGTGTTACCCAAATATTGTGTTCTGCACTAATACGCTTCTATAAAAAAAATCCACCTTATACCCATCAACTATATTCAACAAAAGAATACATAGAATAACCCCATAAAAGGGATTGGAATTGAAAATCTTGGACGAAACTAAGCATATCGAAGTTTGGTTTTGACTATGAATTTATAGTTAGTATATTCTTCTTATGAGAAGTGTTAAGTACTATTTATTTTCTTCAATCTGGTCAAGGTGTTACATAATTCCAGTTTTCTACTTGATGCATGGAAATGTGGATTCTGGTATTGGCATCCAAAGGTTTGTAATGATAAAGCTCTCTGTTCCTTAGTAGCAATTCTTGTAAGTCTTGGATAAAGAATTCTCTGTATGGCTATATGAAATATGAATAAAATGTTGTTATCCTCATGTTATCTTTTTCCTTGAGTAATTGGAACTGGATGGTTCTCTTCTCATGATGAGCTTTCCACTGTCGAGTTACTCCCTCTCTACAAGACAGTGAGTTGCAATTCGACCATACAAATGCAATGCATGACAAGATTCCTTCCAAAACTCTAGACAAGTTGCATCTGTTTGTATAAGACCATTACAATGTGAACTCATATACGACATTATATTTGTTGCTGACGAACAAAATTTATTGATGTTTGATTTTATTACATGTCTACTGGGGACTTCAAACCCTATAAGCTCATTCATCAAAAAAACGATCGGAACAGATGCCTCTATGGTGAACCTCATGTGAAAATATTAATTCTAACTGAATTAGATTAGTACTTATATATCTAATTTTACATCAGAGCGATTAGATGTATGGATACTAACCCAAGTTCAGTCAGACCACTTACTCCACCAACTATATTGCTATCGAGTATTGTAATGCAATAGGTATGCTCATTTCAGCAACCTCGACAGCGTGAAATAAGATTTCGTTGCTTCTAAGTCTGTTGAAAACATCGATGGAGGAAAAATCATCTATGGATTTCAGAAGTACGAAATTTGAAGAGTTGTGCAAGGATTATCGATGAAGGAAAAATCTGAAAAAGAATTTCCTGCTTTCTCTGTGTATGAATCTTTTAAATAGTAATTTATGCTCATTTCAGCAACCTTGACTGAGTGCAATAAGATTTTGTTGCATCTAAGTCTGTTGGAAACATCGATGAAGGAAATATCCGAAAAAGAATTCCTGCTTTTTCTGTGTTTGAATCTTTTAAATAGCCATTTGATTTTCGACTAATTTTCTATTTTATAGTGTTTATCACATACTGCAACAATATAGTACTGTGATATAAATAGATTGATTACGGTACATGGTAATGTTCTTGGGCATCTCGAGTAGCGGTTATAAAGGCATAAGAATGGTTTGCATCATACTTAGCCCTTACAATGTTAATCCCAATGGCACGTATACTTCGTACTTTATTTATTTTGGACTCTATTCAGATGCTTTTTGTTTCTCATGTAGACCCATAAAATTTAGAAGATCTTAGGTTCTTTGTAATTCTCATGTATGTTGTACAGTCACTGTGCACGGTAGTTAATAGGCTGGTGATGGATCGACCAACAACATTTGAAACTCCTTTCCATCTTGGATACAATTCAAATAAAGATTTGGTTGATGCTTTTAATTTCCATTGTAAAGTGTACGGAGTTGACATATATAGAATAAATGTTCTATTATGATTTAAGCATTTCTGATACAAAATTCTTTGGTAGGTAACTTAAGTTTTATCATGGCATTTTTAGGGACGACCCTGAAAGAATTAGGGGCGACTTTTTTTATTCCCACCCATTGGGTTGGGTTATGGGGTGTCCTAATGGTTAGAAAAATACATACATTCGCTTCTAAAATCGGTAGTTAAAAATTGGTTTTAGCAACCGATTATTACTTTGTTCCTTTCTTCATTGCTTTGTGCTACTATCACACATGGTAGATAATAAACATGACAAAACTACAGATTGTGAAAGTAGAGAAACCCGAAGTTTCATTTGTTTTGAAAAATTGAATATGGGGATACTGTCACAATCGGTAGAAAATGAACATCACTATACTACCAATTGTGAAAGTTAAGAAATTTGAAATTTCATTAGTTTTGAAGAAATTGAATTGGGGGCTACTACCACAATTGGTAGATAATGAGATGGTTAAGAAACTACCGATTGTGAAAATAGAGAAACTCAAAATTCCATTGGTTTTTGAAAAATTTGATTTAGGGATACTACCACAATCGGTAGTTAATGAACATCATGAAACTACCGATTATATTTGTGTAGAGAATTCAAAAATTCAATTTTGGGGCTACATTGTAATCGGGAAGTTAAATGAACTTCATTTACTACCGATTATGTTAGTGATAGACGTATTATTGTGTCTAATATGTCTCAATTGTATATATTGTTAGTGTTCGATTTTGTATTTATTTTGTTATTTTATGTCTTTGAAGGTATTTTTAGAGAAATAAGCTCTTGCGGCGAAATTGGCTCGAAAAGTGGTGTTTTACATTCCAAGATAGAGTACTAAAGGCACCCCAGAAATGCACCGGAAGCACCCCAAAAATGTGTCGGAGGAACCCCGAAAAAATTACTATCTACGCCTAAAAATTACTATTTGCACCCCATAAGACAAGTGCTAAAGAGACACCCGTGCAGGATTAGGGGGAGGACATGTTCTTCTCAAATTCA